>CM035093.1:61971500-62060361 GCA_020205505.1 Panax japonicus
TTGTTGTTGTTTGGCCTTTGTTCTACAACATTTGCCTTGGCTTCTATGAAATTCTTCCCACTTTTCTTCTCAGATCCTCGATTGTCCTCTTCAATCCTAAGTCGAACAATCAGTTCTTTAAGATTCATCTCTTTGCGTTTATGCTTCAGATAATTCTTGAAGTCTTTCCATGATGGTGGAAGTTTCTCAATCATTGCTGCAACTTGGAATGAATCACTTAATGACATTCCTTCAGCATGAATGTCATGCAGAATTACTTGTAATTCTTGAACCTGAGTGATCACTGCTTTAGAATCTATCATTTTATAATCTAAAAATCTACCGACTATGAATTTTTTCATGCCAGCATCTTCAGTTTTATATTTTTTGTCTAAAGATTCCCACAATTCTTTTGCAGTTTGGATTGTACAATACACATTATACAAGGTATTATCTAATCCATTCATCATATAGTTCCTGCAAAGAAAATCTGCATGTTTCCATGCATCAACAGCAGCCATTTTTTCCTTGTCAGTTTCCCTTTCAACAAGAGTAGGACAATCCTCTTGTAGAAACCTTGCCAAGTTCAGTGTTGTGAGATAGAAGAGCATCTTCTGTTGCCAACGCTTGAAATCAGTTCCATTGAACCTTTCAGGCTTTTCTCCATGAGACAAACTCACGGCAGGAATGGTGCTTGTAGAAGCCATTACTGTTATACAATAAGATAATTATCAATAGACAGAAACAAATTTCTGTTTGTACAAGATGTAACAAATTTTGTTTAGAAATTTGTTTATGCAAAATATTTATATATTAACACAATAATATATATTAGCAATCAAAATAAACTGTTATTTGAATTTAAAAACAATAACAGAATATTAACATTCAGAAATTAAATAGAATATTTAACATGCAAATATTTAAATTAAATATTAACATGTAAATATTTAAACAGAATATTAACATGCAATCAATATATTATTATTATTAATAATATGCAATCAATATATTAACATGATATTTATATAATAACAAATTATATAAAACAGTTAATATGTAAACAGTTAATATGCAGGAATTTGCAAATAATCGATTTGTGAATAAATTTTCTACAACAGAAATGTGCAGAAAATTTTAACAAACTCTGTTTACAACTTCTTTATAAATTTAAACAGAACTAAATTTTAGAACATATGAAATAGCAACAAATATTCTGACCGAAAAGCATGAAACATATTTTTCAAACAAGGAAATATGTTTGTCTATGTGATATTCTTGCAGGAGATTCATCTGATGCAACGGTAATATGAGAAAACATATAATACTTGTAACTTGCAGTTTATTTCGGTAATTGCAGTAAATTGCAATAACAATAATTGCATTCAATAATAATTATAGTAAATTTGCAATAACAATAATTGCAATAAATTATTCATTTATATATATATATATATATATATATATATATAATAACAGAATATATCAAAATTAATATGCAATATAATGCAATTACAGAACACAATTACAGAATATAAAATGAATTAACATGCAGTTAATATATATACAGAATAAATATATAATCAGAATATATATATATATATATATATATATATATATATATATATATATATATATATATATATATATATATGTACTAATGAATATAAAGCATTAACAGTACTAACATGTACTATAAAACAAGTTTATTAATTTGCCATATATCCGTAATTTATAAATTAACATGCAATATATATAAACAGTTACTGCAAAATTAAATGGACCAAAACCGAACACTTCAACATATTATTTTAACATGCAAAATTATTCTGTTAAAATATTATTTGTATATAATAATATATCAAGCTTTTCGGCACTCCTTAATATATGTATTAAAAAAAAAAAACCGTACACTATTTACAGCAAGTAGGAACATAATTGCCGCAAGGGTGCATTTAATAGGCCAAACCAATAAACTGGTAAATAGTTACTGATAATAGAATTACAACTTATTGGTATGTACACATCATTTAAAATATTCAAACATATTAATATGTAATCACGATTTTCTGTTCAATGAACTTATATAAATTAAATACTACTATATTTACAGAAAAATAAATTTGCTTTAAGATTGTTATCTGTAATATATAGTATTATTTAATAATGCATATAAATATAATAATAATAAATTATGCAAAACATAAATAACTTGTAAAATGATGAATATAAATCCGAGTCCTTTGAATTCACAAAGTCTCCTTAAAGCAAATTTATTCCCCCACAGATGCTAAGGGTTAATTGAATAATTGCTTCCCAAGATAAAACGGATTTCAATTCTTAATTAGTAGCATTACAAAATTAAGGATTCATCGAACCAAATTCAATGTTATGTACTCGAACTTTACTATTAATAATAATGATGCATGAAAGTGGTGCATGAATACACTTACCAAGAAAACGGGAAAAGATTTGCAGAACGGGAAAACACTGCAGAACGGTGGGATGGAACGGAATCTGCAGAAACGGGATTCTTGCAGAAACAGAACGGGACTCTGTTTTCAGAACGGAACGGACAGATTGTGGAACGGGAACGAGATCTATTTTAGAGAACAGAACGGAAAACGGGAATTCTAGAACGGGACGGGACAGAAAAAATTTCTAGAAATGGAAGAGAAATTTTTGTATGTATCTTTGAAATACTTTCCCCACACCATTTATTTATAGAAAAAGTTTACATGTAACCGTCCTCAAAACGACGTAGTTTCACAAACCCGCCCGTCACGACCACGACCCGACCCGAGTCCATGATCCGACCCGAGTCAATTTTCTCATTCAAATCCCATTTCCAACATTTATGTGGGGTCTACTCTTTTTAATTAGATAAGTCAAATTGTTAAAACTGGTTTAAACAAGAGCAACTTACATTTATATAAAGTTTTAAGATAAAAATAGAAAGGATTTCATAAAATAAAACAAAAAAGAAAGAACTGGGGGTTAAGGATTTTCAACAAGAATTTTTATGTCTTTCTATGACCAACAGTAGGCAGTAGCTCATTCCATGAATAAATTTTTCTTATTCCAAGTCTTCAACATTAGTAAAAGTCCTTAAAACACTTTTTATTTTATTTTATTTTATTTTTATAAAGTGGGAAGTAAGTAAAAGTATTTTAAATTTTGACAAAAACGCCTACAACAATCACAAATATACGAAGGAACTTTCACCGCACTTATTTCAATACTAAAATTCAAATATTATCTGCAAGTAATTTATAAAACGTAGAGTTGCGCCAACAACCGCTATGGTGAAAACTTTCTAAAACAATTCAATCAAATTTCTTACTCAAACTTCTCAACTGGCCATCCTCTTCACAATCTATTCCTATTAGTCTTTCCGTCTCAGAATTAAAGTCTTTATTACTATTTCAGATAATCTCAAGTTAAATGTCTATTTATCTTAAATGATCTATTTTTTTAATAATTTACATATAATACCCTTATTATTAATTGTTATATTTCTATTCTCTATGTATATTTATGAAACATCACTAATAATGTGTAGAAAATTATGGTACAAAATTCAAATACATCACCCATCTTGAGTCACCAAATACATAATACAAAATTCAAATACAACTTAATAATACAACTGTCGTGTAAAATACGACAAAAACATAAACCGAGAGTTTTAATAAGAATATTGTCATCTAGACAATATCCACATTCAGTGGAGTTCTCATTACATTTATTGTCACACTATTTAACAGAATAGTGAGGACTACTAATGCTATCATCTGAACCGTCACTCCGTTCTCCGACTCGTCCCAGCTATATTCTCATTTCTGAAGAGAACAATGAAAGCAAAGGGTGAGCTCAACTAGCCCAGTAAGAAATATTATGACAAATATAATGCAGAATAAATTATCCTTAACCTTCAACAGTATAACTACTGATAGAATATAATAGACAACAAGTTTTAGATCAACAACTGCAGCGGAATAAGCAATCCATTAGAAGAGTCAAGTAGAACATAAAATCTACTATCTTCTATGATTTAAAAAGATTTTCATCAACTTTATTGTTGAGATTCAGCTTAATAAATAAACCACATCATCCATGCACCACGACCAAGGATATTCATGTAATCATCAATGGTCATGATTATACAGAATAATCTCTGGTCATAATCATACCAACAAATGTCCATCAATGAACTACAGGCCAATGAGGACTTTTACCACATCATTCGTCACATTACGCTCATGATTATACCGAATAATCCCTGGTCATAATCATACCAAGTCCATCTATGCACTTAAGCCAAAGATGACTTTAATCACAATATAAGCATGAGGATGATGACAATGACATAATAATTTAATAAAACAAGTTCAAGGATAAATTTTAAAGATTTATAATTTAATTTATCCAGAAATCAATAACGTCCAAATTGTCAACATGATACTGCTTTGTAGAGTAAATTCAAGAATGCTCAGAAGAATATTTTCATGAAAAGATACTGGATGAAGCGCAAATATCAAGGATATTCCACTAATTTCATGGAGTATAGAAGCCACAACTTTAACCAACTGAGTATAATAGAATATATGAAACTGCAAATGGATTTTCGCCCGCCATGCGGTAATCCACGTAGACAAATCATTTCAACAGAATAATAAAGAATGGAATAACAGAAGAATTCACCATGCATGCGATAGACCGCACAGACAGGTTATTCCCAACAGAATAATAAAAAATGAAACCAGGTTATACGTAATCCGCACAGACAGGATATTCTAACAGAATAATAAAGAATGGAACCAGGTCATGCATAATCCGCACAGACAGGATATTCCAACAGAATAATAAAGAATGGAATAACAACAGAATTCACCAAGCATGCGATAGACCGCACAGACAGGTTATTTCAACAGAATAATAAAGAATGGGATAACAGAAGAATTTCACAATGTATGAGGTACTTCACATAGACATGTTATTCCAACATAATAATAAAGAATGGAATAACAACCCTTACGAGTATTGAAAGAAAATAACTCTCTTTATGAATACGAAAGAATAATACCCCTTACCTTAGAAGAAAACTGGATACTGGAATAGTGAGGTAGCAGACTTCTCTTCTTCTTTCTCTCTATAATAATTGCTCTATAGCTTTAGTGAATTGGTGAGAAATGAAGGAAGAATGAGCTTCTATTTATAGGAAAATATAGTTTCAATAATTGCACATTTTGGGGCTCAAAATATTACAGTATAATACCTTCCTCTTTTCCTTCATTTTTAATTTAGTCCTGCAAGTATTATCAAACTTGCACCACCTCCTCTAATAGTAAATCATGTGAATCAATAGTAAATCATGTGACTCAATAGTTCTAATCATGTGAAAATATGAATTACAGTACAATGCCTCCATCTATACCTCTATTTTTAACTTAGTCGTGCAAGTATTATCAATCTTGCACCAACTCCCCTAATAGTAAATAAATGTGAATCAATAGTACACACATGTGAATAAATAGTTATAATTATGTGAATTAATAGCAATTAATTACTCATTTATCCGGTTAATTATCCGATTGGTTAATATAACCTCCAGACATCAATTATTATCGAAATAATGTCGATTTTCACTAACACTAATAATTCCAACACAATGGAACTATCAATTTCATCTTTAATCAACATGAACTTATTCATCATTAATATTATAATTCACAATATTTAACAACCAGGTCGTTCCCAGGAAAGAGGGGGTTTTCTGATAAGGATTTCTCTCTATTGATGCGCAATTAGATTATCTAACCTCTCCTTGATAGAACTTCTAGACATTGTCAATATTACAAATAATAATATGAATAACTTTGTCGTCTCAATTATTGATTTAATAATATAACATATTATACAGATGATACTGTGACAATAATTGAATCAATAATATGAGAGATATGATGAAGCAATTACTGTAACAATAATTGAGTATAACTGAGTGACTTCTTATGTAAGCATCGATAATCAATACCGTGTGCTACTATGCAACCACGCGTATTACTGTATTTTTACTACCGGGTAGTTCAACAGTTTAACGGTAAAACTTTCGCCGTTATTTTTATAAAAAGATAATTCTGTCATTTTCTAAATATGACAATACTTCCGTTGTGGGGTCCATCAATGATTGTGCCGTCGTACGAATATTCTTCGACAAAAAGAATATTCCCCGACCAATCGAATATTTTATAACAACTTGCATACTTTGCAAAATTTTCACATATCAACCTTAACTTTAACCTTTTATCAATTTAACCATTTAGGAAATAAAATAATAATCATAAGAAAATTGAATACTTTCATTTCATAAAATTCGGGGTCTTACTAGTAGGTATACATTAAAATAAAATGTACATGAATGTTGCATAGCATCTACTACCTTGAAATGTTAAATCATATTGTGACATTAAGTTATAATATATAGTTGATATGTATATAAGAAAAATAGCACAAGAGTGGGAATTTGTATAAGTGTACATGATGGATGAGTTAGTTGGAAGTGTCCCAAAATGAGTGTCCCATTTGCCTCATTTCTCAGTCACGTATAAACCAAAAAGGCTAAGGCCTATTTCTTCTTCCAAGCTTCCTAGCTAAATGATCATGGGGGGAGTGGTGGTCATGATGAAATCCAACTAACATCCAACAACTCCTCCTTGCCCTTCATATAATTCTTTCATCCATGAGTTTGATTTAGGGGAAAATGTCATTGTCTGGGTTTTGAGTGTTCTATAAATGAGAGCTCTCCTTTCATTTTTTTCATTGCTGAGAATTCCATTGAGGGTGAAGTTGAGCGCATACAAGCATTTTAGGACATTGGGAGTTCATTAGGAGCAAGTTCTTTCACATTACAAAGGTATAATTCCTTTTCCTTGCTTCCATTTCATTCTCTGTCAAAACAGAGTTCATGAGTATTGAAATACAAATTCTTAATTTTGTGGAATTGTATGTTAATGAGGTTGGGTAATGTTTAAATAGTTGTTATATAACCATATAAGCATGTTGCAATTGATACATGACTGGTTAGAATCGAAATGATGAATAATTTCTAAGGTTGGGCTAGCTTTCTGCCGAAATAGACTGTTCTTGGCTTGAACCAGGCACGACGCAGCTGTGCTAGATTTACACTAAGGCGCAGCGCAGCTACGCCGATCTTTGTTTTTAGTTGGAGTTTTTATTTTCAAATCTGATCAATATTATTCAATTGTTATGGCTCAAACTAGCATGTACGCATGTGTAAGGGGTATATACTAGTATATTATCTTGAGGAGAGCATGTTTTACTAGATTAGCATGATTAACGAAAGTGTGTGGATTAAAATTAATTTGGAAACTTTAGAAACGAATTTGACGAGTATGAATGATATATTTTTTGTACTGACTTTGCAAGCATGTTGGCATGATCTAGAAATGCATAACTAAACCGTTAACTTATGTTTATATGATTCGTAAGAGATCATGAACATGTTGAACGAATTAGTGCACTTTACAAATGAAAATATGACCTTTGAACATGAATATTGACAAACTACCTTGAGGGTTAGAATCTGACATTTGTAATGATGTTAATGTTACTCTTAGGCTCACTCATGTAACATAACCATATATATACCATGCTTGTGTATCATATTTCAAGAAAAGCATGAACGAAGCATATTTTCAACTAAAGCGGTGTTAATTTCACATATGCGTTATGAATACTCACAAACATGCCTAATACGAGTATTGTAACTACCTTGTATGATTAGAGAGCAATCATAATAGACTTTCTGGTTTCATGACCTTGAAGGGCCTTAAATTGTTGAAATAATTAATTTGGAATTATATGATGAAATGAAGAACCTAGATTAAATTTAGAAGCATGAAAAGACCTTTAGCATAATTATATATGATTATTATGTTTATGCCAGACAGAAACCTCAAGGCAACAATTGAGTCTTGGCTTGGCCAGCGGACGGCGCAGCTGCGCTAGTCCTAGGCTTAGCCATGGCGCTGCTGCGCCAGTCTTGAATCTGAGATAGTGAAATCTGATCTTTGGATAACTAACTTGTGTGAAGCCTATATTACTAAAATTAGTTTAAAACCTACTGATACATGTATATAAGTGATGCTTAGATGATATGATGGTGTTTGCCTCGTAATAGGAGGGTCCATGGGTAAAAAGGACTTAACCTTGAGTATTCTTAAATTACTTATAAAATGACTAGGTATTTGATTCATGATGAATTTATAATCTGATTTGTACCATATGTGCATACTTGAATCATGTCAAACTTGATTAATGAATGTGTTAGCTAATGAGAATCTTGTACTTATAATACGTTATACCAGGATTCGAACGTGTTGATTTATTAACGTGGATAAACTACGCTTAAGTCAAGTTTCCTTGAACTTCACTCTTTGATTGTGCAAGTTACTTAACTCTTACTCTTTCACTTGAGCAAGTATCCAAACCCTACTCTTATTGTGCAAGTATCTTTGCATTACTTTATTCAACGAATACCGTAAGCAGAGTATCTAAACCTTATCTCTTTGAATGCAAGTTATTCTACTTATTCATTCAATTGAACAAGTATGTTTAGACTCTTGTGAAAACTATTATTCATGTTAAACTTGGTATTGTTCTTGAATATTGTGAAAGAGTCGATGCCATTTGATTCAGCTAGACTATATGCATGTTTATAAAACTGGCCAAACCAATTAATTGATAAGGAAATCTTGAAAACTGAGTTAAACAACCCTTATGGTAAGGGGAGTGTATGTTGTTGGAAACCCCAACACATGAGGGGATATTATTGTGGTGTTATGCATAACTTAGAGTATTATAGATTGATCATCTATAGTACTTGATTCTTTTGGGATATCATTTTAATATTGGTAACTCTAGTGGATGTTCAATAGTCCTTAGTGACTACTCAGTATAAATTGTTTATCAGTTGGATACATTGATAGTCTTTGAATTCATATATATCTATTGATTTATATTGAATTATCATTCTTATTCCAAGAAATTGATATTCACTATTCATGATATTATTTCGAAACTCTGAACTATCTTAGAGATGATACTTCGTTATTTCAAACTTGTGATATTATATCCTTCACCCTTGTTGTATATTACTTGTTGGGCAATTTGTGCTCATCCTTGCTTATTCAAAACCTTTCAGTTAAGGCGGAACAGGGAGGTGTCTCTGGAACAGACAAGGGCAAAGGCAAGGCTAACGACTAGCCTGTTCCTTTATGTTAAAATTTTTGTGTTGTATTAAGACTATTTTCAGACTATGTTTAAGCTTAAGTAGGATTATGTAATAAGTCTTTATTCGATATTATTATGTAATCTATTAAGTACTGTAGGTTGCGAGACTTGGGGGAATAATTATAATAAATTATTGTATATTATTCTAAATTAGATTTTTCGTTGTGAACGTGTCATTTAGTTATTATGGTATTACCATGAGAACGTGATGAACCAAATTCGAGTGACCAAGTGGAGGTTCGAATTTAGGGGCGTCACAGGTTGGTATCAAAGCCGTAGTTATAAACCTTAGGAGCGAGTGTCCTTAGATTATAACTTAGGAGAACTTAGAAGTTAGTATGGAGATAAAACTCATGTAGAGTTTTCCTTGAGAAGCTTAGTGTGTTATGAAATGTAACTTCATTCTATATAATGAACTTATGTTTATTTAACATTCTAATGGAGTTGTTTTTTGTGTTGTCTTATGTTGGTGATTATAGGATGACTGACATGGGAGGACCTAGCCGAGTAGTAGAGGAGGAGCCGTGTGATATCCACGTAGTCTATGAGGCACCATTGATAGCAGAACCTATATCAGTAGTGGTCCCGAACGATGATGATGATGATGAGGAAGAGGTGGAGTCTGATCCGGAGGAGAAGCCTTTGGAGGAGGAGCCCGAGCCTTTGGAGGACTCCGACGAGGCCACTTTTGAGGATCGGATGCTAGGGGAGTATGAAGAGCAAATTTTGGAATTAGGATGTAGAGTAGAGGAGCTTGAAGCTGAGGCTAAGGAGAGGGATTCTGCGTTCCAGAAGTTGAGGGACGAGGACCATCAAAGAAAATTGGCGATGCAAGTAGTGGAGGTGGAAATTGCTCACCGTAAGGAGGCAGGGATCTAGATGGGAGCATTGTTTCACTGAGCGGTGGCAAGAAATGTTGAGATGGCAGGAAAGCTGGAGGAATTAGAGCAGAAGGTTTTGAGTGAGAGGATGGAGAAGGAGGCTCTTTGAACTCAGTTAGAGATGGAGGTGATAGATAAGATTCACTTTGAGGAGAAGTGGGAGGAAACCAATGATAGGGTAGATGATCTAGAAGATGAGCTGCGGTGCAAAAGGAGGAAGATGAACAAGATGGGCTATGCTCTACGCACGACCATGGAGAGATTGATAGATTGGGTAAATCATTACCCAGCTGAGCAAGGACAGACCCGGTATACCATAAGTCGAGATATGGTGTTGTTTAATATGTTGTTGTAATCTCAGTCTTTTGTGTATGACGTGAGGTAGTAGTAAAACCCCAACTTTTGAAAAATGTTTGAGGGGTAGTAAGATGGTGTTGTCCCCGTCTTTTGTGATAATAGGGGAATTTGTGATATCATTTATAACAGTATGCTAGAAAAGAACATGTAATGTAACCATTTGGCATATGAATATAAATGATCTTATTTCAGAAACATGTTGTAAACTTATAGTTCTTTTCTATTGAGAAATGTCTAAATATGATAATTCGATAATAAAATGAAAATTTTTATGATGCATAAAATGCTGCCCAGACGTAGAATAACTGTCCCAGAAGAGTCAGTTAATGATGAGAGAGGTCCAGTAGATCCGATACAGAGACTGGTAGATTTATTGGGAGAAGCTCTGAGGGGAAGAAACGAACCCGTACCACCCATTCCCCAAGCTGTCCCAGTAACAACCTTCAAAGATTTTAAGAGTGTAGGACCCCCGGAGTTCACGGGAACCACTGACCCGATAGTTGCGCAAACCTGGATCAAGGAGATCGAGAAGGCCTTCACTATAGCTCGCGTGGGTGAAGACCAAAAGACAATATTTGCCACATACATAATGAGGGGAGAAGCGAACTATTAGTGGGAAACTAATTAACAGAGAGCGGGAGAAGGAATGATAACATGGGAGAGGTTTACTACGTTGTTCTTTGAGAACTATTTCCCAAAGAGTAGGATGGAAGTGAAGTTCCTAGAGTTAAAACAAGGTGATATGATGGTGGCGCAATACGCGGCTAAGTTTAATGAACTAGCGCGATTTGTGGAGCACCAAGTTGTGGATGAGAAAAGAAAGGCGAGACGCTTTGAGCAAGGGTTAAAGCCGTGGTTATATAATAAGGTATCAGTCTTCCAGATTGATTCCTTTACGACATTGTTAGAGAAGGCAATCATTGCGAAAGGTGTCAGTGAGGCCTTAAGTCTATATCATAAGGAGAAGAAGAACAAGAACACTGGTAGTGAGCATCGTGGAGGAAGCAGCAGCGGAGGAAGTAACTCTGAAAAGAGGAAATGAGAAAACAATAACAACAGAAGCAATAATCAAGGTTGGAGTCACCAGGGAAACTTCAAGAGAAGGACTGAAGTTTGTAACAAATGCGGAAGAAGTCATCAGGGAGAGTGTTGGAAGAGAAAGAACACCTGCTATAATTGCGGCCAAGAGGGGCACATATCACCAAATTGCCCAAAGCCGAAGAAGATCAGAAGATGTTTTGCTTGTGGATCAACAGAGTACCAGATAAAGGATTGCCCGAAGAAAGGAAGCGGTGGAACTGGCGGAGGCCAGGGAGGAGGAAGTAAGTTAATGATTTGTGGACCTGCACAACCTAACCGATCGACCACTCGAACCTTTAACATGACCGTCCAGGACGTAGTGGATGCGAAGGACATGGTGTCAGGTATAATCCCAATGGATAATATAAATGCTTATGTATTATTTGATTCGGGTGCCACCTGTTCTTTTGTATCCGAAGAATTTGCTAGTAAATTTAATACACCCCGAGACTGTTTAGAAGATCCTTTGAACATAGAAGTTGCGAATAAGGAAATAATCCCTGTAGAATATGTCTATCGAAATTATCGCGCAAACATTAGAGAACATGAACTTAGCGTAGTCTTGATTCCTATTAGACTAGGAGAATTTGACGTAATACTGGGGATGGATTGGTTATATAACCATGCAACATTAATTGACTATTAGAGAAAATGTGTAAACCTTCAGACTCCGAGTAAGTCTAAGGTAGTGTTTTATGGTAGCTCATCGCTTAAGCAATCGTGTTGCGTTACGATGATGCAGGCCAAAAAATTGTTAAAGAAAGGATGTGTAGGTTATTTAGCTTACATCGTGGATACTCGAAAAAAGGGAATAGAGATTAAAGATATACCCGTAGTGAGTGAATTTTAGGATGTGTTTCCGGACGATCTGCCTGGCCTTTCGCCAGACAGAGAAATCGAATTCGTAATAGACTTAGCACCAAGGACGTCACTGATTTCGAAAGCTCCATATCTTATGGCGCCATTAGAAATGAAGGAATTGATGATACAACTTCAAGAGTTGTTGGATAAGGGTTACATTTGACTAAGTGTGTCTCCTTCACTAGTGTTATTCGTTAAGAAAAAGGACGGATCGATGAGGCTCTGTACGATTATCAAGAATCGAACAGAGTAACAATCAAGAACAGATATCCGCTACCAAGGATAGATGACTTATTTGATCAATTGAAAGGAGCGAAGTGTTTCTCGAAGATCGACCTGCGGATGAGATATCACCAACTGAAAGTGCGGGATGATGACATACCAAAGATTGCGTTTTGAACCCGTTATGGACATTATGAGTTTTTGGTAATGTCATTTGGTTTGACTAATGCTCCAGGAAACATTCATGGACTTGATGAATTGAGTTTTCAAGCCATATTTGGATAAATTTGTGGTGGTTTTCATCGACGATATTTTGATCTACTCAAAGACGGAGGAAGAACACGCCAAACATCTGAAGATTGTTTTGGAGGCACTAAGAAAGGAGAAGATGTATGCGAAATTTTCTAAATGCGAATTCTGGATAAAGAAGTTTCAATTCTTAGGCCACGTGGTAGATGAGAATGGAATCTCATTAGACCCCGAAAAGGTCAAAGCAGTAAGTAATTGGGAACAACCGAGAACCCCGACTGGAGGTGAGATGTTTCTTAGGGTTAGCTGGGTACTATCGAAGATTTATCCAGGATTTTTCTAAGATAGCAACCCCGTTGACTAATTTGATGAGGAAGACGTTGAAATTTGTATGGACCGACAAATGCGAAGAAAGTTTTCAAGAGTTGAAGAAGAGATTAAGCGAGGTGCCTGTATTATCATTACCAGATGATACGATAGGATTTGTGGTGTATAGTGATACGTCGCATAGAGGACTTGGTTGTGTGCTTATGCAACAAGGTAAAGTCATTATGTATGCATCACGACAATTGAAGGATTATGAAAAATGATACCCTACTCGTGACTTAGAGTTAGCGGTAGTAGTTTTTGCGTTAAAGATATGGGTACATTATTTGTACGGAGAGAAATGTGAGATATACATAGACCATAAAAGTCTGAAATATACCTTCACACAAAAGGAGTTGAATATGCATCAGAGAAGGTGGTTAGAATTGATCAAAGATTATGACTGTGATATTCATTATCACCCGGGGAAGGCAAATGTAGTTGCCGACGCTCTGAGCAGAAAAGGAAGGGAGAAACTGATGTAATTAACAACTCAGGAGGAGTTAATAAGAGATATGGAGAAGTTGGAAATAGAGGTAAAGGGACCCGAGAGGTCTGAAGAGAAGTTATTTATAATATAAGCTTGTCCGACATTATTAGATAGAATAATAGAAGCACAGGAGAAAGATGGAGAATGTGAGAAAATCAGGAAGAGAATCACGTAAAATGAGGAAGAGAAATTTTGAATGGATAAAAATGATATCTTAAGATTCGAAGGTAGAGTGTGGGTACCGGCGGTAGCCGAGTTAGGAGAGGAGATTTTGTACGAGGCACATAATACGACATTGTCCATTCATCCTGGAGGCATGAAGATGTACCGGGACTTGAAGCAACATTTTTAGTGGCCAAATCTGAAACGAGAAATTGCGGAGTATGTTAGTAGATGTCTTACGTGTCAACGAGTCAAAGCGGAGCATTAGCGGCCGAGTGGATTACTACAACCGTTAGAAATACTAGAATGGAAATGGGAGCATATTACGATGGATTTCATGGTAGGACTTCCAGTCACGCAGAAAGGTTTAGATGCCATTTGGGGTATCGTGGATCGACTTACAAAGACCGCACATTTTCTATCGATCAAGATCCGCTACAGTTTAAATCAGTTAGCGAGTCTGTACGTAAAGGAAATTATTTCACGACATGGAGTGCCGGTATCGATTATTTTTAATCGAGATCCGCGCTTCATGTTAAAGTTCTAGAAAAGCTTGCAAGAGAGGATGGGAACACAGTTGAGGTTGAGTACCGCATATCACCCTCAGATAGATGGAAATATTGAGCGAATAATACAAACGCTAGAGGACATGTTTAGGACTTACGTGATGGACTTCAAGGGAAATTGGGACGACCACCTACCCTAAGTCGAATTTGCATATAATAATAGTTACCATGCGAGTATCGGCATGCCACCGTATGAAGCTCTTTACTGAAGGAAGTGCAGAATGCCATTATATTGGGACGAAGTTGGAGAATGACGAATACTCGGACCAGAGTTAGTACAACAAACAACGGATGTGGTGACAGTGATAAGAGCCAGACTAGTAGCAACTCAAGATCACCAGAAGAAGTACGCAGACTTGCATCGACAAGACCAAGATTTTAAATTTAGCAGTTTTGTATTCCTGAAGGTATCTCCATGGAAGGGAAAGATCCGTTTCGACAAGAAAGGAAAACTGAGTCCAAGATTCATAGGATCGTTCGAGATACTAAAGCGAGTGGGCGAAGTAGTGTACAAAGTTGCACTACCACCTGAGTTGGAGCACATCCATAACGTGTTTCACATATTCGTGTTGCGTCCGTACAAGTCCGACTACAAACACGTGATTTCTTATGAACCCATTCAAGTGGAGAAGAACTTAGCGTACGAAGAAATTACTGTCCAAATTCTAGATGAGAAGGAGCAAACTTTAAGGAACAAAGTCATTTCTTCTGTAAAAGTACTTTGGCGTAACCACGATGAGGCTACGTGGGATTTAGAAGATAGAATGATGAGGAATTATCCCCATCTATTTGTGTAACCTTGTAGCAATTTCGGGACGGAATTTTTATAAGGGGGGAGGATGTAATACCTGAGAATTTTCACGTATTATTAAATGAATATATTGATGAAAATAATATTTATGTGAATATAAGTGTTATTGTTTTATGAGTCGATTAATTCAATTGATTCGTATTAGATCATTGTGTATTAAGAAATGTGAATTGACAATGAGAATTGTGAAACGCCTTGTGTGGCATAATATGAAATGAGGAAATTCACTAAGTGAATTAAAACGAGAATTAGGAAGATTAATCGTGTAAGATCATGTGATTTCATATAAGTAATCAGTACGCTCTTAGACTGGTGATATCTCTTGTGGACATTAATTTATGTCGAGTAAAACAAGTTTGGCGATGGAAATTGATGCTGGATTGAAGCTAAACTAGTCTTGGCACTGTCAGGGTACGGCGCAGCTGCACCGTCCCAACAGTACAAACTGGCGCAGCTGCGCTAGTGGTCAGTTAGAGAAAAATTAATTTTTCTACTTTAGAAATAAAATGGAACAATTATGTGATATATGCGACATTAATAAACCATGGAACAAAGTGCGTTTTGTTCGACAAAGGAATTATTAAGTAAGCCATTAAGTAATATTAATTGATGGTGGTGGAATATTGATTACTTGGCAATTAATTAAATATATGTGATTATTATTGTTTGCAATATGTCTATAAATATAATAAGAATTATATAGATAATTAATGGTTATTGAGATCCGTAAAAATATTAATTAAGGAAGAATGGATTAAATTATTTATTTGACATAAAACAAATAAGTGAGTTATTAATATAATAAGATTATATTGACGGTTATGTGCATGTGAGCAATAATACAACTATACTATATAGTGCAGTGTGACATTTGTGTGACTATATATTAAGTCTTATAAAACTATATTGTATGAAGCAATGTGATTAAACATATTGGAACTATATGTTATAAATACATTATAAAATATCTATGTGACAATGTGTAGGTAGGTATACATTAAAAAAAATGTACATGGATGTTGCATAACATCTACTACCTTGAAATGTTAAATCATACTGTGACATTAAGTTATAATGTATAGTTAATATGTATATAAGAAAAATATCACAAGAGTGGGAATTTGTATAAGTGAACATAATGGCTGAGTTAGTTGGAAGTGTCCCAAAATGAGTGTCCCATTTGCCTCATTTCTCAGTCACGCATAAACCAAAAAGGCTAAGGCCTATTTCTTCTTCCAAGCTTCCTAGCTAAATGATCATGGGGGGAGTGGTGGTCATGATAAAATCCAACTAACATCCAACAACACCTCCTTGCCCTTCATGCAATTCTTTCATCCATGAGTTTGATTTAGGGGAAAATGTCATTGTCTGGGTTTTGAGTGTTCTATAAATGAGAGCTCTCCTTTCATTTTTTCCATTGCTGAGAATTCCATTGAGAGTGAGGTTGAGAGCATACAATGATTTTAGGACATTGGGAGTTCATTAGGAGCAAGTTCTTTCACATTACAAAGGTATAATTCGTTTTCCTTGCTCCCATTTCATTCTCTGTCAAAATAGAGTTCGTGAGTATTGAAATACAAATTCTTGATTTTGTGGAATTATATGTTAATGAGGTTGGGTAATGTTTAAATAGTTGTTATATAACCATATAGGCATGTTGCAATTGATACATGACTGGTTAGAATTGAAATGATGAATAATTTCTAAGCTTGGGCTAGCTTTCTACCGAAGTAGACTGTTCTTGGCTTGAACCAGGGACGGCGCAGCTGCGCCGGATTTACACTAAGGCGCAGCGCAGCGCAGCTGCGCCTGTCTCTGTTTTCAATTGGACTTTCTGTTTTCAAATCTGATCAATATTAATCAATTGTTATGGCTCAAACTAGCATGTACGCATGTGTAAGGGGTGTATACTAGTATATTATCTTGAGGAGAGCATGTTTTACTAGATTAGCATGATTAACGAAAGTGTGTGGATTAAAATGAATTTGGAAACTTTAGAAACGAATTTGACGAGTATGAATGATATATTTTTTGTACTGACTTTGCAAGCATGTTGTCATGATCTAGAAATGCATAACTAAACCGTTAACTTATGTTTATATGATTCGTAAGAGAGCATGAACATGTTGAACGAATTAGTGCACTTTACAAATGAAAATATGACCTTTGAACATGAATATTGACAAACTACCTTGAGGGTTAGAATCTGACATTTGTAATGATGTTAATGTTACTCTTAGGCTCACTCATGTAACATAACCATATATATACCATGCTTGTGTATCATATTTCAAGAAAAGCATGAACGAAGCATATTTTCAACTAAAGCGGTGTTAATTTCACATATGCGTTATGAATACTCACAAACATGCCTAATACGAGTATTGTAACTACCTTGTATGATTAGAGAGCAATCATAATAGACTTTCTGGTTTCATGACCTTGAAGGGCCTTAAATTGTTGAAATAATTAATTTGGAATTATATGATGAAATGAAGAACCTAGATTAAATTTAGAAGCATGAAAAGACCTTTAGCATAATTATATATGATTATTATGTTTATGCCAGACAGAAACCTCAAGGCAACAATTGAGTCTTGGCTTGGCCAGCGGACGGCGCAGCTGCGCTAGTCCTAGGCTTAGCCATGGCGCTGCTGCGCCAGTCTTGAATCTGAGATAGTGAAATCTGATCTTTGGATAACTAACTTGTGTGAAGCCTATATTACTAAAAGTAGTTTAAAACCTACTGATACATGTATATAAGTGAAGCTTAGATGACATGATGGTGTTTGCCTCGAAATAGGAAGGTCGATGGGTAAAAAGGACTTAACCTTGAGTATTCTTAAATTAGTTATGAAATGACTAGGTATTTGATTCATGATGAATTTATAATTTGATTTGTACCATATGTGCATACTTGAATCGTGTCAAACTTGATTAATGAATGTGTTAGCTAATGAGCATCTTGTACTTATAATACGCAATACTAGGATTTGATAGTGTTGATTTATTAACGTGGATAAACTACGCTTAAGGCAAGTTTCCTTGAACTTCACTCTTTGATTGTGCAAGTTCCTTAACTCTTACTCTTTCACTTGAGCAAGTTTCTGAACCTTACTCTTATTGTGCAAGTATCTTTGCATTACTTTATTCAACGAATACCGTAAGCAGAGTATCTAAACGTTATCTCTTTGAATGCAAGTTATTCTACTTATTTATTCAATTGAACAAGTATGTTTAGACTCTTGTGAAAACTATTATTCATGTTAAACGTGGTATTGTTCTTGAATATTGTGAAAGAGTCGATGCCATTTAATTTGGCTAGACTATATGCATGTTTATAAAACTGTCCAAACCAATTGATTGGTAAGGAAATCTTGAAAACTGAGTTGAACAACCCTTATGGTAAGGGGAGTGTATGTTGTTGGAAACCCCAACACATGAGGGGATATTATTGTGGTGTTATGCATAACTTAGAGTATTATAGATTGATCATCTATAGTACTTGATTCTTTTGGGATATCAGTTTAATATTGGTAACTCTAGTGGATGTTCAATAGTCCTTAGTGACTACTCAGTTTAAATTATTTATCCAGTTGGATACATTGATAATCTTTGAATTTATATATATATATATATATATATATATATCTATTGATTTATATTGAATTATCATTCTTATTCCAAGAATTGTTGATATTCACTATTCATTATATTATTCTGAAACTCTGAAACTATCTTAGAGATAATACTTCGATAATTCAAACTTGTGATATTATATCCTTCACCCTTATTGTATATTACTTGCTGGGCAATTTGTGCTCATCCTTGCTTATTTAAAACCTTTCAGTTAAGGCGGAACAGGGAGGTGTCTCTGGAACAGACAAGGGCAAGGGCAAGGCTACCGACTAGCCTGTTCCTTTATGTTAAAATTTTTGTGTTGTATTAAGACTATTTTCAGACTATGTTTAAGCTTAAGTAGGATTATGTAATAAGTCTTTATTCGATATTATTATGTAATCTATTAAGTACTGTAGGTTGTGAGACTTGGGGGAATAATTATAATAAATCATTGTATATTATTCTAAATTAGATTTTTCGTTGTGAACGTGTCATTTAGTTATTATAGTATTACCATAAGAACGTGATGAAACAAATTCGAGTGACCAAGTGGAGGTCCGAATTTAGGGGCGTCACAGACACGCGGGCGAGGCTCTATGTGTGTCAGCATTTTACTGACCAATCGACCAACTTACCAAAAAATAAACTTCATGTTAACCGAATTCTTAAAAAATATAGTGCTAATTATAACTGGAAGATTGTTTGTGTCCATGTAGTGAGTCAACTCGAAATGTCCGTCCTTGAAATATAATTATTTTTAGACAATACATGTATTTGAATTGAGATTGCAAGTGTTTGTACACATCTCCTACAAAATCATTATTACCACTTCGTCCTATAATATATATATATATATATATATATATAATATTTTAGATTAATTTATTCTTTTAAAATTATTTAAAGTTTTATATAATATGAAAGAATTAATAATAGTTTTTCTAAAATTACTTCTCATAGAAAAATATTATAGATGCGAAAGTATGAGATAAGTATGCTAATTATGAGAATTTAAAGGTACTTAAGATAATTAATATCATATTTAATATTATACAATTATTTTTTTAATTCTTATGTATAACTCTAAAACATAATATATTATGGGATGGAGGAAGTATTATTCAATGGTCCAACCTTTGATATTCTTTCCACTCTCTATTGTTAGTATTTATAATTTTTATAATGATAAATATTATGGTCTTTTGTTATTAATTGTTTTTTTCTAGCTGGCCATAATTAGTTCATCTATTTCATCTATAACGACCCCAAAATTCATACAATTTAATTCTCGACTTTGGTTGTTAACAATATATTCAACCTCTAATTTTACATCATTACTTTATTACTTAACCATTCTATCAATCTTCAACTTCATCAATACTCTCTATACTATAACCATTTTCTACCCAATATAGTTCATCAAACATACCACACTTTGGAAATCCAGGAACTTGCCATAATTGTGACACCCCCAAATCTAGGTACTTCATTCCCACAAAATTTGGTGCTCACTATCCATACATTCATACATACTATCTACCCAAACAAATATTATTTAAGCTATAATCCTCCCTTTAAATAGGGTTACACCATTAAATTCAAAACAATCCCAGGTTATCTAACCTTCAAACATAATTCAAGTGCGGAATTAAATTATTACATTACATCAATATTAAAAAGTCTATGATCATAACAGAAATCAAAAGTACAAATCAGCATCACTTGTACATTTTTTCCTTTCCTTTGCTAGTTGAAGGCTCATCTACCTTCTCAACTTTAGCTGCAATGAGTTTATAAATATGCAAGAGTGAGCAAAACAATTGCCAACAATAGGCTCATCAAGACTGAATAGTACTCTAATAATGATAATCAGAACTGGAATCCAAAATATGGAATATACATAACTGAGGGTCATAAGACCATGAACCATGTCCACAGTTGTGAGTAATCTTTCAACTCCAACTTTAACAATCATAAGACTATAAGGACTCCTCTTACCTAGGGGGATCAGCCCTTCGTACAATGTATTATGCACAAACATTTTAACGCTACGCGTAAGTTATCCCCTATTAATAACAGGGTTGTTCATCTCAGTATTTAGAGTACAAGTCCGCACCAAAGAAAGTTTGATTTGGATAAGCTTTCAAGGGAAATTTGAAGTTTAATGAACATCAACTAGAGGACTAGTTGAATCAATAGTGTTTGATAATCACAACAGATGTTTAATAACAATATAACATAAAACAATTGAGAATCATAAATTGTGACAACCCGATATTTTCTATTTAAATAAATCATAAATTTTACGTATAATTTTTTTATTATTATTAAAATAAATATGAATGATATGTGTCAAGGTAATATGTAATTATAATTATATGTGTGATAAATAAAATTTATTTATTACATTAAGTATTGCAAATAAAATTATTTTAGAATTATTGACTATTATCAATTATATTTTTATACTAATTAATTCCTTATTGGAAATGTTTTATTAACTATTTTTCAAGGAAAATATAATCTTATATTATTTAAATAATATATGAAATGATTTTTAGAATAATTATAATGATTATTTCATTATATGAATTTGTTCAGGATATTAAGTTAATTATTTTAATTTAATTTATAATGTTAATTATGACAGATAAATCAGATATAAAATCCAAACCCTAATTTTAGGTTTTGATCAAAGAATGAGAATAATAATATTATATTATTATTTGTCAGTACTATAAATATGTATAGTTATGAGTGTAATGTTAATGTGTGGAACAGTTTTATTATATTACGACCAAACCCTAATAATATTTTTATAAACCCTATTTCTGGTTCTGGAATAAGGAATGGTGATAATAATATAATATTATTTATGTTTTGATTTTTCAGTGCTATAAATATGTATGTTATGCTTGTAAGGTTAATCTGGAAAGCAATTCCTTTATGATCTGATAAAACCCTAATTATATAATTTTGAAAACTAAAAATTACATTTATTTATTTTGTGCAAACCTTAATTGCTAAACCTTGAAATTGCTATGTGTTGAACCTTAGGGTTAAACCCTAAGGGTTTGTCTAGATTACCAAGATAGCCATTAAAGTTTCAAGCCTAATGATAATTTTACCCTTTATGTATTATTTATTAGGAAACTTGCAAAATTGGGCAACACTTTAGTTGGTAACCTACCTTACCAAAGCTAACTACTCCACATGCTCAATAATGACAGCACACAAGCCTCTAATCAGCCAATACATGCATCAAGTTACCTATAAATAGATTTAAGGAGAGAGAAAAATCATTTGTTACACTAATTTTTGTTCAACTCTCATCCATGACCCTCTCTCTCTAGAACTAACGAAATTGTTGAGCTTTATAGTTCCATTATCAAGCCATGCTAACACCATATCCAAATCAGAAACATAGAAATCAAAAATCGTTCATCAAAGGTATAAACCCTAGCTATTAATTTTGTCCAATGATCTGTCGTTAGATCTTGTGATTTGTTGTTAAAATATATTTTTTATAGTCTAACATGATGATCTGGGTTGGTATATTACAAGTCCATAACATCTAGATACGTAAATCAATGATTTTCAAAAATCTGGAAAATTTTTATTTTAATGCCTGACAACAAATGTCCAACCCTGTAGATCTATTTCTGTAATTGGTTTTTGTGTTGTAAAGGTTGATACTTGTAGTATGTTATGTTGTCTGTAATCTGGAACTGTTAAATAACTCAAATCATGCTAGAAATGAAAGTTATGGGCGGTCAAACCTCGTTGACCGACCATGACTTTCAAAATCTGGAAAAAACCCAGAACAGGCCCAGAAGCCTCTGACAGGTTCTTTGCCGGCTTAGATCTAACTGCTTGATGATGTTATGTGTTTGTTTGTGTAACCAGGTTATAGACTGGTATTAGTAATTTAATTTTATGCCTTAAACTTTCCTTGAAAGCAAGCGAGTCGATCGTAGTGGCCAGTCAAAGTGGTCTGCTCGAACACAGTTCATGTTTTCTGGGCAACCCAGAAAACAAATGAATCTGTGTTCTGACATGTGTTGACCGGCTATTTCCTGACTAGATCTGTTATTTTTATGGTTATGTTTTGTAATGGATCTGTAGTATTACGTGTTGGCTAGACACTAAAGCTCTTAAATCTCAAAAACCGTTCATATGTTGCAAGATGTTGGCGATCAAAAGTGATCAGTCGGTCTGTTCTTCAATTCTGAAACCCAGAAAATGAAGAATAGCCTTTAACAGAAAGTTTTGGCGATCATATATGTTTTGTGTTATGTGATTTGTTCATGTAAATTGTTGGATCTTGTAGTCTTGTATTTGTACTACATGATCTAACTAAAACCGAGTCCAGAAAAGTTTTGGATTAAGATTAATTGTCGATCAAAAATGCTAGCCGGATTCTGATAGAATTTCTGGATTTGGCTTGAAGAACACCAACAACGACACTTTCTGTCGCTAAAGCACTATAGCGACAGTTTATTTTATTTTTAATTTATGTAAATTCCAGAAATTTATTAGAAATAGAAAATAAATTATAAAAAATTACAAAATTAGTTTTAAAAATTATTTTAAATTATAAAAAATAACTTTTAATTATTTGGGATATTTTTCATTCATATTTATAATTATTTGAATATTAATGATATTTAATTTATTTAATTAGTCTATTAAATAAATTAGAGAAAAATAATTTTAATTATATAAAAATCATTTTAAATATGAATAAAGTGTTTAAAAATATTTTGGGTTAATTTTTGATAAATTTTAATATTTTGTGATGAATTTCACTAATTAATTAATATTAATGATATTTTAGTTATTTAATAAGTGAAAAATAGAATTTAATGATTCAAAAATCTTATAAAAATGATTTAAAGTATTATAAAAATATTTTAAGTTATAAAATATAACTTTTGATATTTTGACATGAAAAATATTAATATTTTAATATTAATTATATTAGATTTATTTAATGTTTATATTAAACAGATTAGTTTTAAAAAATGATTTTAATATTATAAAAATCATTTTAAATGAAAATATGGTGTTTATGAATATTTTAAGTTATAAAATATAACTTCTAATATTTAACGGATAATTTCATTAATGATTTAATATTAATAATATTTATTTAATGATTAATGATATTAGGTCTATTTAATAATTATATTAAATAAATAGTTTTAAAATGGTTTTATTTATTTTAAAAAAAATCATTTAAAAAGGGTATAAATGAATTAAAAATATTTTAAGTTATAATTAATGACTTTTAATATTTAGATAATAGTTCATTAATATTTAAATATTAATGGTAAGTATTTAAAGATGTTTTTAATTATTTTAAAAATCATTTAAGGATAATGTAAATGTTTTAAAAATATTTTGAGTTATTATAAATAACTTTAATATTTTGGCAATGGTTTTATTGAATAGAATTATTTGGTATTTAGATCATTTAATAATAATTCTGATATTTCAAAAATTATGATAAATGATAATAATTGTTTTAAAATTATTATAAGGTCATGAAAAATAGTACGACTGTTGTTTAAGTTAACTATTTGGATATTGAACTTTGAGATAGAGTCTTAGACTCGATATTTAACCGATAAAGCCGTCGGTAGACCGACATGTTTCAGAAATTGATCTGGACTTAGATAATCTAGTTAGTTAACTGTTTATTTGTGATTCAATGGTGGTTAAAGTTGTGTGACAATGTGATTAGGAATGAGTTGATATTTGTTTGTGATGCCATTATTGTTGAACATGTGTGATAAGGTGATTAGGTTATGTGCTGACTGCGAAATGCAGTACTATGTGTTAAGGTATATTGTTCTAATCGAACGAATGATTTGATTAATGATAGGTCGTGATAGAAAAGATAAAACTAAGTTGAGAATTGTAAGCAGCGCATCAGGCAAGTATCTTACCTTTGCATTTTCTTTATGCAATGGACAGGTGTGAGAATGTTTCAGAATTATATTATTATTGTACAAATTGTTAAACCTATATTATATATGCCCATTGATTATCAACATGTTAGTATAAGGTAATTCAGATATATATTCTGTTCGTTAATTTTTATAAATGATTATACAAGTGTCCCCACTTGGATAATCATTGTATTTAATCACACGTTGATACACCTTTGTTATACGTATACGTTGAATTATAGATTATTATTGGATAAAATAAAACCTTTTTTCTGGAACCCTGACAAGTATGAACATCCTGTTCACGGGAAAACTTTTATGCGCCCAAGGCGGACCAAGTAAATGATAACATTGTTCTTGTAATGTAGTATTGATCAATGTAGGGCACAACGGGCTGATTACCCCCGTGTCCGTAAGTTATGACGGTTTGCAGATGAAGTTATGCTAAACCTTTTCGAAAATAAAAACAATGTTTATAGAATGTCACTTAAACCCTATTTATATCCAGTACGTAGTTTCAAAAATTTGAAGAGGGTTGTTATGTTATTAATATCGATTCAGAATACTTCACAACTATTGACTTGTTGTAGATGGATATTATAAAGAAAACATTTAAATTCTTTCAGCTTATATATATATATATAATACTTGCTGGGCACTCAAATGCTCATCCTTGCTTAATTTAAATGTTTTCAGATAAGTGTGAACAATCAGAAGGATCGGTCAAGAACAAGTGAAAAGGAAAGCAAACAAATTAGGTTTACGGTGTCATATAGTAAAGGTTGCGTACTTGGGATTAAACTCTGATAAAGGTAAGATAAGTTTATAATTTATATTAGTGTTATTATTATTAGTAATATTTCTGCTCATAGAAATGGTATCGTGAAGTACCGAGTTCGGGTTTCAAGTATCCGGGTTCGGGGACTTTACATCATGGTATCAGAGCTATAGGGTTAGAAACCTTCGGTGGGTTAGACCTTAGGCTATAACCTTAGAACAAAGGGAAACTTTGAAAATACAAATAACTCATATAGAGTTAGTTGGTTGGTATGATTCAAAGATGAATCTCGGCTAGTTGTTAAGCCACAGAGTTTCCTAACTCTGATAATAAAGTTAAATAATAATGGTGAATAGATCAAGTCTAAAAGACTTGAAGTGCAGGGAATGGAGATCGTAAAACAAAACAATTAAGACATAGAATTGAATCATAATATATACGATGAGATAACCTCGTGAACTGATAAAATTATGACAGCCAGAAAGAATCAATCTTATGATTGCAAAGTTTAAAGCAAGATTGTTGTGTGAATGATACATATTCAAGAAAGGATTATGAATACGGATTAAATGAAATTCGAATGGAAAAAGGGGGTTAAGATTAGGTGGGGATTTCAATGAGAACTCATGTCGGCAGCTGAGTTGTATGATTCCTTGTATGGGCGGGGAATTGTACTTGGTGTAAAAACTACTTAGTATCTGACACTGATGATCATTGAAATGTTTGTGTTACGCTATTTGCTATATGCATGTTAAGAGGGTGATTCCTTTCTCATGTGTATAAAAATAGATAGGTCATAGGTAGAGAACATAGGGTTAAGTACGAGTTCTTAAAACTCATACTTATGTGACATTCTTGACTCATAGTTATATGAAATGTTTATGAATCCCTCAGCGAATGGACGCCAAAGGTCTAACTAGGGAAAGTTCGTAAACTCATATAACTGTGACAAGTTTATGGACTCATAAGTGGGGTTTGACGAACTGGGTATAGTTAATTGTAAATGGATTATTGAGGATGAGGGGAATAGATAAGATACTAAATAGTTAATTTTTAGTGAAGGCAAAAGAAATAGGTAGTATTGGTATTAACTGAATATGTATGTTTCTGTGTGGTATATGTGATAAGTATATTTGTGTAATGAAATATTTTTAACTTTTGTGTTGGACAAAGTTGTAAATCCCAACTTTTGAGTCACGAAGGGATAGCGAATGTTTAAAGCACAATGTGTTATGGTATGTCAAGTGCTATGAATATGAGTCTATATTGGATTAATGAAATAAGTTGGTATAAAGATAGGAATTATTTATCTAAGCATTGGTTAATGCAGTTTTCAAAAGATAATATTTTGAATACATGATTATTTGAGTAGAAAATTTTGTGTGATATGTTAAGCGTTTACGATAAGGCTTAGTATGTAAGAACAATTTATGAAAATGCCGTCAAGACAAAAGTGAAACTAAATGGTAGAAGAATCTGTCAACAAAGCTGGTGGACAACCAGACTCGATACAGAAACTTACGAATATGGACGATTAAATTGTGCAGAACGGAATACCAGCCGTGAAAAATCAACCGGATAATCAAACGTCGAACGTTAAAAACTTCAAGGCGGTCCTATCGCCAAAATTCAAAGGTACAAATGACCCTGTAGAAGCCCAAACTTGGGTTAAGGAAATTAAAAAAAGGTGTTCGTTATAGTTAGAGTAGCTGAGGGGCAAAAGACCGCTTTTGCCACCTGCATGATTAAGGGTGAGGCAAAATTTTTGGTGGAAAGCAAATTAGACGAGGGCAGGAGCAGGTGTGGTAGCATGGGATAGGTTTAGACTTTATTTTTTTTAAAATTATTTTTCTGCTAGTATACAGGCTAGAATGGAGGTGAAATATCTAGAATTGAAGCAATGGGATATGTAAGTTACGGAATATGTCAGTGAAATTTAATGAGTTGACTAGATTTGCTCCGCATCAAGTTGATACAGAGGCTAGAGAGGCATGAAGGTTTGAGCTGGGATTCAAACCCTGGCTCTACAACAAGGTAAGAAGGAACAAGGGTAAGGCTGATGGAACTGGGAAGGTAGGGATTAATGGTGGAAGTAAGGGTGGAAATGAAAAGAGGAAGACGAACAACTTTGGAAGTGTGCAGGTGAAATAAGAAGGTGTGAAGGAGAAGCAGGTAGTGCAATGTAAGAACTGTGGAAAGAACC
Source organism: Panax japonicus (assembly GCA_020205505.1). Lineage (NCBI taxonomy): Eukaryota > Viridiplantae > Streptophyta > Magnoliopsida > Apiales > Araliaceae > Panax > Panax japonicus. Next base: position 61,999,396 of record CM035093.1, read on the forward strand.
ACTCTGGGAAGTTTGAAAGGGAAGTTAGTATGCTGTAAGTGTGGGCAGAAGGGACATATCACTTCTGACTGTCTCAATCCAAGAAATATATAGTAGGTGTTTCAAGTGTGGATCAATGGAAAATAAGGTTGGATACTGTTCAAGAAGGAGAATGGAGGTAATGAATGCGAATATGGGGAAAAGGCAGCAGGACATTGGCAACAACGGGACTGACATCAACAAATAAATCAATAGAATCAACTGCAAGCGCCTTCAACACGACCGTTCAAGATATCGTGGCAGCTGAGGATGCAACTCTAAGTATTACATGAACCAATTTTATTTTCTTATATATTGATTTCTTATATATAGTAAGTTATTTTTATAAATTATTTTGAAGGAGGAAATTTAGTTCTTTTAGAAATCAAATTTTCGTTTAATCAGAAAGACAAGCTTTATGTGATAATTAAAGATCTATTCGATCAATCATGATCGAGATCTACTTGCAATGATTGTGTATGCTATGAACTCTGGTATGTATAGGTTTTAAAGTGGTGATTCCGGGGACGGAATCCTTATAAGGGAGGGTGAATGTGACAATCCGATATTTTCTATTTAAAAAAATCATAAATTTTACGTATAATTTTTTTTTTATTAAAATAAATATGAATGATATGTGTCAAGGTAATATGTAATTATAATTATATGTGTGATAAATAAAATTTATTTATTACATTAAGTATTGCAAATAAAATTATTTTAGAATTATTGACTATTATCAATTATATTTTTATACTAATTAATTCCTTATTGGAAATGTTTTATTAACTATTTTTCAAGGAAAATATAATCTTATATTATTTAAATAATATATGAAATGATTTTTAGAATAATTATAATGATTATTTCATTATATAAATTTGTTCAGGATATTAAGTTAATTATTTTAACTTAATTTATAATGTTAATTATGACAGATAAATCAAATATGGAATCCAAACCCTAATTTCAGGTTTTGATCAAGGAATGAGAATAATAATATTATATTATTATTTGTCAGTACTATAGATATGTATAGTTATGAGTGTAATGTTAATGTGTGGAACAGTTTTATTATATTACGACCAAACCCTAATAATATTTTTATAAACCCTATTTCTGGTTCTGGAATAAGGAATGGTGATAATAATATAATATTATTTATGTTTTGATTTTTCAGTGCTATAAATATGTATGTTATGCTTGTAAGGTTAATCTGGAAAGCAATTCCTTTATGATCTGATAAAACCCTAATTATATAATTTTGAAAACTAAAAATTACATTTATTTATTTTGTGCAAACCTTAATTGCTAAACCTTGAAATTGCTATGTGTTGAACCTTAGGGTTAAACCCTAAGGGTTTGTCTAGATTACCATGATAGCCATTAAAGTTTCAAGCCTAATGATAATTTTGCCCTTTATGTATTATTTATTAGGAAACTTGCAAAATTGGGCAACACTTTAGTTGGTAACCTACCTTACCAAAGCTAACTACTCTACATGCTCAATAATGACAGCACACAAGCCTCTAATCAGCCAATACATGCATCAAGTTACCTATAAATAGATTTAAGGAGAGAGAAAAATCATTTGTTACACTAATTTTTGTTCAACTCTCATCCATGACCCTCTCTCTCTAGAACTAACGAAATTGTTGAGCTTTATAGTTCCATTATCAAGCCATGCTAACACCATAACCAAATCAGAAACATAGAAATCAGAAATCGTTCATCAAAGGTATAAACCTTAGCTATTAATTTTGCCCAATGATCTGTCGTTAGATCTTGTGATTTGTTGTTAAAATATGTTTTTATAGTCTAACATGATGATCTGGGTTGGTATATTATAAGTCCATAACATCTAGATACGTAAATCAATGATTTTCAAAAATCTGGAAAATTTTCATTTTAAGGCCTGACAACAAATGTCCGACCCTGTAGATCCATTTCTGTAATTGGTCTTTGTGTTGTAAAGGTTGATACTTGTAGTATGTTATGTTGTCTATAATCTGGAACTGTTAGTTAACTCAAATCATGCTAGAAATGAAAGTTATGGGCGGTCAAACCACGTTGACCGACCATGACTTTCAAAATCTGGAAAAAACCCAGAACAGGCCCAGAAGCCTCTGACAGGTTCTTTGCCGGCTTAGATCTAACTGCTTGATGATGTTATGTGTTTGTTTGTGTAACTAGGTTATAGACTGGTATTAGTAATTTAATTTTATGCCTTAAACTTTCCTTGAAAGAAAGCGAGTCGATCGTAGTGGCCAGTTAAAGTGGTCTGCTCGAACACAGTTCATGTTTTCTGGGCAACCCAGAAAACAGATGAATCTGTGTTCTGACATGTGTTGACCGGCTATTTCCGACTAGATCTGTTATTTTTATGGTTATGTTTTGGAATGGATCTGTAGTATTACGTGTTGGATAGACACTAAAGCTCTTAAATCTCAACAACCGTTCATATGTTGCAAGATGTTGGCGATCAAAAGTGATCAGTCCGTCTGTTCTTCAACTCTGGAAACCCAGAAAATGAAGAATAGCCTCTAACAGAAAGTTTTGGCGATCATATATGTTTTGTGTTATGTGATTTGTTCATGTTAATTGTTGGATCTTGTAGTCTTGTATTTGTACTACATGGTCTAACTAAAACCGAGTCCAGAAACGTTTTGGATTAAGATTAATTGTCGGTCAAAGATGCTAGCCGGATTCTGATAGAATTTCTGGGTTTGGCTTGAAGAACACCAACAGCGACACTTTCTGTCGCTAAAGCCCTATAGCGACCGTTTATTTTATTTTTAATTTCTGTAAATTCCGGAAATTGATTAGAAATAGAAAATAAATTATAAAAAATTACAAAATTAGTTTTAAAAATTATTTTAAATTATAAAAAATAACTTTTAATTATTTGGGATATTTTTCATTCATATTTATAATTATTTGAATATTAATGATATTTAATTTATTTAATTAGTGTATTAAATAAATTAGAAAAAAATGATTTTAATTATATAAAAATCATTTTAAATATGAATAAAGTGTTTAAAAATATTTTGGGTTAATTTTTGATAACTTTTAATATTTTGTGATGAATATCACTAATTAATTAATATTAATGATATTTTAGTTATTTAATAAGTGAAAAATAGAATTTAATGATTTAAAAATCTTATAAAAATGATTTAAAGTATTATACAAATATTTTAAGTTATAAAATATAACTTTTGATATTTTGACATGAAAAATATTAATATTTTAATATTAATGATATTAGATTTATTTAATGTTTATATTAAATAAATTAATTTAAAAAAATGATTTTAATATTATAAAAATCATTTTAAATGAAAATATGGTGTTTATGAATATATTAAGTTATAAAATATAACTTTTAATATTTAACGGATAATTTCATTAATGAATTAATATTAATGATATTTATTTAATGATTAATGATATTAGGTCTATTTAATAATTATATAAAATAAATAGTTTAAAAATTGTTTTATTTATTTAAAAAAAATCATTTAAAAAGGATATAAATGAATTAAAAATATTTTAAGTTATAATTAATGACTTTTAATATTTAGATAATAGTTCATTAATATTTAAATATTAATGGTAAGTATTTAAAGATGATTTTAATTATTTTAAAAATCATTTAAGGATAATGTAAATGTTTTAAAAATATTTTGAGTTATTATAAATAACTTTAATATTTTGGCAATGGTTTTATTGAATAGAATTATTTGGTATTTAGATCATTTAATAATGATTCTGATATTTCAAAAATTATGATAAATGATAATAATTGTTTTAAAATTATTATAAGGTCATGAAAAATAGTACGATTGTTGTTTAAGTTAACTATTTGGATATTGAACTTTGAGATAGAGTCTTAGACTCGATATTTAACCGATAAAGCCGTCGGTAGACCGACATGTTTCAGAAATTGATCTGGACTTAGATAATCTAGTTAGTTAACTATTTATTTTTGATTCAATGGTGGTTAAAGTTGTGTGACAACGTGATTAGGAATGAGTTGATGTTTGTTTATGATGCAATGAATGTTGAACATGTGTGATAAGGTGATTAGGTTATGTGCTGACTGCGAAATGCAGTACTATGTATTAATGTTTATTGTTCTAATCGAACGAATGATTTGATTAATGATAGGTCGTGATAGAAAAGATAAAACTAAGTTGAGAATTGTAAGCAGCGCATCAGGCAAGTATCTTACCTTTGCATTTTTTTTATACAATGGACAGGTGTGAGAATGTTTCAGAATTATATTATTATTGTACAAATTGTTAAACCTATATTATATATGCCCATTGATTATCAACATGTTAGTATAAGGTAATTCAGATATATATTCTGTTCGTTAATTTTTATAAATGATTATACAAGTGTCCCCACTTGGATAATCATTGTATTTAATCACATGTTGATACACCTTTGTTATACGTATACGTTGAATTATAGATTATTGTTGGATAAAATAAAACCTTTTTGTCTGGAACCCTGACAAGTATGAACATCCCGTTCACGGGAAAACTTTTATGCGCCCAAGGCGGACCAAGTAAATGATAACATCGTTCTTGTAATGTAGTATTGATCAATGCAGGGCACAACGGGATGATCACCCCCGTGTCTGTAAGTTATGACAGTTTGCAGATGAAGTTCTGCTAAACCTTTTCGAAAATAAAAATAATGTTAATAGAATGTCACTTAAACCCTATTTATAGCCAATACGTAGTTTCAAAAATTTGAAGAGGGTTGTTATGTTATTAATATCGGTTCAGAATACTTCACAACTATTGACTTGTTGTAGATGGATATTATAAAGAAAACATTTAAATTCTTTCAGCTTATATATATATATATATATAATACTTGCTGGGCACTCAAATGCTAATCCTTACTTAATTTAAATGTTTTCAGATAAGTGTGAACAATCAGAAGGATCGGTCAAGAACAAGTGAAAAGGAAAGCAAACAGATTAGGTTTACGGTGTCATATAGTAAAGGTTGAGTACTTGGGATTAAACTCTGATAAAGGTAAGATAAGTTTATTATTTATATTAGTGTTATTATTATTAATAATATTTCCGCTCATAGAAATGGTATCGTGAAGTACCGAGTTCGGGTTTCAAGTATCCGGGTTCGGGGACTTTACATCATGGTTTCAGAGCTATAGGGTTAGAAACCTTCGGTGGGTTAGACCTTAGGCTATAACCTTAGAACAGAGGGAAACGTTGAAAATACAAATAACTCATATAGAGTTAGTTGGTTGGTATGATTCAAAGATGAATCTCGCGAGTTGTTAAGCCACAGAGTTTCCTAACTCTGATAATAAAGGTAAATAGTAATGGTGAATAGATCAAGTCTAAAAGACTGGAAGTACAGGGAAAGGAGATCGTAAAACTAAACAATTAAGACATAGAATTGAATCATAATATATACGATGAGATCACCCGGTGATCTGATAAATTTATGACAGCCAGAAAGAATCAATCTTATGATTGGAAAGTTTAAAGCAAGATTACTGTGTGAATGGTACATATTCAAGAAAGGATTATGAATACGGATTAAATGAAATTCGAATGGAAAAAGGGGGTTAAGATTAGGTGGGGATTTCAATGAGGACTCATGTCGGCAGCTGAGTTGTATGATTCCTTGTATGGGCGGGGAATTGTACTTGGTGTAAAAACTACTTAGTATCTGACACTGATGATCATTGAAATGTTTGTGTCGCGCTATTTGCTATATGCATGTTAAGAGGGTGATTCCTTTCTCATGTGTATAAAAATAGATAGGTCATAGGTAGAGAACATAGGGTTAAGTACGAGTTCTTAAAACTCATACTTATATGAAATGTTTATGAATCCCTCAGCGAATGGACGCCAAAGGTCTAACTAGGGAAAGTTCGTAAACTCATATAACTGTGACAAGTTTATGGACTCATAAGTGGGGTTTGACGAACTGGGTATAGTTAATTGTAAATGGATTATTGAGGATGAGGGGAATAGATAAGATACTAAATAGTTAATTTTTAGTGAAGGCAAAAGAAATAGGTAGTAGTGGTATAACTGAATATGTATGTTTTTGTGTGGTATATGTGATAAGTATATTTGTGTAATGAAATATTTTTAACTTTTGTGTTGGACAAAGTTGTAAATCCCAACTTTTGAGTCACGAAGGGATAACGAATGTTTAAAGCACAATGTGCTATGGTATGTCAAGTGCTATGAATATGAGTCTATGTTGGATTAATGAAATAAGTTGGTATAAAGATAGGAATTATTTATCTAAGCATTGGTTAATGCAGTTTTCAAAAGCTAATATTTTGAATACATGATTATTTGAGTAGAAAATTTTGTGTGATATGTTAAGCGTTTACGATAAGGCTTAGTATGTAAGAACAATTTATGAAAATGCCGTCAAGACAAAAGTGAAACTAAATGGTAGAAGAATCTGTCAACAAAGCTGGAGGACAACCAGACTTGTTACAGAAACTTACGAATATGGACGATTAAATTGTGCAGAACGGAATACCAGCCGTGAAAAATCAACCGGATAATCAAACGTCGAATGTTAAAGACTTCAAGGCGGTCCTATCGCCAAAATTCAAAGGTACAAATGACCCTGTAGAAGCCCAAACTTGGGTTAAGGAAATTAAAAAAAGGTGTTCGTTATAGTTAGGGTAGCTGAGGGGCAAAAGACCGCTTTTGCCACCTGCATGATTAAGGGTGAGGCAAACTTTTTGGTGGAAAGCAAATTAGACGAGGGCATGGAGCAGGTGTGGTAGCATGGGATAGGTTTAAGACTTTATTTTTTTTAAAATTATTTTTCTTCTAGTATACAGGCTAGAATGGAGGTGAAATATCTAGAATTGAAGCAAGGGGATATGTAAGTTACGGAATATGTCAGTGAAATTTAATGAGTTGACTAGATTTGCTCCGCATCAAGTTGATACGGAGGCTAGAGAGGCATGAAGGTTTGAGCTGGGATTCAAACCCTGTCTCTACAACAAGGTAAGAAGGAACAAGGGTAAGGCTGATGGAACTGGGAAGGTAGGGATTAATGGTGGAAGTAAGGGTGGAAATGAAAAGAGGAAAACAAACAACTTTGGAAGTGTGCAGGTGAAACAAGAAGGTGTGAAGGAGAAGCAGGTAGTGCAATGTAAGAACTGTGGAAAGAACCACTCTGGGAAGTTTGAAAGGGAAGTTAGTATGCTGTAAGTGTGGGCAAAAGGGACATATCACTTCTGACTGTCTCAATCCAAGAAATGTATAGAAGGTGTTTCAAGTGCGGATCAATGGAAAATAAGGTGGGAGACTGTTTAAGAAGGAGAATGGAGGTAAGGAATGCGAGTATGGGGAAAAGGCAGCAGGACATTGGCAACAACGGGACCGACATCAACAAATAAATCAATAGAATCAACTGCAAGCGCCTTCAACACGACCGTTCAAGATATCGTGGCAGCTAGGGATGCAACTCCAGGTATTACTTGAACCAATTTTATTTTCTTATATATTGATTTCTTATATATAGTAAGTTATTTTTATAAATTATTTTGAAGGAGGAAATTTAGTTCTTTTAGAAATCAAATTTCCGTTTAATCAGAAAGACAAGCTTTATGTGATAGTTAAAGATCTATTCGATCAATCATGATCGAGATCTACTTGCAATGATTGTGTATGCTATGAACTCTGGTATGTATAGGTTTTAAAGTGGTGATTCCGGGGACGGAATCCTTATAAGGGAGGGTGAATGTGACAATCCGATATTTTCTATTTAAATAAATCATAAATTTTACGTATAATTTTTTTTATTAAAATAAATATGAATGATATGTGTCAAGGTAATATGTAATTATAATTATATGTGTGATAAATAAAATTTATTTATAACATTAAGTATTGCAAATAAAATTATTTTAGAATTATTGACTATTATCAATTATATTTTTAAACTAATTAATTCCTTATTGGAAATGTTTTATTAATTATTTTTCAAGGAAAATATAATCTTATATTATTTAAATAATATATGAAATGATTTTTAGAATAATTATAATGATTATTTCATTATATGAATTTGTTCAGGATATTAAGTTAATTATTTTAATTTAATTTATAATGTTAATTATGACAGATAAATCAGATATGGAATCCAAACCCAAATTTTAGGTTTTGATCAAGGAATGAGAATAATAATATTATATTATTATTTGTCAGTACTATAAATATGTATAGTTATGAGTGTAATGTTTATGTGTGGAACAGTTTTATTATATTACGACCAAACCCTAATAATATTTTTATAAACCCTATTTCTGGTTCTGGAATAAGGAATGGTGATAATAATATAATATTATTTATGTTTTAATTTTTCAGTGCTATAAATATGTATGTTATGCTTGTAAGGTTAATCTGGAAAGCAATTCCTTTATGATCTGATAAAACCCTAATTATATAATTTTGAAAACTGAAAATTACATTTATTTATTTTGTGCAAACCTTAATTGCTAAACCTTGAAATTGCTATGTGTTGAACCTTAGGGTTAAACCCTAAGGGTTTGTCTAGATTACCAAGATAGCCATTAAAGTTTCAAGCCTAATGATAATTTTGCCCTTTATGTATTATTTATTAGGAAACTTGCAAAATTGGGCAACACCTTAGTTGGTAACCTACCTTACCAAACCTAACTACTCCACATGCTCAATAATGACAGCACACAAGCCTCTAATCAGCCAATACATGCATTAAGTTACCTATAAATAGATTTAAGGAGAGAGAAAAATCATTTGTTACACTAATTTTTGTTCAACTCTCATCCATGACCCTCTCTCTCTAGAACTAATGAAATTGTTGAGCTTTATAGTTCCATTATCAAGCCATGCTAACACCATAACCAAATCAGAAACATAGAAATCAGAAATCGTTCATCAAAGGTATAAACCTTATCTATTAATTTTTCCCAATGATCTGTCGTTAGATCTTGTGATTTGTTGTTAAAATATGTTTTTTATAGTCTAACATGATGATCTGGGTTGGTATATTATAAGTCCATAACATCTAGATACGTAAATTAATGATTTTCAAAAATTTGGAAAATTTTCATTTTAAGGCCTGACAACAAATGTCCGACCCTGTAGATCCATTTCTGTAATTGGTTTTTGTGTTGTAAAGGTTGATACTTGTAGTATGTTATGTTGTCTGTAATCTGGAACTGTTAGTTAACTCAAATCATGCTAGAAATGAAAGTTATGAGCGGTTAAACCACGTTGACCGACCATGACTTTAAAAATCTGGAAAAAACCCAGGACAGGCCCAGAAGCCTCTGACAGGTTCTTTGCCGGCTTAGATCTAACTGCTTGATGATGTTATGTGTTTGTTTGTGTAACTAGGTTATAGACTGGTATTAGTAATTTAATTTTATGGCTTAAACTTTCCTTGAAAGCAAGCGAGTCGATCGTAGTGGCCAGTTAAAGTGGTCTGCTCGAACACAGTTCATGTTTTCTGGGCAACCCAGAAAACAGATGAATCTGTGTTCTGACATGTGTTGACCGGCTATTTTCGACTAGATCTGTTATTTTATGGTTATGTTTTGTAATGGATCTGTAGTATTACGTGTTGGCTAGACACTAAAGCTCTTACATCTCAAAAACCGTTCATATGTTACAAGATGTTGGTGATCAAAAGTGATCAGTTGGTCTGTTCTTCAATTCTGGAAACTCAGAAAATGAAGAATAGCCTCTAACAGAAAGTTTTGGCGATCATATATGTTTTGTGTTATGTGATTTGTTCATGTTAATTGTTGGATCTTGTAGTCTTGTATTTGTACTACATGATCTAACTAAAACCGAGTCCAGAAACGTTTTGGATTAAGATTAATTGTCGGTTAAAGATGCTAGCCGGATTCTGATAGAATTTCTGGGTTTGGCTTGAAGAACACCAACAGCGACACTTTCTGTCGCTAAAGCCCTATAGCGACCGTTTATTTTATTTTTAATTTCTGTAAATTCCGGAAATTGATTAGAAATAGAAAATAAATTATAAAAAATTACAAAATTAGTTTTAAAAATTATTTTAAATTATAAAAAATAACTTTTAATTATTTGGGATATTTTTCATTCATATTTATAATTATTTGAATATTAATGATATTTAATTTATTTAATTAGTGTATTAAATAAATTAGAAAAAAATGATTTTAATTATATAAAAATCATTTTAAATATGAATAAAGTGTTTAAAAATATTTTGGGTTAATTTTTGATAGCTTTTAATATTTTGTGATGAATATCACTAATTAATTAATATTAATGATATTTTAGTTATTTAATAAGTGAAAAATAGAATTTAATGATTTAAAAATCTTATAAAAATGATTTAAATTATTATAAAAATATTTTAAGTTATAAAATATAACTTTTGATATTTTGACATGAAAAATATTAATATTTTAATATTAATGATATTAGATTTATTTAATGTTTATATTAAATAAATTAGTTAAAAAAATGATTTTAATATTATAAAAATCATTTTAAATGAAAATATGGTGTTTATGAATATTTTAAGTTATAAAATATAACTTTTAATATTTAACGGATAATTTCATTAGTGATTTAATATTAATGATATTTATTTAATGATTAATGATATTAGGTCTATTTAATAATTATATTAAATAAATAGTTTAAAAATAGTTTTATTTATTTAAAAAAAATCATTTAAAAAGGATATAAATGAATTAAAAATATTTTAAGTTATAATTAATGACTTTTAATATTTAGATAATAGTTCATTAATATTTAAATATTAATGGTAAGTATTTAAAGATGATTTTAATTATTTTAAAAATCATTTAAGGATAATGTAAATGTTTTAAAAATATTTTGAGTTATTATAAATAACTTTAATATTTTGGCAATGGTTTTATTGAATAGAATTATTTGGTATTTAGATCATTTAATAATGATTCTGATATTTCAAAAATTATGATAAATGATAATAATTGTTTTAAAATTATTATAAGGTCATGAAAAATAGTACGATTGTTGTTTAAGTTAACTATTTGGATATTGAACTTTGAGATAGATTCTTAGACTCGATATTTAATCGATAAAGCCGTCGGTAGACCGACATGTTTCAGAAATTGATCTGGACTTAGATAATCTAGTTAGTTAACTGTTTATTTGTGATTCAATGGTGGTTAAAGTTGTGTGATAATGTGATTAGGAATGAGTTAATGTTTGTTTTGCCATGATTGTTGAACATGTGTGTTAAGGTGATTAGGTTATGTGCTGACTGCGAAATGCAGTACTATGTATTAAGGTATATTGTTCTAATCGAACGAATGATTTGATTAATGATAGGTCGTGATAGAAAAGATAAAACTAAGTTGAGAATTGTAAGCAGCGCATCAGGCAAGTATCTTACCTTTGCATTTTTTTTATGCAATGGACAGGTGTGAGAATGTTTCAGAATTATATTATTATTGTACAAATTGTTAAACCTATATTATATATGCCCATTGATTATCAACATGTTAGTATAAGGTAATTCAGATATATATTCTGTTCGTTAATTTCTATAAATGATTATACAAGTGTCCCTACTTGGATAATCATTGTATTTAATCACATGTTGATACACCTTTGTTATACGTATACGTTGAATTATAGATTATTGTTGGATAAAATAAAACCTTTTGTCTGGAACCCTGACAAGTATGAACATCCCGTTCACGGGAAAACTTTTATGCGCCCAAGGCGGACCAAGTAAATGATAACATCGTTCTTGTAATGTAGTATTGATCAATGCAGGGCACAACGGGCTGATCACCCCCGTGTCCGTAAGTTATGACGGTTTGCAGATGAAGTTCTGCTAAACCTTTTCGAAAATAAAAATAATGTTCTTAGAATGTCACTTAAACCTTATTTATAGCCAGTACGTAGTTTCAAAAATTTGAAGAGGGTTGTTATGTTATTAATATCGGTTCAGAATACTTCACAACTATTGACTTGTTGTAGATGGATATTATAAAGAAAACATTTAAATTCTTTCAGCTTATATATATATATATATAATACTTGCTGGGCACTCAAATGCTCATCCTTGCTTAATTTAAATGTTTTCAGATAAGTGTGAATAATCAGAAGGATCGGTCAAGAACAAGTGAAAAGGAAAAGCAAACAGATTAGGTTTACGGTGTCATATAGTAAAGGTTGCGTACTTGGGATTAAACTCTGATAAAGGTAAGATAAGTTTATTATTTATATTAGTGTTATTATTATTAATAATATTTCCGCTCATAGAAATGGTATCGTGAAGTACCGAGTTCGGGTTTCAAGTATCCGGGTTCGGGGACTTTACATCATGGTATCAGAGCTATAGGGTTAGAAACCTTCGATGGGTTAGACCTTAGGTTATAACCTTAGAACAGAGGGAAACGTTGAAAATACAAATAACTCATATAGAGTTAGTTGGTTGGTATGATTCAAAGATGAATCTCGGCGAGTTGTTAAGCCACAGAGTTTCCTAACTCTGATAATAAAGTTAAACAGTAATGGTGAATAGATCAAGTCTAAAAGACTGGAAGTGCAGGGAAGGGAGATCGTAAAACAAAACAATTAAGACATAGAATTGAATCATAATATATACGATGAGATCACCCGGTGATCTGATAAAATTATGACAGCCAGAAAGAATCAATCTTATGATTGGAAAGTTTAAAGCAAGATTGCTGTGTGAATGGTACAGATTCAAGAAAGGATTATGAATACAGATTAAATGAAATTCGAATAGAAAAAGGGGGTTAAGATTAGGTGGGGATTTCAATGAGGACTCATGTCGGCAGCTGAGTTGTATGATTCCTTGTATGGGCGGGGAATTGTACTTGGTGTAAAAACTACTTAGTATCTGACACTGATGATCATTGAAATGGTTGTGTCGCGCTATTTGCTATATGCATGTTAAGAGGGTGATTCCTTTCTCATGTGTATAAAAATAGATAGGTCATAGGTAGAGAAGATAGGGTTAAGTACGAGTTCTTAAAACTCATACTTATGTGACATTCTGACCCATAGTTATATGAAATGTTTATGAATCCCTTAGTGAATGGACGCCAAAGGTCTGACTAGGGAAAGTTCGTAAACTCATATAACTGTGACAATTTTATGGACTCATAAGTGGGGTTTGACGAACTGGGTATAGTTAATTTTAAATGGATTATTGAGGATGAGGGGAATAGATAATATACTAAATAGTTAATTTTTAGTGAGGCAAAAGAAATAGGTAGTATTGGTATTAACTGAATATGTATGTTTCTGTGTGGTATATGTTATAAGTATATTTGTGTAATGAAATATTTTAACTTTTGTGTTGGCAAAGTTGTAAATCCCAACTTTTCAGTCACGAAGGGATAACGAATGTTTAAAGCACAATGTGCTATGGTATGTCAAGTTCTATGAATATGATTCTATGTGGATTAATGAAATAAGTTGGTATAAAGATGGGAATTATTTATCTAAGCATTGGTTAATGCAGTTTTCAAAAGCTAATATTTTGAATACATGATTATTTGAGTAGAAAATTTTGTGTGATATGTTAAGCGTTTACGATAAGGCTTAATATGTAAGAACAATTTATGAAAATGCCGTCAAGACGAAAGTGAAACTAAATGGTAGAAGAATCTGTCAACAAAGCTGGAGGACAACCAGACTCGATACAGAAACTTAAGAATATGGACGATTAAATTGTGCAGAACGGAATACCAGCCGTGAAAAATCAACCAGATAATCAAACATCGAACGTTAAAGACTTCAAGGCGGTCCTATCGCCAAAATTCAAAGGTACAAATGACCCTGTAGAAGCCCAAACTTGGGTTAAGGAAATTAAAAAAAGGTGTTCGTTATAGTTAGGGTAGCTGAGGGGCAAAAGACCGCTTTTGCCACCTGCATGATGAAGGGTGAGGCAAAACTTTTGGTGGAAAACAAATTAGACAAGGGCAGGAGCAGGTGTGGTAGCATGGGATAGGTTTAAGACTTTATTTTTTTAAAATTATTTTTCTGCTAGTATACAGGCTAGAATGGAGGTGAAATATCTAGAATTGAAGCAAGGGGATATGTAAGTTACAGGAATATGTCAGTGAAATTTAATGAGTTGACTAGATTTGCTCCGCATCAAGTTGATACGGAGGCTAGAGAGGCATGAAGATTTGAGCTGGGATTCAAACCCTGGCTCTACAACAAGGTAAGAAGGAACAAGGGTAAGGCTGATGGAACTGGGAAGGTAGGGATTATGGTGGAAGTAAGGGTGGAAATGAAAAGAGGAAGACGAAACTTTGGAAGTGTGCAGGTGAAACTAAGAAGGTGTGAAGGAGAAGCAGGTAGTGCAATGTAAGAACTGTGGAAAGAACCACTCTGGGAAGTTTGAAAGGGAAGTTAGTATGCTGTAAGTGTGGGCAGAAGGGACATATCACTTCTGACTGTCTCAATCCAAGAAATGTATAGTAGGTGTTTCAAGTGTGGATCAATGGAAAATAAGGTTGGATACTGTTCAAGAAGGAGAATGGAGGTAATGAATGCGAATATGGGGAAAAGGCAGCAGGACATTGGCAACAACGGGACTGACATCAACAAATAAATCAATAGAATCAACTGCAAGCGCCTTCAACACGACCGTTCAAGATATCGTGGCAGCTGAGGATGCAACTCTAAGTATTACATGAACCAATTTTATTTTCTTATATATTGATTTCTTATATATAGTAAGTTATTTTTATAAATTATTTTGAAGGAGGAAATTTAGTTCTTTTAGAAATCAAATTTTCGTTTAATCAGAAAGACAAGCTTTATGTGATAATTAAAGATCTATTCGATCAATCATGATCGAGATCTACTTGCAATGATTGTGTATGCTATGAACCTGGTATGTATAGGTTTTAAAGTGGTGATTCCGGGGACGGAATCCTTATAAGGGAGGGTGAATGTGACAATCCGATATTTTCTATTTAAAAAAATCATAAATTTTACGTATAATTTTTTTTTTATTAAAATAAATATGAATGATATGTGTCAAGGTAATATGTAATTATAATTATATGTGTGATAAATAAAATTTATTTATTACATTAAGTATTGCAAATAAAATTATTTTAGAATTATTGACTATTATCAATTATATTTTTATACTAATTAATTCCTTATTGGAAATGTTTTATTAACTATTTTTCAAGGAAAATATAATCTTATATTATTTAAATAATATATGAAATGATTTTTAGAATAATTATAATGATTATTTCATTATATAAATTTGTTCAGGATATTAAGTTAATTATTTTAACTTAATTTATAATGTTAATTATGACAGATAAATCAAATATGGAATCCAAACCCTAATTTCAGGTTTTGATCAAGGAATGAGAATAATAATATTATATTATTATTTGTCAGTACTATAGATATGTATAGTTATGAGTGTAATGTTAATGTGTGGAACAGTTTTATTATATTACGACCAAACCCTAATAATATTTTTATAAACCCTATTTCTGGTTCTGGAATAAGAATGGTGATAATAATATAATATTATTTATGTTTTGATTTTTCAGTGCTATAAATATGTATGTTATGCTTGTAAGGTTAATCTGGAAAGCAATTCCTTTATGATCTGATAAAACCCTAATTATATAATTTTGAAAACTAAAAATTACATTTATTTATTTTGTGCAAACCTTAATTGCTAAACCTTGAAATTGCTATGTGTTGAACCTTAGGGTTAAACCCTAAGGGTTTGTCTAGATTACCATGATAGCCATTAAAGTTTCAAGCCTAATGATAATTTTGCCCTTTATGTATTATTTATTAGGAAACTTGCAAAATTGGGCAACACTTTAGTTGGTAACCTACCTTACCAAAGCCTAACTACTCTACATGCTCAATAATGACAGCACACAAGCCTCTAATCAGCCAATACATGCATCAAGTTACCTATAAATAGATTTAAGGAGAGAGAAAAATCATTTGTTACACTAATTTTTGTTCAACTCTCATCCATGACCCTCTCTCTCTAGAACTAACGAAATTGTTGAGCTTTATAGTTCCATTATCAAGCCATGCTAACACCATAACCAAATCAGAAACATAGAAATCAGAAATCGTTCATCAAAGGTATAAACCTTAGCTATTAATTTTGCCCAATGATCTGTCGTTAGATCTTGTGATTTGTTGTTAAAATATGTTTTTATAGTCTAACATGATGATCTGGGTTGGTATATTATAAGTCCATAACATCTAGATACGTAAATCAATGATTTTCAAAAATCTGGAAAATTTTCATTTTAAGGCCTGACAACAAATGTCCGACCCTGTAGATCCATTTCTGTAATTGGTCTTTGTGTTGTAAAGGTTGATACTTGTAGTATGTTATGTTGTCTATAATCTGGAACTGTTAGTTAACTCAAATCATGCTAGAAATGAAAGTTATGGGCGGTCAAACCACGTTGACCGACCATGACTTTCAAAATCTGGAAAAAACCCAGAACAGGCCCAGAAGCCTCTGACAGGTTCTTTGCCGGCTTAGATCTAACTGCTTGATGATGTTATGTGTTTGTTTGTGTAACTAGGTTATAGACTGGTATTAGTAATTTAATTTTATGCCTTAAACTTTCCTTGAAAGAAAGCGAGTCGATCGTAGTGGCCAGTTAAAGTGGTCTGCTCGAACACAGTTCATGTTTTCTGGGCAACCCAGAAAACAGATGAATCTGTGTTCTGACATGTGTTGACCGGCTATTTCCGACTAGATCTGTTATTTTTATGGTTATGTTTTGGAATGGATCTGCAGTATTACGTGTTGGATAGACACTAAAGCTCTTAAATCTCAACAACCGTTTATATGTTGCAAGATGTTGGCGATCAAAAGTGATCAGTCCGTCTGTTCTTCAATTCTGGAAACCCAGAAAATGAAGAATAGCCTCTAACAGAAAGTTTTGGCGATCATATATGTTTTGTGTTATGTGATTTGTTCATGTTAATTGTTGGATCTTGTAGTCTTGTATTTGTACTACATGATCTAACTAAAACCGAGTCCAGAAACGTTTTGGATTAAGATTAATTGTCGGTCAAAGATGCTAGCCGGATTCTGATAGAATTTCTGGGTTTGGCTTGAAGAACACCAACAGCGACACTTTCTGTCGCTAAAGCCCTATAGCGACCGTTTATTTTATTTTTAATTTCTGTAAATTCCGGAAATTGATTAGAAATAGAAAATAAATTATAAAAAATTACAAAATTAGTTTTAAAAATTATTTTAAATTATAAAAAATAACTTTTAATTATTTGGGATATTTTTCATTCATATTTATAATTATTTGAATATTAATGATATTTAATTTATTTAATTAGTGTATTAAATAAATTAGAAAAAAATGATTTTAATTATATAAAAATCATTTTAAATATGAATAAAGTGTTTAAAAATATTTTGGGTTAATTTTTGATAACTTTTAATATTTTGTGATGAATATCACTAATTAATTAATATTAATGATATTTTAGTTATTTAATAAGTGAAAAATAGAATTTAATGATTTAAAAATCTTATAAAAATGATTTAAAGTATTATACAAATATTTTAAGTTATAAAATATAACTTTTGATATTTTGACATGAAAAATATTAATATTTTAATATTAATGATATTAGATTTATTTAATGTTTATATTAAATAAATTAGTTTAAAAAAATGATTTTAATATTATAAAAATCATTTTAAATGAAAATATGGTGTTTATGAATATATTAAGTTATAAAATATAACATTTAATATTTAACGGATAATTTCATTAATGAATTAATATTAATGATATTTATTTAATGATTAATGATATTAGGTCTATTTAATAATTATATAAATAAATAGTTTAAAAATTGTTTTATTTATTTAAAAAAAATCATTTAAAAAGGATATAAATGAATTAAAAATATTTTAAGTTATAATTAATGACTTTTAATATTTAGATAATAGTTCATTAATATTTAAATATTAATGGTAAGTATTTAAAGATGATTTTAATTATTTTAAAAATCATTTAAGGATAATGTAAATGTTTTAAAAATATTTTGAGTTATTATAAATAACTTTAATATTTTGGCAATGGTTTTATTGAATAGAATTATTTGGTATTTAGATCATTTAATAATGATTCTGATATTTCAAAAATTATGATAAATAATAATAATTGTTTTAAAATTATTATAAGGTCATGAAAAATAGTACGATTGTTGTTTAAGTTAACTATTTGGATATTGAACTTTGAGATAGAGTCTTAGACTCGATATTTAACCGATAAAGCCGTCGGTAGACCGACATGTTTCAGAAATTGATCTGGACTTAGATAATCTAGTTAGTTAACTATTTATTTGTGATTCAATGGTGGTTAAAGTTGTGTGACAACGTGATTAGGAATGAGTTGATGTTTGTTTATGATGCCATGAATGTTGAACATGTGTGATAAGGTGATTAGGTTATGTGCTGACTGCGAAATGCAGTACTATGTATTAAGGTTTATTGTTCTAATCGAACGAATGATTTGATTAATGATATGTCGTGATAGAAAAGATAAAACTAAGTTGAGAATTGTAAGCAGCGCATCAGGCAAGTATCTTACCTTTGCATTTTTTTTATGCAATGGACAGGTGTGAGAATGTTTCAGAATTATATTATTATTGTACAAATTGTTAAACCTATATTATATATGCCCATTGATTATCAACATGTTAGTATAAGGTAATTCAGATATATATTCTGTTCGTTAATTTCTATAAATGATTATACAAGTGTCCCCACTTGGATAATCATTGTATTTAATCACATGTTGATACACCTTTGTTATACGTATACGTTGAATTATAGATTATTGTTGGATAAAATAAAACCTTTTTGTCTGGAACCCTGACAAGTATGAACATCCCGTTCACGGGAAAACTTTTATGCGCCCAAGGCGGACCAAGTAAATGATAACATCGTTCTTGTAATGTAGTATTGATCAATGCAGGGCACAACGGGATGATCACCCCCGTGTCTGTAAGTTATGACAGTTTGCAGATGAAGTTCTGCTAAACCTTTTCGAAAATAAAAATAATGTTAATAGAATGTCACTTAAACCCTATTTATAGCCAGTACGTAGTTTCAAAAATTTGAAGAGGGTTGTTATGTTATTAATATCGGTTCAGAATACTTCACAACTATTGACTTGTTGTAGATGGATATTATAAAGAAAACATTTAAATTCTTTCAGCTTATATATATATATATATATAATACTTGCTGGGCACTCAAATGCTAATCCTTACTTAATTTAAATGTTTTCAGATAAGTGTGAACAATCAGAAGGATCGGTCAAGAACTAGTGAAAAGGAAAGCAAACAGATTAGGTTTACGGTGTCATATAGTAAAGGTTGCGTACTTGGGATTAAACTCTGATAAAGGTAAGATAAGTTTATTATTTATATTAGTGTTATTATTATTAATAATATTTCCGCTCATAGAAATGGTATCGTGAAGTACCGAGTTCGGGTTTCAAGTATCCGGGTTCGGGGACTTTACATCATGGTTTCAGAGCTATAGGGTTAGAAACCTTCGGTGGGTTAGACCTTAGGCTATAACCTTAGAACAGAGGGAAACGTTGAAAATACAAATAACTCATATAGAGTTAGTTGGTTGGTATGATTCAAAGATGAATCTCGGCGAGTTGTTAAGCCACATAGTTTCCTAACTCTGATAATAAAGGTAAATAGTAATGGTGAATAGATCAAGTCTAAAAGACTGGAAGTACAGGGAAAGGAGATCGTAAAACTAAACAATTAAGACATAGAATTGAATCATAATATATACGATGAGATCACCCGGTGATCTGATAAATTTATGACAGCCAGAAAGAATCAATCTTATGATTGGAAAGTTTAAAGCAAGATTACTGTGTGAATGGTACAGATTCAAGAAAGGATTATGAATACGGATTAAATGAAATTCGAATGGAAAAAGGGGGTTAAGATTAGGTGGGGATTTCAATGAGGACTCATGTCGGCAGCTGAGTTGTATGATTCCTTGTATGGGCGGGGAATTGTACTTGGTGTAAAAACTACTTAGTATCTGACACTGATGATCATTGAAATGTTTGTGTCGCGCTATTTGCTATATGCATGTTAAGAGGGTGATTCCTTTCTCATGTGTATAAAAATAGATAGGTCATAGGTAGAGAACATAGGGTTAAGTACGAGTTCTTAAAACTCATACTTATGTGACATTCTTGACTCATAGTTATATGAAATGTTTATGAATCCCTCAGCGAATGGACGCCAAAGGTCTAACTAGGGAAAGTTCGTAAACTCATATAACTGTGACAAGTTTATGGACTCATAAGTGGGGTTTGACGAACTGGGTATAGTTAATTGTAAATGGATTATTGAGGATGAGGGGAATAGATAAGATACTAAATAGTTAATTTTTAGTGAAGGCAAAAGAAATAGGTAGTAGTGGTATAACTGAATATGTATGTTTTTGTGTGGTATATGTGATAAGTATATTTGTGTAATGAAATATTTTTAACTTTTGTGTTGGACAAAGTTGTAAATCCCAACTTTTGAGTCACGAAGGGATAGCGAATGTTTAAAGCACAATGTGCTATGGTATGTCAAGTGCTATGAATATGAGTCTATGTTGGATTAATGAAATAAGTTGGTATAAATATAGGAATTATTTATCTAAGCATTGGTTAATGCAGTTTTCAAAAGCTAATATTTTGAATACATGATTATTTGAGTAGAAAATTTTGTGTGATATGTTAAGCGTTTACGATAAGGCTTAGTATGTAAGAACAATTTATGAAAATGCCGTCAAGACAAAAGTGAAACTAAATGGTAGAAGAATCTGTCAACAAAGCTGGAGGACAACCAGACTTGTTACAGAAACTTACGAATATGGACGATTAAATTGTGCAGAACGGAATACCAGCCGTGAAAAATCAACCGGATAATCAAACGTCGAATGTTAAAGACTTCAAGGCGGTCCTATCGCCAAAATTCAAAGGTACAAATGACCCTGTAGAAGCCCAAACTTGGGTTAAGGAAATTAAAAAAAGGTGTTCGTTATAGTTAGGGTAGCTGAGGGGCAAAAGACCGCTTTTGCCACCTGCATGATTAAGGGTGAGGCAAACTTTTTGGTGGAAAGCAAATTAGACGAGGGCAGGAGCAGGTGTGGTAGCATGGGACAGGTTTAAGACTTTATTTTTTTTAAAATTATTTTTCTTCTAGTATACAGGCTAGAATGGAGGTGAAATATCTAGAATTGAAGCAAGGGGATATGTAAGTTACGGAATATGTCAGTGAAATTTAATGAGTTGACTAGATTTGCTCCGCATCAAGTTGATACGGAGGCTAGAGAGGCATGAAGGTTTGAGCTGGGATTCAAACCCTGTCTCTACAACAAGGTAAGAAGGAACAAGGGTAAGGCTGATGGAACTGGGAAGGTAGGGATTAATGGTGGAAGTAAGGGTGGAAATGAAAAGAGGAATACGAACAACTTTGGAAGTGTGCAGGTGAAACAAGAAGGTGTGAAGGAGAAGCAGGTAGTGCAATGTAAGAACTGTGGAAAGAACCACTCTGGGAAGTTTGAAAGGGAAGTTAGTATGCTGTAAGTGTGGGCAAAAGGGACATATCACTTCTGACTGTCTCAATCCAAGAAATGTATAGAAGGTGTTTCAAGTGCGGATCAATGGAAAATAAGGTGGGAGACTGTTTAAGAAGGATAATGGAGGTAAGGAATGCGAATATGGGGAAAAGGCAGCAGGACATTGGCAACAACGGGACCGACATCAACAAATAAATCAATAGAATCAACTGCAAGCGCCTTCAACACGACCGTTCAAGATATCGTGGCAGCTAGGGATGCAACTCCAGGTATTACTTGAACCAATTTTATTTTCTTATATATTGATTTCTTATATATAGTAAGTTATTTTTATAAATTATTTTGAAGGAGGAAATTTAGTTCTTTTAGAAATCAAATTTCCGTTTAATCAGAAAGACAAGCTTTATGTGATAGTTAAAGATCTATTCGATCAATCATGATCGAGATCTACTTGCAATGATTGTGTATGCTATGAACTCTGGTATGTATAGGTTTTAAAGTGGTGATTCCGGGGACGGAATCCTTATAAGGGAGGGTGAATGTGACAATCCGATATTTTCTATTTAAATAAATCATAAATTTTACGTATTATTTTTTTTTATTAAAATAAATATGAATGATATGTGTCAAGGTAATATGTAATTATAATTATATGTGTGATAAATAAAATTTATTTATAACATTAAGTATTGCAAATAAAATTATTTTAGAATTATTGACTATTATCAATTATATTTTTAAACTAATTAATTCCTTATTGGAAATGTTTTATTAATTATTTTTCAAGGAAAATATAATCTTATATTATTTAAATAATATATGAAATGATTTTTAGAATAATTATAATGATTATTTCATTATATGAATTTGTTCAGGATATTAAGTTAATTATTTTAATTTAATTTATAATGTTAATTATGACAGATAAATCAGATATGGAATCCAAACCCAAATTTTAGGTTTTGATCAAGGAATGAGAATAATAATATTATATTATTATTTGTCAGTACTATAAATATGTATAGTTATGAGTGTAATGTTTATGTGTGGAACAGTTTTATTATATTACGACCAAACCCTAATAATATTTTTATAAACCCTATTTCTGGTTCTGGAATAAGGAATGGTGATAATAATATAATATTATTTATGTTTTAATTTTTCAGTGCTATAAATATGTATGTTATGCTTGTAAGGTTAATCTGGAAAGCAATTCCTTTATGATCTGATAAAACCCTAATTATATAATTTTGAAAACTGAAAATTACATTTATTTATTTTGTGCAAACCTTAATTGCTAAACCTTGAAATTGCTATGTGTTGAACCTTAGGGTTAAACCCTAAGGGTTTGTCTAGATTACCAAGATAGCCATTAAAGTTTCAAGCCTAATGATAATTTTGCCCTTTATGTATTATTTATTAGGAAACTTGCAAAATTGGGCAACACCTTAGTTGGTAACCTACCTTACCAAACCTAACTACTCCACATGCTCAATAATGACAGCACACAAGCCTCTAATCTGCCAATACATGCATTAAGTTACCTATAAATAGATTTAAGGAGATAGAAAAATCATTTGTTACACTAATTTTTGTTCAACTCTCATCCATGACCCTCTCTCTCTAGAACTAATGAAATTGTTGAGCTTTATAGTTCCATTATCAAGCCATGCTAACACCATAACCAAATCAGAAATCGTTCATCAAAGGTATAAACCTTATCTATTAATTTTGCCCAATGATCTGTCGTTAGATCTTGTGATTTGTTGTTAAAATATGTTTTTTATAGTCTAACATGATGATCTGGGTTGGTATATTATAAGTCCATAACATCTAGATACGTAAATTAATGATTTTCAAAAATTTGGAAAATTATCATTTTAAGGTTGACAACAAATGTCCGACCCTGTAGATCCATTTCTGTAATTGGTTTTTGTGTTGTAAAGGTTGATACTTGTAGTATGTTATGTTGTCTGTAATCTGGAACTGTTAGTTAACTCAAATCATGCTAGAAATGAAAGTTATGAGCGGTTAAACCACGTTGACCGACCATGACTTTCAAAATCTGGAAAAAACCCAGGACAGGCCCAGAAGCCTCTGACAGGTTCTTTGCCGGCTTAGATCTAACTACTTGATGATGTTATGTGTTTGTTTGTGTAACTAGGTTATAGACTGGTATTAGTAATTTAATTTTATGCCTTAAACTTTCCTTGAAAGCAAGCGAGTCGATCGTAGTGGCCAGTTAAAGTGGTCTGCTCGAACACAGTTCATGTTTTCTGGGCAACCCAGAAAACAGATGAATCTGTGTTCTGACATGTGTTGACCGGCTATTTTCGACTAGATCTGTTATTTTTATGGTTATGTTTTGTAATGGATCTGTAGTATTACGTGTTGGCTAGACACTAAAGCTCTTACATCTCAAAAACCGTTCATATGTTACAAGATGTTGGTGATCAAAAGTGATCAGTTGGTCTGTTCTTCAATTCTGGAAACTCAGAAAATGAAGAATAGCCTCTAACAGAAAGTTTTGGCGATCATATATGTTTTGTGTTATGTGATTTGTTCATGTTAATTGTTGGATCTTGTAGTCTTGTATTTGTACTACATGATCTAACTAAAACCGAGTCCAGAAACGTTTTGGATTAAGATTAATTGTCGGTTAAAGATGCTAGCCGGATTCTGATAGAATTTCTGGGTTTGGCTTGAAGAACACCAACATCGACACTTTCTGTCGCTAAAGCCCTATAGCGACCGTTTATTTTATTTTTAATTTCTGTAAATTCCGGAAATTGATTAGAAATAGAAAATAAATTATAAAAAATTACAAAATTAGTTTTAAAAATTATTTTAAATTATAAAAAATAACTTTTAATTATTTGGGATATTTTTCATTCATATTTATAATTATTTGAATATTAATGATATTTAATTTATTTAATTAGTGTATTAAATAAATTAGAAAAAAATGATTTTAATTATATAAAAATCATTTTAAATATGAATAAAGTGTTTAAAAATATTTTGGGTTAATTTTTGATAGCTTTTAATATTTTGTGATGAATATCACTAATTAATTAATATTAATGATATTTTAGTTATTTAATAAGTGAAAAATAGAATTTAATGATTTAAAAATCTTATAAAAATGATTTAAATTATTATAAAAATATTTTAAGTTATAAAATATAACTTTTGATATTTTGACATGAAAAATATTAATATTTTAATATTAATGATATTAGATTTATTTAATGTTTATATTAAATAAATTAGTTAAAAAAATGATTTTAATATTATAAAAATCATTTTAAATGAAAATATGGTGTTTATGAATATTTTAAGTTATAAAATATAACTTTTAATATTTAACGGATAA
This sequence comes from Panax japonicus, assembly GCA_020205505.1. Lineage (NCBI taxonomy): Eukaryota > Viridiplantae > Streptophyta > Magnoliopsida > Apiales > Araliaceae > Panax > Panax japonicus. Next base: position 62,024,494 of record CM035093.1, read on the forward strand.
TTTCATTAGTGATTTAATATTAATGATATTTATTTAATGATTAATGATATTAGGTCTATTTAATAATTATATTAAATAAATAGTTTAAAAATAGTTTTATTTATTTAAAAAAAATCATTTAAAAAGGATATAAATGAATTAAAAATATTTTAAGTTATAATTAATGACTTTTAATATTTAGATAATAGTTCATTAATATTTAAATATTAATGGTAAGTATTTAAAGATGATTTTAATTATTTTAAAAATCATTTAAGGATAATGTAAATGTTTTAAAAATATTTTGAGTTATTATAAATAACTTTAATATTTTGGCAATGGTTTTATTGAATAGAATTATTTGGTATTTAGATCATTTAATAATGATTCTGATATTTCAAAAATTATGATATATGATAATAATTGTTTTAAAATTATTATAAGGTCATGAAAAATAGTACGATTGTTGTTTAAGTTAACTATTTGGATATTGAACTTTGAGATAGAGTCTTAGACTCGATATTTAATCGATAAAGCCGTCGGTAGACCGACATGTTTCAGAAATTGATCTGGACTTAGATAATCTAGTTAGTTAACTGTTTATTTGTGATTCAATGGTGGTTAAAGTTGTGTGATAATGTGATTAGGAATGAGTTGATGTTTGTTTTGCCATGATTGTTGAACATGTGTGATAAGGTGATTAGGTTATGTGCTGACTGCGAAATGCAGTACTATGTATTAAGGTATATTGTTCTAATCGAACGAATGATTTGATTAATGATAGGTCGTGATAGAAAAGATAAAACTAAGTTGAGAATTGTAAGCAGCGCATCAGGCAAGTATCTTACCTTTGCATTTTTTTTATGCAATGGACAGGTGTGAGAATGTTTCAGAATTATATTATTATTGTACAAATTGTTAAACCTATATTATATATGCCCATTGATTATCAACATGTTAGTATAAGGTAATTCAGATATATATTCTGTTCGTTAATTTCTATAAATGATTATACAAGTGTCCCTACTTGGATAATCATTGTATTTAATCACATGTTGATACACCTTTGTTATACGTATACGTTGAATTATAGATTATTGTTGGATAAAATAAAACCTTTTGTCTGGAACCCTGACAAGTATGAACATCCCGTTCACGGGAAAACTTTTATGCGCCCAAGGCGGACCAAGTAAATGATAACATCGTTCTTGTAATGTAGTATTGATCAATGCAGGGCACAACGGGCTGATCACCCCCGTGTCCGTAAGTTATGACGGTTTGCAGATGAAGTTCTGCTAAACCTTTTCGAAAATAAAAATAATGTTCTTAGAATGTCACTTAAACCTTATTTATAGCCAGTACGTAGTTTCAAAAATTTGAAGAGGGTTGTTATGTTATTAATATCGGTTCAGAATACTTCACAACTATTGACTTGTTGTAGATGGATATTATAAAGAAAACATTTAAATTCTTTCAGCTTATATATATATATATAATACTTGCTGGGCACTCAAATGCTCATCCTTGCTTAATTTAAATGTTTTCAGATAAGTGTGAATAATCAGAAGGATCGATCAAGAACAAGTGAAAAGGAAAGCAAACAGATTAGGTTTACGGTGTCATATAGTAAAGGTTGCGTACTTGGGATTAAACTCTGATAAAGGTAAGATAAGTTTATTATTTATATTAGTGTTATTATTATTAATAATATTTCCGCTCATAGAAATGGTATCGTGAAGTACCGAGTTCGGGTTTCAAGTATCCGGGTTCGGGGACTTTACATCATGGTATCAGAGCTATAGGGTTAGAAACCTTCGATGGGTTAGACCTTAGGTTATAACCTTAGAACAGAGGGAAACGTTAAAAATACAAATAACTCATATAGAGTTAGTTGGTTGGTATGATTCAAAGATGAATCTCGGCGAGTTGTTAAGCCACAGAGTTTCCTAACTCTGATAATAAAGTTAAACAGTAATGGTGAATAGATCAAGTCTAAAAGACTGGAAGTGCAGGGAAGGGAGATCGTAAAACAAAACAATTAAGACATAGAATTGAATCATAATATATACGATGAGATCACCCGGTGATCTGATAAAATTATGACAGCCAGAAAGAACCAATCTTATGATTGGAAAGTTTAAAGCAAGATTGCTGTGTGAATGGTACAGATTCAATAAAGGATTATGAATACAGATTAAATGAAATTCGAATAGAAAAAGGGGGTTAAGATTAGGTGGGGATTTCAATGAGGACTCATGTCGGCAGCTGAGTTGTATGATTCCTTGTATGGGCGGGGAATTGTACTTGGTGTAAAAACTACTTAGTATCTGACACTGATGATCATTGAAATGGTTGTGTCGCGCTATTTGCTATATGCATGTTAAGAGGGTGATTCCTTTCTCATGTGTATAAAAATAGATAGGTCATAGGTAGAGAAGATAGGGTTAAGTACGAGTTCTTAAAACTCATACTTATGTGACATTCTTGACCCATAGTTATATGAAATGTTTATGAATCCCTTAGTGAATGGACGCCAAAGGTCTGACTAGGGAAAGTTCGTAAACTCATATAACTGTGACAATTTTATGGACTCATAAGTGGGGTTTGACGAACTGGGTATAGTTAATTTTAAATGGATTATTGAGGATGAGGGGAATAGATAATATACTAAATAGTTAATTTTTAGTGAAGGCAAAAGAAATAGGTAGTATTGGTATTAACTGAATATGTATGTTTCTGTGTGGTATATGTTATAAGTATATTTGTGTAATGAAATATTTTTAACTTTTGTGTTGGCAAAGTTGTAAATCCCAACTTTTCAGTCACGAAGGGATAACGAATGTTTAAAGCACAATGTGCTATGGTATGTCAAGTTCTATGAATATGATTCTATGTTGGATTAATGAAATAAGTTGGTATAAAGATGGGAATTATTTATCTAAGCATTGGTTAATGCAGTTTTCAAAAGCTAATATTTTGAATACATGATTATTTGAGTAGAAAATTTTGTGTGATATGTTAAGCGTTTACGATAAGGCTTAATATGTAAGAACAATTTATGAAAATGCCGTCAAGACGAAAGTGAAACTAAATGGTAGAAGAATCTGTCAACAAAGCTGGAGGACAACCAGACTCGATACAGAAACTTAAGAATATGGACGATTAAATTGTGCAGAACGGAATACCAGCCGTGAAAAATCAACCAGATAATCAAACATCGAACTTTAAAGACTTCAAGGCGGTCCTATCGCCAAAATTCAAAGGTACAAATGACCCTGTAGAAGCCCAAACTTGGGTTAAGGAAATTAAAAAAAGGTGTTCGTTATAGTTAGGGTAGCTGAGGGGCAAAAGACCGCTTTTGCCACCTGCATGATGAAGGGTGAGGCAAAACTTTTGGTGGAAAACAAATTAGACAAGGGCAGGAGCAGGTGTGGTAGCATGGGATAGGTTTAAGACTTTATTTTTTTAAAATTATTTTTCTGCTAGTATACAGGCTAGAATGGAGGTGAAATATCTAGAATTGAAGCAAGGGGATATGTAAGTTACAGAATATGTCAGTGAAATTTAATGAGTTGACTAGATTTGCTCCGCATCAAGTTGATACGGAGGCTAGAGAGGCATGAAGATTTGAGCTGGGATTCAAACCCTGGCTCTACAACAAGGTAAGAAGGAACAAGGGTAAGGCTGATGGAACTGGGAAGGTAGGGATTATGGTGGAAGTAAGGGTGGAAATGAAAAGAGGAAGACGAACTTTGGAAGTGTGCAGGTGAAACAAGAAGGTGTGAAGGAGAAGCAGGTAGTGCAATGTAAGAACTGTGGAAAGAACCACTCTGGGAAGTTTGAAAGGGAAGTTAGTATGCTGTAAGTGTGGGAAGAAGGGACATATCACTTCTGACTGTCTCAATCCAAGAAATGTATAGTAGGTGTTTCAAGTGTGGATCAATAAAAAATAACGTGGGAGACTGTTCAAGAAGGAGAATGGAGGTAAGAAATGCGAATATGGGGAAAAGGCAGCAGGACATTGGCAACAACGGGATCGACATCAACAAATAAATCAATAGAATCAACTACAAGCATTTTCAACACGACCGTTCAAGATATCGTGGCAGCTGGGGATGCAACTCCAGGTATTACTCGAACCAATTTTATTTTCTTATATATTGATTTCTTATATATAGTAAGTTATTTTTATAAATTATTTTGAAGGAGGAAATTGAGTTCTTTTAGAAATCAAATTTCCGTTTAATCAGAAAGACAAGCTTTATATGATAGTTAAAGATCGATTCGATCAATCATGATCGAGATCTACTTGCAATGATTGTGTATGCTATGAACCCTGGTATGTATAGGTTTTAAAGTGGTGATTCCGGGGACGGAATCCTTATAAGGGAGGGTGAATGTGACAACCCGATATTTTCTATTTAAATAAATCATAAATTTTACGTATAAATATTTTTTTATTATTAAAATAAATATGAATGATATGTGTCAAGGTAATATATAATTATAAGTATATGTGTGATAAATAAAATTTATTTATTACATTAAGTATTGAAAATAAAATTATTTTAGAATTATTGACTATTATCAATTATATTTTTATACTAATTAATTCCTTATGGGAAATGTTTTATTAATTATTTTTCAAGGAAAATATAATCTTATATTATTTAAATAATATATGAAATGATTTTTAGAATAATTATAATGATTATTTCATTATATGAATTTGTTCAGGATAGTAAGTTAATTATTTTAATTTAATTTATAATGTTAATTATGACAGATAAATCAAATATAGAATCCAAACCCTAATTTTAGGTTTTGATCAAGGAATGAGAATAATAATATTATATTATTATTTGTCAGTACTATAAATATGTATAGTTATGAGTGTAATGTTAATGCGTGGAACAGTTTTATTATATTACGACCAAACCCTAATAATATTTTTATAAACCCTATTTCTGGTTCTGGAATAAACAATGGTGATAATAATATAATATTATTTATGTTTTGAATTTTCAGTGCTATAAATATGTATGTTATGCTTGTAAGGTTAATTTGGAAAGCAATTCCTTTATGATCTGATAAAACCCTAATTATATAATTTTGAAAACTGAAAATTACATTTATTTATTTTGTGCAAACCTTAATTGCTAAACCTTGAAATTGCTATGTGTTGAACCTTAGGGTTAAACCCTAAGGGTTCGTCTAGATTACCAAGATAGCCATTAAAGTTTCAAGCCTAATGATAATTTTTCCCTTTATGTATTATTTATTAGGAAACTTGCAAAATTGGGCAACACTTTAGTTGGTAACCTACCTTACCAAACCTAACTACTCCACATGCTCAATAATGACAGCACACAAGCCTCTAATCAGCCAATACATGCATCAAGTTACCTATAAATAGATTTAAGGAGAGAGAAAAATTATTTGTTACACTAATTTTTGTTCAACTCTCATCCATGACCCTCTCTCTCTAGAACTAATGAAATTGTTGAGATTTATAGTTCCATTATCAAGCCATGCTAACACCATAACCAAATCAGAAACATAGAAATCAGAAATCGTTCATCAAAGGTATAAACCTTAGCTATTAATTTTGCCCAATGATCTGTCGTTAGATCTTGTGATTTGTTGTTAAAATATGTTTTTTATAGTGTAACATGATGATCTGGGTTGGTATATTACAAGTCCATAACATCTAGATACGTAAATCAATGATTTTCAAAAATCTGAAAAATTATCATTTTAAGGTCTGACAACAAATGTCCGACCTTGTAGATCCATTTCTGTAATTGGTTTTTGTGTTGTAAAGGTTGATACTTGTAGTATGTTATGTTGTCTGTAATCTGGAACTGTTAGTTAACTCAAATCATGCTAGAAAAGAAAGTTATGGGCGGTCAAACCTCGTTCACCGACCATGACTTTCAAAATCTGGAAAAAAACCCAGAACAGGCCCAGAAGCCTCTAACAGGTTCTTTGCCGGCTTAGATCTAACTGGTTGATGATGTTATGTGTTTGTTTGTGTAACCAGGTTATAGACTGGTATTAGTAATTTAATTTTATGCCTTAAACTTTCCTTGAAAGCAAGCGAGTCGATCGTAGTGGCCTAGTCAAAGTGGTCTGCTCGAACACAGTTCATGTTTTCTGGGCAACCCAGAAAACAGATGAATCTGTGTTCTGACATGTGTTGACCGGCTATTTTCGACTAGATCTGTTATTTTTATGGTTATGTTTTGTAATGGATCTGTAGTATTACGTGTTGGCTAAACACTAAAGCTCTTAAATCTCAAAAACCGTTCATATGTTGCAAGATGTTGGCGATCAAAAGTGATCAGTCGGTCTTTTCTTGCAATTCTGGAAACCCAAAAATGAAGAATAGCCTCTGACAGAAAGTTTTGGCGATCATATCTGTTTTGTGTTATGTGATTTGTTCATGTTAATTTTTGGATCTTGTAGTCTTGTATTTGTACTACATGATCTAACTAAAACCGAGTCCAGAAACGTTTTGGATTAAGATTAATTGTCGGTTAAAGATGCTAGCCGGATTCTGATAGAATTTCTAGGTTTGGCTTGAAGAACACCAACAGCGACACTTTCTATAGCTAAAGCCCTATAGCGACAGTTTATTTTATTTTTAATTTCTGTAAATTCCGGAAATTGATTAAAAATAGAAAATAATTATAAAAAATTACAAAATTAGTTTTAAAAATTATTTTAAATTATAAAAAATAACTTTTAATTATTTGGGATATCTTTCATTCATATTTATAATTATTTGAATATTAATGATATTTAATTTATTTAATTAGTGTATTAAATAAATTAGAGAAAAATGATTTTAATTATATAAAAATCATTTTAAATATGAATAAAGTGTTTAAAAATATTTTGGGTTAATTTTTGATAACTTTTAATATTTTGTGATGAATTTCACTAATTAATTAATATTAATGATATTTTAGTTATTTAATAAGTGAAAAAAATAGAATTTAATGATTTAAAAATCATATAATAATGATTTAAAGTATTATAAAAATATTTTAAGTTATAAAATATAACTTTTGATATTTTGACATGAAAAATATTAATATTTTAATATTAATGATATTAGATTTATTTAATGTTTATATTAAATAAATTAGTTAAAAAAATTGATTTTAATATTATAAAAATCATTTTAAATGAAAATTTGGTGTTTATGAATATTTTAAGTTATAAAATATAACTTTTAATATTTAACGGATAATTTCATTAATGATTTAATATTATTGATATTTATTTAATGATTAATGATATTAAGTCTATTTAATAATTATATTAAATAAATAGTTTAAAAATAGTTTTATTTATTTAAAAAAAATCATTTAAAAAGATATAAATGAATTAAAAATATTTTAAGTTATAATTAATGACTTTTAATATTTAGATAATAGTTCATTAATATTTAAATATTAATGGTAAGTATTTAAAGTTGATTTTAATTGTTTTAAAAATCATTTAAGGATAATGTAAATGTTTTAAAAATATTTTGTGTTATTATAAATAACTTTAATATTTTGGCAATGGTTTTATTTAATAGAATTATTTGGTATTTAGATCATTTAATAATGATTCTGATATTTCAAAAATTATGATAAATGATAATAATTATTTTAAAATTATTATAAGGTTATGAAAAATAGTACGACTGTTATTTAAGTTAACTATTTGGATATTGAACTTTGAGATAGAGTTTTAGACTCGATATTTAACCGATAAAGCCGTCGGTAGATCGACATGTTTTAGAAATTGATCTGGACTTAGATAATCTAGTTAGTTAACTGTTTATTTGTGATTCAATGGTGGTTAAAGTTGTGTGACAATGTGATTAGGAATGAGTTGATGTTTGTTTGTGGTTCCATGATTGTTGAACATGTGTGATAAGGTGATTAGGTTATGTGATGACTGCGAAATGCAGTACTATGTGTTAAGGTATATTGTTCTAATCGAACGAATGATTTGATTAATGATAGGTCGTGATAGAAAAGATAAAACTAAGTTGAGAATTATAAGCAGCGCATCAGGCAAGTATCTTACCTTTGCATTTTCTTTATGCAATGGATAGGTGTGAAAATATTTCAGAATTATATTATTACTGTACAAATTGTTAAACCTATATTATATATGCCCATTGATTATCAACATGTTAGTATAAGGTAATTCAGATATATATTCTGTTCGTTAATTTCTATAAATGATTATACAAGTGTCCCCACTTGGATAATCATTGTATTTAATCACATGTTGATACACCTTTGTTATACGTATATGTTGAATTATAGATTATTGTTGGATAAAATAAAACCTTTTGTTTGGAACCCTGACAAGTATAAACATCCCATTCACGGGAAAAATTTTATGCGCCCAAGGCGGACCAAGTAAATGATAACATCGTTCTTGTAATGTAGTATTGATCAATGCAGGGCACAACGGGCTGATCACCCCCGTATCCGTAAGTTATGACGGTTTGCAGATGAAGTTCTGCTAAACCTTTTCGAAAATAAAAACAATGTTCATAGAATATCACTTAAACCCTATTTATAGCCAGTACGTAGTTTTAAAAATTTGAAGAGGGTTGTTATGTTATTAATATCGGTTCAGAATACTTCACAACTATTGACTTGTTGTAGGTGGATATTATAAAGAAAATATTTAAATTCTTTCAGCTTATATATATATATATATATATATATATATATATATATATATATATATATAATACTTGCTGGGCACTCAAATGCTCATCCTTACTTAATTTAAATGTTTTCAGATAAGTGTGAACAATCAGAAGGATCGGTCAAGAACAAGTGAAAAGGAAAGCAAACAGATTAGGTTTACGGTGTCATATACTAAAGGTTGCGTACTTGGGATTAAACTCTGATAAAGGTAATATAAGTTTATAATTTATATTAGTGTTATTATTATTAGTAATATTTCCACTCATAGAAATGGTATCGTGAAGTATCGAGTTCGGGTTTCAAGTATCCGGGTTCGGGAACTTTACATAAATGAACTGATTATATATATTAAACTCATGCTTAAAATAACTATAGAGCATAAGTATTCAATAAAATGAATAAAATGGTTAACCTTTGCTTGAACAGTAAATAAGCTAAGGTTAGAGTCTTATAACATTAGAATTGAACAGTAAACAAGTTAGAATGAATCAATCAAATGAGAATTTCAAATAACATTAGAGTTAAAGTTTGCTCGAATGAATTTTAGGAACAATTGACTAATTCAATAACAATTAAGATAATAAGCTTGCTCAATCAAAATAATAAAGTTACACAACATAGTAATAAAATTAATATATTATATTTATATTTTACTTATTTTATTTATTTTCAAAAAATAGAAATTCCAAAAGCCATAAGGTTTGTTTGGCAAAAACCCTTTAAATTTAAAGAATTAAAATACTTTTAAGCCTTGTTTGGCAAAAACTAAATTAAACCCTTTTAGTTTATTTACATAAACACTTTAGTTTATAATTATAATCACATATTATTTATTTGAATTTCCATATCCAACACTAACCCATTACACTAATCACATACTATATTTTAATTAAATATAGCATTTTAACAAATATCATAAATTTATAATTTTTATTATAACTTTATTTAATAATTTAATATATCATTAAAATTATTAAATCAAAACAACAGTATAACATCTCATGTTATTTTACAGCTCTCTAAATTATAAATTAATTTAATTTAGAAAAATTCTCTAATACATTTAAATTCATCAACCATCACGTCAATAAAATATTTAACACCTCAAATAATATTTATATAACTCAATAAATATTTAAATTACAATTTAATTTTTCGGATCGTTACATCCTTCCACCCTTACAAGGATTCTGTCCCGATAATCACAATTCAAACAATCAAATCGTCACATTCTCCCCTACTTACAAAGAATTTGTCCCCATAATCGAAGACACAGACTAAACAAATAACTCAGGATAATTCTTCATCATATCAGCTTTGAGTTCCCACATAGCCTCTTCGACATTGTGGTTCCTCCATATCACCTTCACAGAAGGTATCACTTTATTCCTGAGCACTTGTTCCTTCCTGTCGACTATCTGGATAGGAATCTCTCCATAAGACAAATCTTTACTGAACTTCAAGGGTTCATACTCGATCACATGCTTATAATTGGGTTTATATGGTTGCAACACCGACATATGAAAAACGTTGTGCACATGCTCTAATTCTGGAGGTAAAGCTACTTCGTAAGCCACCTCTCCCACTCTTCGTAGAATTTTGAAAGGTCTAATAAACCTTGGGCTGAGCTTTCCTCTCTTGCCAAAATGAATTTTTCCCTTCCAAGGAGAGACTTTTAGGAGCATGAAACTTCCTGCTTCAAATTCATGACTCTACCTATGTTGATCAACATACTTTTTCTGTCGATCTTGAATAGCTACCAGTCTTGTTCTGATGAGTTTAACAACTTCAGCAGTCTGCTGAACTAGTTCTAGGTCTAACAATTGTCGTTCCCCAACTTCATCCCAACATAGTGGAGTTTTGCACTTTCTGCCAGTATAACGCCTCGTATGGCAGCATACCAATACTTGCATGGTAACTGTTGTTGTATGCAAATTCCACCAACGGTAGATGATCATCCCAGTTTCCTTTGAAATCCATGATGTATGCTCTGAGCATATCTTCAAGCGTTTGGATTGTTCTTTCGCTTTGCCCATCGATTTGCGGATGATACGCTGTGCTCATCTTCAATTGCGTTCCCATGCATTCTTGTAGTCTCTTATAGAAATTTAATGTAAACCTCGGATCTCTGTCTGATACAATTGACACTAGAACTCCATGTCTTGAAATGATCTCCTTAATGCATAGCTTCGCTAGCTGATCAAGATTAAATCTAACCTTTATTGGCAAAAAGTGTGCAAATTTTGTTAATCTGTCCACTATCACCCATATCGTATCGTATCCTTTTTGAGTCGTTGGAAGACCTACCACAAAATCCATTGTAATATGCTCCCACTTCTATTCCGGTATCTCCAACGGTTGAAGTAATCCGCTTGGTCTTTGATACTCGACCTTCACTTTTTGACATGTCAAGCACTTTGCAACGCATTCTACAACATCTCTTTTCATGTTCGGCCACCAAAAATGACGCTGCAAATCTTGATAGATTTTCGTACTTCCCAGATGAATTGAATATCTTGAGCTATGTGCTTCCGTCATGATTTCTTCTTTAATATCCTGAACTGCTGGAACCCAAATTCGTCTCTCAAATCTTAGAATTCCCGTAGTATCGACCTGGTACTTCGCTTCTTTACCCTCGACTATACTTTGCTTTATTTTCTTGCATTCTTCATCCTGTAGCTGAGCATTTTCACTTTGTCCACCAAAGTTGGACTAACTTCTATCTGGAACAAATTTTCATCAGATTCTTCTGGAAATTTGATTTCCAGCTCTAACATTGCCATTGCTGAAATGAGCTCCTCCTTATTAGTTAAGAACATCAACTTTTCTCTGCCTTTCCTACTCAAGGCATCTGCAACCATGTTTGCTTTGCCTGGATGATAAAAGATCTCACAATTATAATCCTTTATCAATTCCATCCATCTTTTTTGCCGCATGTTCAGGTCTTTCTGTGTGAAAATATACTTCAGGCTTTTATGGTCTGTGTATATCTCACATTTCTCTCCATAGAGGTAGTGTCTCCATATCTTCAGTGCAAACACAACCACTACCAACTCTAAATCACGAGTCGGATACCCTTTTTCGTATTCTTTCAGTTGCCTTGATGCATACGCAATAACCTTGCCATTCTGCATAAGGACACAACCCAATCCCTTGTGTGACGCATCACTATACACCACAAAATTTCCTGTATTATCTGGTAATGACAACACAGGTGCCACACTGAGCTTCTTTTTCAATTCTTGAAAACTTTCTTCACACTTCTTCGTCCAAACAAATTTTATAGATTTTGTTGTCAAATTTGTCAACGGAGTGGCAATCTTGGAAAAATCCTGAATAAACCATCTGTAATAGCCTGCCAATCCCAAGAAACTTCTTACTTCTGATGGAGTTCTTGGTTGTTCCCAATTTATCATAGCTTCGACTTTTGATGGATCCACGGAAATCCCATCCTTATCGATTACATGCCCAAGAAATTGTACACGTTCCAGCCAAAATTCACATTTAGAGAATTTCATGTACAACTTTTCCTTTCTTAACGTCTCCAACGTCATACGTTAGTGTTCCACGTGTTCCTCTTAAGTTTTAGAGTACACCAAAATATCATCGATGAACACAACAACAAATTTGTCCAAAAATGGTATAAACACCCTGCTCATCAAATCCATGAACGCTGCAGAGGCGTTTGTCAAACCAAATGACCTCACTAAAAATTTGTAATGTCCATACCGAGTTCGGAATGCTGTCTTCGGTACATCCTCCTTCCTTACTTTCAATTGGTGATATCCACTTCTCAAATCTATTTTCGAGAAATATCTAGCACCCTTCAACTGATCAAACAAGTCATCTATTCTTGGCAATGGATATTTGTTCTTAATAATGACTTTGTTCAATTCCCTATAATCAATGCAAAGACGCATCGACCCATCCTTCTTCTTCACGAATAACACCGGGGATCCCCACTCGGTTGAATATACTTCTTGTCTAACAGTTCTTGCAGTTGCACCATGAGTTCCTACATCTTCACCGGAGCCATTCTGTACGGGACCTTCGATATAGGAGCGGTTCCTGGCGCTAAGTCGATCACGAACTCGATTTCTCTGTCAGGTGGAAGTCCTAGAAAATCCCCCGGAAACACATCCACGAACTCCCTAACCACCGGCATTTCCTCCAATTTCACACCCTTCTCCTTTTAAGTATCGACTATGTAAGCTAGATACCCTACATAGCCCTGACTCAATAACTTCTTGGCCTGCATCATCGTCAGACTTTTTATTTATCTAGGCAATTTGCTACCATGAAAAACTACCTTTGACAGAGTTATAAGGTTTACACACTTCTTTTGGCAATCAATTATTGCTCCATAATTGAACAGCTAATACATTCCCAAAATAACATCGAACTCTCTGAATTTTATCGGGATTAAATCTACTTTCATGACATTCCCCTTTATATTCATCCTATAGTCCTTGTATATAAACCTAACAGGAATCACTTCTCTATTCGCAATTTCTATGTTTAAAGGGAATTTCAGCTCTTCATTAGGTATTTCTAACTTCTTAGCAAACTCATCAGATATAAAAGAGCAAGTAGCACCCGAATCAAATAATACATATGCATTTATATCATTGATTGGGATAATACCTGACACAACATCTTTTGATTGCACTGCGTCCTGCACCGTCATGTTAAAGGTTCTGGTTGTGGGCTTATTTGTTGACGTTGGTCCTGCAATAGCCAGCGCACCTCCACTAGCATTTCCTTTTCTCCTATTTGTCTTACCAGATCTCTTCTTAGGGCATTCACGAGCAAAGTGATCCCTGGACCTGCATGTGAAGCAAACGTTCTTCTTAGGTTGAGTGCAATTTGGGGCGATGTGACCCTCCTGGCCACAATTAAAGCATACTCGTTTCCCCATCAAGCACACACCCTTGTGAAATTTTCTACATGTAGCACATGCATTAAACTTCTTATTTTGCTAGTTTCTTGGCTGATTTCCAGCTCCCCCATTTGCATTCCACTTCCTCTTCAAATTGTTGCCATTTTCGCCGTTACTACCACCACTCTTAACTTCACCTTCACTTTTCTTCTTCCTCTGCTCTTGATTGTGTTTTGTTACAGCCTCGCGTCCACTCTCAGCGAGAATTGCTTTCTCTATCACTGTTACAAATGTCTTCAGCTGGAATAGGGAGACCTTACTGTACAACCAGGGCTTCAGTCCTTGTTCAAACCTCTTCGCCTTGTGTTCGACTGTGCTGACTTGATATGGCGCAAATCTCGCCAACTTGTTGAATCTTGCGGCATACTCCGACACTGACATCGTTCCCCGCTTTAGTTCAAAAACTGAACCTCTAGTTGCCTGCCTCTTCGAACTCTCTGGGAAATAGGTCTCGAAGAACAACTCCTTAAACCTATCCCAGGTCATCACTCCTGATCCTTCCCGAGTTTTGTTGGCCTGCCACCAATAACTAGGCTTTACTTTCAATATGAATGTTGCAAAAGCAGTCTTTTGATTATCTTGTGCTTCAACTGGATTCATAGACCCACGGAATTCTGGTGGTCCAACCGCCTTGAAGTCTTTAAACGTAGTACCTTGGTTCTGAGGTTGATTCTGCAAAGAACCCGTCAGTAACGTCACTAGCTGCTGAACTAGGTTTCCTTTAACATTGGTGTTGTTGTTGTTTTCCTCAACGGTTTTCTGTCATGGTGGTTGACAACTTGGAGGCATTTTTTTGCTAAAATACATCCATTAGCCTTTATTCAACCTTTTAAGTATTATATACTTAAGTTTCACATCATAAAAGTTTATCACATAACACTTAACACCTTGAATAAAGCAATAACTTTTATTCATTCATAATCTTAAAAAAAACATCAGAACAATAGCATCACTGCTATTTACATTACTTTTCCTGAACTATAATAGTTGCAGGACAACATCATCATCATTTATCCCATTGGTTATATCATACCCGGGATTTACATTTCGTTTATTTTCTAATCACATATCAATTACATTCTCTACAATGTCCTACTAAGATACTGCGTAGCCTTATGACGCTCTTCCTCTATAATTCAGAACATTGTTCGGCGATCAAATATGTATGAGGGTAGCATCTCGAACTGAATCGGATAACCCATGACTCAATCTTGAGCTCGATTGATCACGGTGTTGAATAAGTTGTTCATCTCTTCCATCTTCCTCCTCTTTGCTTGTGCGTCTCTCTCTGCCATTTCGGCTCGTTGATATGCTTCATTGTACGCGTCTTCAGATCTTGCCCTTTTTGTAGATTATTCTTTCAACTTGTTCTTCAACTCTGAAATCTATGCTATCATTCGCTCGTTTTCTCCTTCAGTGTGGACCAGCTTCTCTTCAACGTTGTTCAGTCGTTCTTCAATCTTGGATCTCGTCGTCCTTCTGTGCCATCGAGGTCTGTTGTTCAGCTACTATCTCTTGTAACTCCTCGACGGTATCTTGAAGTTCCACATTGTGATCATACTCCTCATCGCACATACGGGCATCTATCGAGTTAAGTAGAAGCTCTTCCTCCTCGTCCTCCTCATCCCCTGACTGTGGCAGCTCAACGGGGTCCTCTTCATCCGTCTCTATCTCATCATCCTCATCAGGTACTCTTTCCTGCTCAACTACTGTGACCGACGTAACTGTTTCCCGTGGCAGTAGTTGTTCCCAAATCACCTGAATATCTCGAGGCTCCTCCCCTCTAGCCTGACTGGATCCTCCTACATTAGCCATCCTTTCAATTAAATTTTAAGTTTTAATTATTAACCATTACTACTCGTCACTCACGAGCACATAAGTTATAATCACATAAGCACATAAGTATTTTATTACTTCTTCCTTAAAACTTGATAAGAGTTCATCATCACTATCTTTTCAAAGGTTACTTCCTAAGGCTTTTCCCCACCTAAGGTTCATAACCTAAGGCTTTGATACAAACCTGTGACACCCCCAAATCTAGGTACTTCATTCTCACGAGATTTGGTGCTCATTATCCATACATTCATACTATCTACCAAAATAAATATTATTTAAGCCATAATCCTCCCTTTAAATAGGGTTACACCATTAAATTCAAAATAATCCCAAGTTATCTAACCTTTAAACATCATTCAAGTGCGGAATTAAATTATTACATTACATCATTATTAAAAAGTCTATGATCATAACAGAAATAAAAAGTACAAATCAGCATCACTTGTATATTTTTCCCTTTCCTTTGCTAGTTGAAGGCTCATCTACCTTCTCAACTTTAGCTGCAATGAGTTTATAAATATGCAAGAGTGAGCAAAATAATTGCTCACTGAATATAACAATGAATCAACAGGAGAATAATAATATTAACCGCCAACAATAGGCTCATCAAGACTGAATAGTACTCTAACAATGATAATCAGAACTGGAATCCAAAATATGGAATATACATAACTGAGGGTCATAAGACCATGAACCATGTCCACAGTTGCGAGTAATCTTTCAACTCCAACTTTAACAGTCATAAGACTATAAGGACTCCTCATACTTAGGGGGATCAGCCCTTTGTACAATGTATTGTGCACAAACATTTTAACGCTACGCGTAAGTTATCCCCTATTAATAATAGGGTTGTTCACCTCAGTATTTAGAGTACAAGTCTGCACCAAAGAAAGTTTGGTTTGGATAAGCTTTCAAGGGAAATTTGAAGTTTAACGAACATCAACTAGAGGACTAGTTGAATCAATAGTGTTTGATAATCACAACAGATGTTTAATAACAATATAACATAGAACAATTGAGAATCATAAATGAACTGATTATGCATATTAAACTCATGCTTGAAATAACTATAGAGCATAAGTATTTAATAAAATGAATAAAATGGTTAACCTCTGCTTGAACAGTAAATAAGCTAAGGTTAGAGTCTTATAACATTAGAATTGAAATTATTGAACGTACATTAACTGATAGCAAGCTGGAAACTAAAAACTTGCCCAACTAGGTATTATCTCATTGATAAGTGGGGTTTATACCTACTTATTGAATACCAATTCACGCGAACTATGCCCATCTCAAGTACATTTTAGTGAGTTTTTAGTTGCATTTCATGTTATTTTGCATTGCATTTACTTAAAACTCCTTTTGGTGAAAACAGTGCAGGAAACGACCTAATTTGGTGGTATTAGAGGGCACGAGGCTAATGGACGCATGAAGCGAGGCACAGGCTGGTAGATGCGTGGCATGAGGATCAAGCGGAGCAGAAGACTAAGCATGGATGGACAAAGGAAGGAGCAGCAGAACAGATCAATTGCAGCAGCAGAACCAGAATTCAAAGTTGCAGAAGTCGCGCGGCCGCGCGAGCACCCGGCTGGACAACATTACACACTGCAAGTCGCGCCGCGCGAGGATTACACTTGAGGGGCGCGAGGCCGCGCGCGATGCCTAAAGCTGCTAATTTATTTTATTTTAATTTTTAATTAAAAGGGTTGTAATTGATTAAAATGATATCTGACTGGTGTCAGACGTATCTTTGATTACTTTTTACGTATTTTTATAGTAGGAACTGGGGTTTACACGTTGAGGGAGATTCCAACGTAGAAAAAAGCTTAAACGCCTACTTCTCCAATTCTTCTTAGGATTTTCTATCATTGTGGATTATCATTATTATTTTGCTGGATGTATATGAGGATTTGAACATTAACTTTGGTCTATAATCAGCAATTGGGTTTGATCATTTCTATCCTTCATCTTTCAATTGTTTGCTTATTAACCATGTTTAGTTTTGATCCCATAATGGTTTTTGGTTCAGTCATGAACTAAACTCCATTACGGGATTCTAACGTATTTTAATATGTAGTTTAGTTGCATGCTTGATTGATGGAGCTGTTTTACATATCATATGGAAACTCTATCATGATTGTTTTGTATGTATGAATGCTTGATCACCATTTGTTTCAGTACTTGTATGGAATTGACAATGAACATGTAAGTATGGATTGTAATCATGATAACATACGTATATGGGCTGTTTTATATGGCTTGTGTATTTCGTGAACCAGATAGACATATACTATGTCACCGTATGAGTTAAAATAAGGGCTTGTGCTTAAATTCAGTATGATTGAAATTTCACATAGACATATAGTGATTTTGGTTATATTGTTGATTACATGGAGTCTATCACTTATGGATGCTATGTAAGTAGGTCATAGTACATTGAAAAATGGCTATGACTCTATTAATGCTTTTGGCTACTTTCCTGTGATATGTGAACAATTCTTGCATGATAATGGTAATTAGATGAAATATTAAATGAAGTTAGGATCCCATTATTTCCAGATTTGGTTTATTCCATTATTATTCTTGTTTTAGTTGTTAGTTGCAATTAGATTAATTCACCAATATAGTCATTAGTTTAAGCATATAAATATAGTGATTTAATTGATGCATAGTAGTTTAAATTTGACAACTTTCTTTGTGGGATCGATACTCTACTTACTCTGTATTACTTGTTGACACATGTATGCTTGCATGAGTTAGATCTCTTTTATCAGAACTGAAAAAGAGGCAACACTCATGCAAAGAATTAAAACAGTTCAATAATAGGGACGAGAGTTCAAAAACTGCGTTCATTATACAATAATAGAACTTAAGAAACTTGCTTAATTATAAACAAGTTAGAATGAATCAATCAAAGGAGAATTTCAAATAACATTAGAGTTAAAGTTTGATCGAATGAATTTTAGGAACAATTGACTTATTCAATAACAGTTAAGATAATAAGCTTGCTCAATCAAAAGAATAAAGTTACACAACATAGTAATAAGATTAACTCAACGAAAGTGTAGAGTTAGAAAACTTTATCAATGTAAAAAGATAGGGTTTAGAAACTTGCCTCGAGCGTAAGCTACAATATTAAACTCACGTTCACCTACACATTGGTTTAGAACCACATTATCTATTGGATATGCTAACATACCATAACATGTACATTTCTAGCTAAACTTACTATTTTAGCACAAGTCTTTCTTTACCATTTATATTTCAGAAATTCGAAGTGTTTACTTCGCAACACTTGCTTAACATTCATTGTGTATACTAAGTTATCACATAATTTGTTCGAAATTTACTAATCATTTTTACTACTTTGAATTCACTAACCCCATAACACAACTGTGTTTTAGCCTTGATGTTACATGTTGGACGCATTACCATAACCTTACGCTAAGCTACACAAAACGACCAAAGTCTGCAGAATTTGCAGACTTTAGTGTCTGAAAATGGGCACTGGCACGACCGCGCCTGTTTTATACTGGGATGCGGTGCGCCCTCATGGCAGCTGCACGCCAACGCTTAAGGGTTGCACTGCCGTGCGACTCACAGACTTCAGTTTTGTAGAACAGAACTTTGACACTTTTCTTAAGCCAACTAACACGAATTTCACCCACCAAACAGTGATAATAACACGTAAAATAAATATACAACTATCATAAATATGATTGCTAACATATACAACCACTTAACACAATTTAACACCCACTAAAACTATTTTAATTTTTCAATTTTCATGTTTTCATGAAAAACTCAATTTTCTTGACATTCATCCTAAAAATCATCACTGTGACTTCAAAACATGACCAAATCATCTCATTCAAATTACGTTATGTTTGTATCTCAATTAACTACCATATACAAGCATCAATTTACAGTTTCACACATGAATTGGCCACTAAAATTGATACTTACATATGAAAACATATATACTAATAATTTTTTTCTACTATTAACTGTAATTAGCATACGTATTTTGGTTTAGCCATAAACTCCAGTATTATAAATTACACATAAATTGCAACAACTCAGTTTCTACAACAAGCCAAGAGAATTTGGATTCACAGAGTATATAGAATTTTGCCATCAAACACATATACATGCTTATAATATAGAGATTATGGAACATACCTTTTGTTACTTAACAGAAATTCTTGCTAAACTCACTGGAATTTGCTCTAAAAATTCTTAAGACTCTTTCAATTTTCTTTGAAGCTCTCAAACTCACTCAATTCTCTGAACTCTTAAGCTTGGAAAATAGAATGCGTAATAAGAAAATCAACTGGTATTCAAGCGCAAGAATAAAACTGATAACCCTTAATAACACTACTAATTGCAAAATTAGTTACTAACGTATATAATATAAATATATTATATTTATTATTTTACTTATTTTATTTATATTATTTATTTTCAAAAATTAGAAATTCCAAAAGTCATAAGGCTTGTTTGGCAAAAACCCTTTATATTTAAAGAATTAAAATACTTTTAAGCCTTATTTGGCAAAAACTAAATTAAACCCTTTTTAGTTTATTTACATAAACACTTTAGTTTATAATTATAATCACATATTATTTATTTGAATTTCCATATCCAACACTAACCCATTACAAAAATCACATACTATATTTTAATTAAATATAGCATTTTAACAAATATCACAAAATTATAATTTTTATTATAAATTTATTTAATAATTTAATATATCATTTAAATTATTAAATCAAAACAACAGTATAACATCTCATGTTATTTTACAGCTCTCTAAATTATAAATTAATTTAATTTAGAAAAATTCTCTAATACATTTAAATTCATTAACCATTACGTCAATAAAATATTTAACACCTCAAATAATATTTATATAACTCAATAAATATTTAAATTAAATTTTGAAATTTCGGATCGTTACAATAATCATATGTGTTTAGGAACTTATCCTAGTCAGACCATAGGCATCCATTCACTGAGGGGTTTAAAACATACCATATGATTATGAGTCATGAACTTACCATATGCATTAGTTTTAAGAACCGTACCTAATCTTAATATCATCTACCCTAATCTTAAAAGCCTCTTACTATCAAATATACACATGAGAAAAAAGAATTACCTTTCCACCACATATACATTGATAGCGCGACACCAACATTCCAATGATTATCAATGTGATGAACCAAGTACATGCACAAAACCTCTGTCCATACAAAGGTTTGTACAAATTAGTCACCATATAAGTCCTCAATTGAAATCCCACCTAACATTACCTTACTCTTAACTTATTCTTAACTTGCCCTTAACTTGCTCAATACGAATTCCTCGTATCACATTATCTGTAACTCCTCTTGAGTTTATCTCGTACTATATCATATTACTTTATCTTCATAGCATCAAGCTATAATTATTCAAACATTACATACCATCTTTCTTTTATAACTTAAACATATCACGTCGTGATCTTATTCTATAATCATCTCCCTTAAAATTCTTTTCTTAACTCGTGATCGTTTTGTTTTACGATCCTGTTTCTTTCCTTTTTCATCATTTACGATTTCATTTATGCTTTTAATCTTACAGGCTTTGTCTATTCATCATTATTTGTTATCTTGGCTATTGGAGTTAAGTAACTCCCATTTCTTATCTTTATATCAAATCAAGATTCTTCTTTGAATTTTCTTGTTTATATAACAATTCTTCCTTTAAGAATTTCTAACTTCATTTACATTGCTCAACATTTCATTCTAGTTCCACATTTTCATCATACGTATCCATTTTCTATATTTGGTACACATCGAGTCTCTAATAGTTTCAATATGGTACGCTGAGTGGTTTCCCACAAACAACTAACAAGCTAGGTTTCGAGTTGCTAGTTTGTATATACCTCCGCTCTATGAAGGAATTGTTTAGCCCAGATTCCACACATCAACTGTTAAAGAGTATGATTGTACCATACGTAAATATAACTTTTTATTCTTAACTTCTTTATCATTCTCTTTTTATAGACATTGTCTATTTATTATCACCTTACATCCTTATTATTGGAGTTGGGTAACCCCACATTCATATTCCTTATAACTATGCGAGATTCTTCTTTGAATCATCTCACGCATGTTTTAATCCCTTCTTTATAAATTTTTTAAATTACTTCTTATTGTTCAAACTCTATCTAACCTTATTCTTTATCATCTTCACATCTTTTCTCTAAGGTTATTGCCTAAGGTACTCTTAGTTAAGGTTTCTAACCTATCAGCTTTGATACCAATTGTAATGACCCCTAAATATCATACAATTTAATTCTCGACTTCGGTTGTTAATAATACATTTAACCTCTAATTTTACATCATTAAACGATAATACAACCATTGAAATTTGCGGAATAATTAAAATTTTCTATTACAATTAAATTTTTTTATTACAAACTATTCTCGTTCCCAAAACTTTTAACCTTTACATCTAAATATCTCAGAATCATTTTAATACTATAAGAGTTTACATCGCAAAACGATATTACAATTCAACATTAATACATTATTCGGAACCTTAAACATGGTTCAAATAATAATAACTCAGCCAGAATATATAAATCTTCAAGTATCACATCTGATTCATATCTTTCAAGTAGCACATAACTTTACCTTAAATCTTTAACCTGCAAAAGTGGTTATTTGCAAGGTTGAGCTCGACAGCCCAGCAAAATCTAAAAGTTTTCATGCATCACATAACACATAATAACATGCTCGATATACATCTCATAAACATTGGACTAACATAACATACATGTTGTAGTTCATATAACAAGTATAAAGATCGAGTTCCTTACTCAATCAACATTCATTACTCAATTAACGTAGTCATAAATTGACTTTAACATTTCATACTTTCAACATTAATATAACACACCATGCTATTTGCAATAAAGATTTCAAACAGTTCATCAACAAATTCACATAACAAATAGGAACTGAAAGACTTGCCTTGATAGTTGTTTACCAATAACAGTTTAACAACTTACACTTATCTGCACTTCATATGCCTCAAAAATACGAGTTCCACAAACTGAATACGTACTCGACCAAGATTTAACTAAGGAGATCTTTTTAAAAAGTCCTCCCACAACAAAGCCTTTCTCAAAATTGGAGGCCTTATTGTTGGTGAATGAAACAAAGGGCCAAGCCCTTCTATTTATAGGTTTAGAAAAGGGTAAATTTCACAATTTAGTCAATGCGAGACTTGGTTTATACTAATTCTAATTGGTTTATACTATTTTTTCATAATTTTAACTTGTTAAGTATATTCATTCATCACGAATTCGTTTCTTAAGCAATTCGATCCGTTCAAGTTGCGTTGTTTTCGTTTTATAGAGGAAAATAACAATCATCCATCAATGTTTCAATCACGAATTAATCATCAATTTTAGTCTCAAAGTACACCAAAACACACATTACCATCAAAACCCAAATTCCTCTTCTTTATCATAAATACATGAATTTGATTTCTGAATCATTTTTAGATGACCATTATGAAATTATAAAATCTAATAACATATATAACATCATAACCCACAAATTCATTAACCAAAACCTCAATTTTAAAAGAAACTCAAGAACACATAAACTAGAAATATAAACTAGATTATGTACCTTTAATTCCTTAAGAAATAAAATTAATCTTATCAGTAAAATTATAATTTCTATTCAACCATTATAATCATAACATTATTTAACAAATTCTCACTCCTCTAATTTAATTATTTAATTAAATTAGAATATCACCATTATACTCACGTAATAAAATACGTATAAATCTCATCTATTTTATCACACTTAAATAAATTATCCCATAACTATTTTCATCAAATATTTATTTAATACCATAAATATTCATTTTATTCCATAAAGTTTCCAACTAAAATATTTAATGTACTTAATAAATATTTTACTTGCATTATACAAACATTTACATTTTCATGCAATATATTACCTTCTCACTTTATTAAATCAATTATACTTGTATTAATTCACTATTTTAATTAAGTGAATTATTCACAATTTTTATGAAACTTAACTCATAATAATTTTCATTGTCCACATGGCATAACAATTAAAATTATATTATCTCATAATATAATTTTACTTAATTAAATTAACTAATATTATTTAATTTCTTTAATAGTTTAATTAACTATTAAATCTCAGTTTCTCCAACATATGAATATATAATTATCTTCACACCAAATCATATAATTCAAAATATATACACCTCATAATAAGAATTTTAATTATTAAATTCT
The DNA here is from genome assembly GCA_020205505.1 of Panax japonicus. Lineage (NCBI taxonomy): Eukaryota > Viridiplantae > Streptophyta > Magnoliopsida > Apiales > Araliaceae > Panax > Panax japonicus. The sequence continues at coordinate 62,048,318 of CM035093.1, forward strand.
TATTTTAATAACTTATGAAAATTCGGGTTGTCACATCATCTATCCTACAATATATTTCGGTGGTTCTAAAATTTTATTTATGGATATTTTCTTGCTTGGTAGGGCCCTCATCAATTAGTGACTATAAGAAGTCTTTTAGAAGCTGTTTAGAGTTACTGGGTCTTATCTTATTTCTTTGTTATAAACAATTGACTGTGTATAGAGTTTATCTCCTTTATTTCATATGACGCCCCCAAAATAGGTATACATCACTTATTTTGTGTTGCCAAATATATGGTATAGAATACAACTACAAACTTAATTATACAACTGTTGTGTAAAATACGACAAAACATAATTGAGAGTTTTAACACGAATATTGTCTTCTAGACAATATCCAAACTCAAATTCAATCCTCATTACAATTATTATCACACTATTTCACAGAATAGTGACGACTACTAAAACAACCATCTCGGACCGTCACTCCATTCCCCGACTAGTCCCAGCTATATTCTTATTTCTTGAAGAGAATAGTGAAAGAAAAGGGTGAGTTCAACTAGCCCAGTAAGAAATATTCTGACTAAGATAATGCAGAATAAATTATCGTTTGCCTTCAACAGTGCTAAACTGATAAAATACAATAAACAACAAGTTTAATTATATCGGAATAAACAATCCATTAGAAGAGTCAAGTAGAATATAATATCCACTATCTTCTATGATTTAAAAGTTTTTCATAAATTTTATTGCCGAGACTCAACTTAATAAATAATCCACATCACTGAATTATCCATGCACTACGGGCCAATGATATTCATTAATATCACATCCACGAATTATCCACGCACTACGGGCCAAGGATATTCGTGTTATCACCAATGATTATAATCATGCCGAACAACAATTCATCTTTGCACCCTTGGCCAAAGAGAATGCATGGTCAAGATCATACCAACAACTGTCCATCAATGTACTACGGGCCAATGAGGACTTTTACCACATCATTTGTAACATTACAGGTCATGATTACACCGAATAATCCCTGGTCATAATCATACCAATAACTGTCCATCAATTCACTACGGGCCAATGAGGACTTTAATCACAATATAAGCATGAGGATGATGACAATGATATAAGCATTAATCAAACGAAATAAAGGATAAATATTAAAGACTGTAATTTTATCCAGAGTTTAAAAATATCCAAATTGTCAACATGATAACTTCTTTGTGGAGTAAAATTCAGGAATAATATTCACGTATCAAAAATAATTTGGACAGAAAAGAAATCAATTTTTATCATGAATAGTACCCGAGTGAATCGTACCCCGTGAATAGTACCGTACGTATGAATAATACCGTATGTATGAATAGTGCCGTATAAATGAATAGTACCCATGAATAGTACTCCGACATGAAAAGCTTAAAATTTAACAAGAATATTCAGAAAAATATCATTGTAAAACGATACTAGATGAAACGCAAATTTTAAGGAATATTCTACTAATTTCAAGGAGTATAGAAGCAATACTTTAACAAAATGAGTGTAGAATTCAGAATCTGAAATGAAATAATATTACTTACATATTATAGAGTATGGAAGGAAATATTATTTCTTACGAATATTGAACAAAAATAACATCCCTTACAATTGTTGAACAAAAATAATATTCCTTACAAATATTAAACGAAGATAATATTCCTTACGAATATTAAACGAAGATAATATTTCTTGCGAATATTGAATGAAATAAAATTTCTTACGAATACGAAAAATAATATCGTAAGTGAATATGAAATAAATAATACCACTTACCTAAAAAAGAGAAAAATTCTGACTGGTATAGCGTATATATTCTTAAAGAAAGCTTTCACTATTTTCTACACTCAAAACTTCCTTAAACTCTAAAGAAATACTCAATATTATAGAAGAAGAATTCTCTGATTCTGGTGTGATTTTTATTTATAAACTGAGCATTCTATTTATAGGAGAATGGAAGGATACTATTTGAATTAAAAAATCATGAACTGCACAGTGGAAATTCGAACGAATTCACGGGCGTCGGCTGAAAATTTTTGATTTTACTATGCAAACACTATGCAAATACTATGCATAATAAAATATAATATATTCTATTTTTCATAAAAAATAAAATTTATTATATATATATATATATATATATATATATATATATATAACAAAACTGAGATAACTTCTACCGATAATTTTAAAAAATGGGTAAGTGGGAGGTCCATATAATAAACAAAATTTATAACAAATACTTCATAAAAATCCCCTCTATTTATCTCAACTCACTTGGCTTCATAAAATACATTTTTAATAACATTCATCATTAATATTATAACTTCACAATATTTAACAACCATATCATTCCTAGGAAATAGGGGGCTTTCCGATAAAGATTTCTCCCTATTAGCGCACAATTAGGCGACCAAACCCCTTTCCTCGATAGATCTTTATAGAAATCGTCAATAATGTAAATAATAATATGAATAACTTTGTCGTCTCAATTATTGATTTAATAATATAAAATATTTTGACAATAATTGAATCAATAACGTGAGTAATGCAACAATTACTGTGATAATAATTGAATAAAAGTAAGCGACTTCTCACGTAAGCATCAATAATACAATATACTATACAATACCGTGTGTTACTGTGCAATCACGCGTATTATTGTACTTTTACCACCGGGTATTTCAATAGTTATCAGTATAAATTTTTGTCATTATTTTTATAAAAAGATATTTCTATCGTTTTCTAACTCTGACAGTAATTCTGTTGTGGGGTCCACCAATGATCGCGCAGTTGTACGAATATTCCCTGATAAAACGAATATTCCCCGACCAATCGAATATTTTATAAAAACATACTTACTTGGTAAATTTTATAAATATTACCCACAACTATAATATTATATCAAATCCACACCTTTATACTCAAAAAAATATTTCGAGAAAATTAATCTTTATTCATAAAATTTGGGGTCTTAAAACCTCCCCTTTTAAAGAAATTTCATCCTCGAAATTGACGTACGTACCTGGTATGTCGAAGAGGTGAGGATACCTCGTCAGATTCTAACTCCTGAGGTAAAACCTTTGAGCATAGAATATGATCCTTCTTATCCAAGATTTTAACAGGTTTCTCCTTATACGTTAAATCTTCTGCTATCTCGTCTAGTTCTAATTATATAATGTGGTTCGGGTCGTCTGAAAGTAGTATGCACACAAGCCAATCATGTTTGATTATAAAGCATATACTTTGTAACAATCTTATTCATTTATTAATAAAAAATATTAATTTATTAAAGGCTTTTAATTATCTACATGATACTATTTTATAATATGAGATAAACCCATAGTTTTAAACAATGCTTTTAGAATAATGATGATGATCATTCTAATGAGATCTAAATATTTAGAAAGCTTAAAACTAAAATAGTTCCCTATCATTGGATTACTAAATTGGGAATTAGTGAATTCAGATAGATTGGTACATACGTTACTTGCTCATTAGATGAGGATGATTGATCTCATGATCATTTGTGTGGAGACACTAAAGCAAGTATGTAGGTGCTTATTAGAGAATAAGTTCATTGAACGTGGCTCGCTAAAGAATACCTAATGGAGTTTTACTTGCCTGTCAATAGGAATTCCTGTAGTGATAGTAGTACAAGTGATCCTTAGACTTGAGATCATAATAGTATCTTGTGTATGATGAGTTATACTTTGACTTATTCCTTAAGATCCGTAGGGTATATCAAAGGGTATGCTTGGGTATAATAAGTTATATATGGAGATAATATATGATCAATAAAGAATATACCGCTTCTAGTAAAAGAAGAGAAATGTCCTATGTGATTCAGTAAATGACAACCCAGTAGTCCTTGGCCAAGGCATAATAAAATTAGAAAGGAGTTTCTAATTTGGATTATTTAGAGTTGTGCATTTAAGAGTCGAAATACATATAATTAAATAAAATAAGACTTGACAGTAATTCCATGTCTTATATTTAATTGGGACATTGTATGGTAGAAGGATTGAATTGTACGGTAACTATTTAATCAAAGGTTTTTTTACACCAGTACAAAGTACCTAATAGACAACGCTTAATAGACAACGTTTTTTATAAAAACGTTGTGGTTTTTTTTTTACAACGTTTTTAGAAAAAATGTTGTAGATATATATGCAAAAACGTTATCTATTTAGAAAGACATTATTTTTATTTTAATTAGATAACGTTTTTTTTTAAAAACGTTGTATATGAAGAAAAACACGGAGCAAGCTAAAGTGAAAAATTAAAATAAAAATACATTCTCCCCTTATTTCTATCTCCCCAACCCCTTTCTCTCTCCTCCTGTGACACTTTCCCTCTCCGGTCCGTTTACTTCCTCCAAACCCTAGCCTCTTCCGTCCGTTTACTCTACTAGATTCACTCAGTTTTTCCACCGCCCATTCGTCGTCGCTCAGGGTGTACACACTGGCACAGAACACATCGGCGTCAGCGGTTACTGAATGGTTGGGATTGACCCACGCATTTTTGTTCAGTTCGTGCTCGATGATGAGTTGGAAAGGAGAAACGCTGGGATCGGAGGGGAAGTGGATGATCTGATACGTTGAGAGAGAGCTGCTGGGATCGAAGGGGAAGTGGATGGTCTGGTTTGTCAGTTGCTAGGGTCTTTTGGTTTTACAAAAGGGTGTAAATAGAATGTATATTTTGATCGTTTGCATTGTTTTTCTAATTCCCAATTTTTACTTGGTCTTTTTTCGATTTCTGCTGTAGGTGATGCAAGTTTCATATTCAAGTATGTTTTTTCATCTCTATTTCTAGTTTTCTTGTTGTTGGCGTGGTGTTGGGGGTGGGTTATTTGTTTAACTTTGTTATTGTGATTCCATTTTTGATGATTTTCTCCCCTGATTCCATTTTTGGGACTATATTTTTCAAAGGGCGTCGGCGTGCTATGGTCCCAGGCCATGAATGAGGTAGGTACTGCTTCTCATGGTCAGCTTGATTCTCACTGCATTAATGACCAGAAAAGGGAATGTGATATATCTGGTAAGAAATTTGAGAAAAATTTTTCTGTGTTATATTTGTTCGAGCGCTATTCCATTTTTTATTTTTTAAAAAAAATTTATTTGCTGGTAATTTGACTATGAGTTTGATTTTATGAGTGGAGTCAAACTTTTTGCAGGAGATGATGATATCTTTGTGAGTTTTCCAGATTGCTTCTAATGTGGGATGTTGTGAATGTTTTGCATCATTGTCAAATGGTAATGCAAATACTTTAGTGTAGTGACTGACCGTATCGTATGCTTTAGCTATGTATATCGAATGTTTTGTTTTGACTACATGAATTTCTATCTTGTGGAAGTAGATCATAGTACTTATTCCACGAATCATTTCTATCACCTAACACATGGTTATCTTTTAGAAAGTTCTGCTGAGTTAAGTTGCAAACATAAGCCAATATTTTATGCTACCCTGTATATACACACTGCAGAATCATGTCGTAGTATCTTATCTCATCCTGATTATATTTTGAATCAAATTGGTGTTAAATAGTGAATGTCCGTTGAATAGGTTCTTCTATGTATTTAGAGCATGTATATTTCTGCGCACCTTGATAAACATGATGTGTAATTACGATTTCGTGCCCCCTTAGTTCGAGATATTCCAATCAACACATGAGCCTGAACAGTTTCTGTCATCCGGGAAGGATCAAAATTCCTTATTATTTAGAACTTGTACATTGAGGCAGTTATATTTTGTTTTCATTGTTCCGAGAAAATTGGCTGTCACATTCATTCTGCAAGGCTGATTTGGATTTCTTTGGCAGTTCCAACGGAGAAACCGGGTTTACAAATTGACCCTCCTGTAGGAATCAGTGGCTAAAGAAAAAGTCCACTGCTTGGTGTGCCAAGGCAATGTCCTTATTTAAGAATGTAGTTCGTCTTAATGATGATATTGAGGATGAAGCCAAGCGTGTAGAGAATCTAATTAGAGGAATATTTGCAGGCAACATATTTGATCTTGGTTCAGCGCAGGTTTGTCCTGCTGTTTGACTAGAAAATGTGTAAAATGTAAATTTATAAAGTTGTGTTCATATGCTTTTTCTTCATTCAGGGTGTGGTAGTCTTAATTGTATGTTAAAGTTTTCCAGACTCCCTGACACTAGAAATGGTTTTTGTGTAGCTATATTGACCTCCTAACTCTTACTGAATCCACTGTGTTTTAAATGTTTGAAGATAACTTACTTGAATATGTTGGCATGCCTGATGTGTTTAAAATCTTGAATGAGAAATAACCAAGAACCTCCTGCTAATCCTTCATATGTATGTTTATCTTCATTTGCTTGTGTTAAAATATAGCAGATTTTTTCTTACATAAATACAATATTATGTCTACATGAAGTAGTTTAATATAATGTTTATCTTGATTGTATATCATGTGTAATGACCATAGATTGGAAGTTATTTTAAAAGGTGAGTGTATTATGTAAATATTTCTGATAAGAGTTGTGGATAACTTACCAAATGGTAAGCCAAAAATTACAAAGAATAAGAACAAGGCTGCTGCCCATGTGTTCATTGAATGCACAGCCACTGATTTGACAAAGGACAAAATTGTTTTGAACACAATGGTAAGCTTTTAAGAATTCTATTGCATTATATTGGTTATTCATATAGCCTTCACAAACTTACGCTTCAGAGATGTACAACGACATTTTGGATCTGTAGGGACCTGGACTATATGAACACATACATGGTTCTATTCCTGATATTGCTAGACAGGTAAAATTCACAGCATTCTGGTTTTCTTTTTTCCATTAAAAAATCATCCGCAGTATTCATACTAATTATTCCTCCTTTGTTTGTTGCGTGGTGGTTCTGCAGTATCAAATTAGCACTTTTGACTCTTTTGCGTGGTGGTTCTGCTTGTGTGTGGCGATTTTTACTTTGATAAGTTGTAGAGTTTTATGGATTGGTCTTTTTGTTTTGGCCTTTTACTAAGAAAAGATGAAGATGTCGTGAAACTATTGAGAAATTATGGGGTTCTCCTCACTAGAGATGTTAAAAAAAAGTTATTTAATTTGTAGATCTGTATTCTTCACTTTCATATTTTAAATAATATTTTGCTCTTACAATCTTTCAGGGGCATCCTTGCAGCTGTTGATGTCTTTTCTGACCATGCGTTGGTTGGGGTAAGTTTTATTTATTTTGTGTCTGTGTTTGCACTTGTGTTCATATATGTGGCCCATTGTGGTAAATTGATATTCTTAAAATACTTTCCTAAGTGATGTAATTATTTAGTAGATACTATGTAGGAATGAAGATGTATGTACTCAGGCAGGTGGTTAAAGGGAGCTACCAAGGGTGCTGCCAAGTACTGCACATCTCAGGTCATCATCATGAACCACCCTGGACAGATTGGAAATGGATATGCCCCAGTTCTTGATTGCCACACCTCTCACATTTCTGTCAAGTTTACTGAGCTCTTGACCAAGATCGACAGCTTAGGTAGTGCACCACAGTTTAGGTAGTTCTCCATAACTTAATTTTATGGATAGTTTGGTATATTTTATGAATGTAGTAATTTGAAAATGTATACGAATGATATTATTGGGATGTATTTTGAATGGTTGATACATTTTGGCTTTAAATTTAAATGAGAATTTAAACCTTTTAGCTATATATCATGTTATTATCATATTGCAGGTGCATTGGTAATATAGGTGAACCACAAATTTTTTTCTTTTTTTTCTTTATCTACAACATTTTAAAAATGTTGTATAAATTGGTTAAAAACGTTGTCTGATATATTAAACTACAACGTTTTTATCCAGAAAACGTTGTGGAATCATACATTCTACAACGTTTTTAAGCATCTGTTAATTTTTGAAAAACAAATCTACAACGTTTTTTCTTAAAAAACGTTGTGTATTTTGCTTAACCACAACGTTTTAAAAACGTTGTGTAAGGGTGTCAAATAGACAACACCCTTAACCACGACGTTTTTCTGACTGAAACCACAACGTTTTTTCCGCGTTGTCTATTTACTGTTTTGTAGTAGTGTTATGATTAATGTTGAAATCTATATTATCTGAAAAGTCGTTGATCGCTAGGGAGGCTTATCCCTATTGTAGAATAAATATTATTTATTTAAATAAATTAATAGTTTAATTTATTTATTTAAATAAGATTAGAATTGTTCTAATTGATTTATTCACAACCAGTTTAATATGGAGAACCTAAAGGGTCACACCATAAAAGAAAGAATGATTATTTAAGAAGTTAATGGCATAATCACAATAATAAGTTATGTATATTTAATTTAATCTATGGTGATAGAATAAATTAAATAGTTTAATATTTATTATTTAATATTTTGGAAATATTAAATATAAATTAATAAGAGGAGTCTTATTATTATTATTACTATTATTATTATTTAATTCCTAAAGGAATTTGGGAATTAATTAATAAAAGTACTTTCATATAATTCTAATAAGATTAGGAGGTTAAATTAATTAAAAGAGTTTAATTAATTATTCCTAATAAGATTAAGGAGCTTAATTAATTAAAGAAATTTAATTAATTAAATAATACCCTATTTTCTAATTAGATTAGAAAGGTTAACTAATATCTTTATAAGATGAGTCTTATATCAGATATCAAAAATATACGTACGTGATTCCAATTGTTGGAGAGTACGCTCCTTTTTATGAGAGATAGAAAAACTAGGGCTTTGCCAAACACCCATCTTATTGAATCTCTATTCTTTTTTGGTGGATCACCTCTAGAGGCCAAACACTTGGGTGGCTAACGTTGATCAAAGGAAAGAACCAAACCCGATAGATTCAAGTTGAACGCGAAAAAGATTGGAGGTGAACTTGTACTTGAGGAAGCTCGAATCTTCAAGGGTATGATTCTTTTTCTTCATATCTTTTTGTTTAATTAATAATTATTCATAAAGGATGACCCGTGTATATGGTTTGTAAAATTTTAAACTCTGATTTTTACACGTTTCCGCTTATTTTGTGTAATTTGATTGTGTTCATGAATATTACAAACCTAACAGTGGTATCAGAGCCAAACCTTTATGGGAATTATTAATTATTTTAATTTTATATGTATGTTGATATGTGTTTAGAACAATTTAATTGGGCAAAATTTTGTTGTATAAAATTTATTTAAAAAAAAAACAGTAATTGATTTCTAAAAATCTGTTGGAAAATAGCGAACTGTTTTTGTTTCTTTTTGTTGTCCTTATCCGCGTGGTTGCCATGTGTGAAATCATTATTTTTTGTTGAATATCATAATTCTGAATCATGATTTATTCTTTATATATATATATATATATATATATATATATATATATATATATATACATATATATACGAGAAGGATCAAGAGAATAATCCTTAAATAGTATAACGCCTTAAATAACATAATTTTATTAAAACGACGTAGTTTTGATAAGACACGGTGACATTTTTATAAATACGCGGTGGCATGGTATTTATAAAAATGCCACCGCATCCCTCCAAAACTACGTTGTTTTGATATATATATATATATATATACACATATAATAAATGCATGCATTATATAATAGAAGTATTACATAACATATGTGTGGGTGAATGCTGGCAAAACCAAGTGACATTTATTATGGGACTTTTGAGTGTGCGTGTACTGGCATTTAAAACCGTGTAAAGGTTATAAAGTTTGCATACATGAGCTGGAAAATTGCTTTTAAAGACCATGTGGTCAAATTGCTCATTTATTGCTAAGTTGAAGAAGTTTTGCCCTGGCGAAAAAATTGATCTCCTCCACGTGCAATTCTTTTTTCATCTAGACCGTTAAATTCAAAAATTGATCATCTAAACCGTGCATTTAAAAATCATATTTTACAAATTACCTTTTTGCCCCCGACTTCAAAAATCTATAAATAGAGGCCTTTCTTTCATTTTCAATTTGCCAATTCACTTTCAAGAAAAGCTTATTTCTCTCCTACATACTCTCTCTAAAAAGCTTTCTCTATCTCTTCTTACAAAAGTTCTGATTATTTAAAAAGAGGAAATTAGTCTAAGCATATAAGTTATTTGATTTATTTATTTGAATTATATCTTGCTTATTTATATTTATAGATATACGAATATAAATTATTGTACACAATTTTATATATCTTTATTTCATTTATTTATCAAATAAAATGACACTTGGGGGCCGCAAGGCTACGGAGATACACCTCTACGGAGAGGAATTCAAACCGTACGATTCCTTATAGTCTTCAGTAACCTTTTACTGATATTATTTATATAAATATCATAAAATAGATACGACACTTGATAGCTCAAAATAACACTGAGATATTCCTCCAAAAAGAGGAATCATCCTAACCGGATTTGAGAATCGTAGCGATCTATTGAAAATATGTATATAAATATTAATTGTGAAAATATAAATTTTATTGTACTTAGACGCCGTAAGGCTACAGAGATACACCTCTACAAAGAGGATTTCGAACCGTACGATTCCTTATAGTACTAAGTTACAATATTTATAAAAGTCCACATAATAGATAAAATATTGTTATATATTATCTGAGTTAAACAAATATATTTTTTATATCAAGTATTGCTTAACTGATTTATTTATTATACTTGATATCTGTCATCACAAGTATTTGATCATAAATTTATTTATTCATAATATAAAAGTTCTTTAAACTTTTATTTCACAAACTTAAGTGAATATATCTGCTTAAATAGAAGCATATTTGATTCAAAGCTTAAAATAACTTATTTGCCTACTTAGAAGCATTTTCAGTATAAAAGTTGTTTAAACTTAAAGTGACTTTTCTTTATTCCATAAAGAATAAATAATTCTTTATAAATTTGTATTAAATTATATATCTGCTTAAATAGAAGCATTTTTGAGTAAAAGAAAAATTGACTTATATGCTTATTCAAGAAGCATTTTTCACACAAAATATAAAAGTTATTTAAACTTTTATAACAGTGCATAATTTACATATTTGCTTACACAGAAGCATTATTTGATCAATGTCTAAATTACTATCTACTTACAAAGAAGCATATTTTTTTAAGTATAAAAGTCTTTGAACTTTTATAATATATTTGCTCTTTAATTGATATCTGCTTATTTGAGAAGCATCAATCTGTACTAAATCATAGCTGCTTATTTAAAGAAGCATCCATCTATACTAAATTCTTATCTGCTTATTTGAGAAGCATATTATTTTTAAATCATTTGTTAAAAGAGAAAAGGTCAGAGTTTGTTTATTTTATGTATCTATGAGAAAGACGAGTAATTCTTCGACCAAGACCAGAGTCTTAGAGAGGTCAGCGGAAAGTTGGGTCTCTAGTGTACTTGTGAGGTGAGGAAGAAGCTATTGTTTCAAGATCAGATCATAGAATAGAACTGAACTTAAAAGAAGTACAACTAAGCTTGAGGAGGAAGCTGGGAGCTTGCTGTTCAAGATAAATTAGTTAGGAATAGTTGAAAGTTTGTCTATAGAACTTTATAAAGGCATCTCCGCTTGTTGAAGGAGTATTTATTACTTATAGTAATAGGATCTCAAGTCCTGGAGAGGAGATTGAGATCGAACGTAGCAGCATACCCAGGATGTATGTTGTGAACCAGATAAATCTCTGTGCATTCTGTGATTGAATTTTTACTATCTTGCATATTAATTTCTAACACTGCAAATTAATTATCCAAAAATTCAAAATGGCCTAAGATAATTTTTTTTAATCTGTAATAATCTATTCAACTCCCTTCTAGATTATTATTGGACTTTCAATTATCTTGGCCATGATTACCACCGAAGTGTTTACCATTTCTGGCATGTTGACTTCCTTGACGTTTGTTGTCATCGCTTCGATGACTACTACCACTGGTATTATCGTTTTGTCGGCTGCTATCTCTTGGTTGGGTTAAGTCATTATCACGCTCCAATAACTGAGCCATATTTACAACATCTGAATACAAACACAGTTTGTGAGAAAT
>CM035093.1:62067868-62329864 GCA_020205505.1 Panax japonicus
TCGGGCTCCATTACAAACGGGTCTTCATGCGCTCCTTGATCCTTGATCTCCAATTCTTCAAAATTAATTCTAGCTATTCCTATTACAAAACTATTTTTAAAAAAAATAGAAACCTTGATCAGCAGTCAAGAGGAAGTACATAGGAGGGAGATAGAATTTACATTAAGAAAAATTAGGGAAGACGAGGTACGCAGACCCCATTTAATAAAACCCATACATCTATGCATCCAACTAAAATAAAATCCAATCACATTGGTCAATAGTCCATAATCAATCCCATTTATTATCATACACATCACCATATGCATCAATAAATAAAATTCATCTCATGAATAATAAACATTTAATATATATTGATATCATTTAATGGGCAAATTTAGTTAGTATAAAATCTAATTTTGAATCAAAATAAACTCCTTTATTTTAATCCAAATTTAAATCAAAATAAAACTATTTTATTTTAATTTATCCAATTTTGAATAAAATAAACTATTTTATTTTAATCAAAATCTTTAATCAAAATAAACTCATTTATTTTAATTAATTATGGAATCCAATTCCATGTAAAAAAAATAACTTCTTTATCAAAGGAAACACGGATTAATTTCCTATTCACATAAACTCCTTTATTTTGAATAATATGAAATCTTATTTCATATCTAAATAAACTCCTTTATTTAGGATTCTCTTTCCTATTCACAAATAAACCCTTTTATTTTTGAATAATATGAAATCTAATTTCATATCTAAATAAACTCCTTTATTTAAGGAAAGATAGATTCATTTTTCTATTCACAAATAAACTCCTTTATTTTAGAAAATATAAAATCCAATTTCAACTCTAATTAGTTATCATGGAATCCAATTCCAACTCTAATTAGTTAGCATGAAATTTAATTTTAAAATTAAAATAAACCTTTTATTTTAAAATTAAAACAAACTTTTATTTTATGATTAAAATAAACATTTTATTTTAATTATAAAATAATAAGATTAGTATAAAATAATATATATATATATATAACTATTATATATATATATATATATAATAACCGTAATATATATTAAGTATATATATATATACTAGTCTTATAAAATGAATCCTGGATAACTTGATTTCCGTGCAACAAAATTGGAAAAATCATGTAACTTCCTTTTTTCTTATTCTTTTTTTGTTTTGGTTCACGTGATACAAGAATTCGTAATATGCCCACACGGAAACCACTAACTTATCACATGCTCCGAATTCGCCAAATCACAGAAAACAGTAGCTGTTCGGCGATTTTTTTTTTTTTTTTTTATATAACAAAATTATGCCCAATTAAATTGTTCTAAACACATATCAATATACATATTAAATCTGAACATTAATAATTCGCATAAAGGTTTGGCTCTGATACCACTGTTAGGTTTGTAATATTCAAGAATGCAATCAAATTACATAAAAAGTGCGGAAACGTGGAAAATCAGAGTTTAAAAATTTTACAAACCATATACCCGGATCATCCTTTATGCACAATTATTAATTAAACGAAAAAGAAAGAATAAGAACCATACCCTTGAAGATCCGAGCTTCCTCAGGTACAAGTTCACCTCCAATCCTTTTCGCGTTCAACTTGAATCCACCGGGTTTGGTTCCTTCCTTTGATCAACGTTAGCCACCCAAGTGTTGGCCTCTAGAGGTGATCCACCAAGAAGAACAAAAATTCAAGAAGATGTGTATTGGCTCAAACCCTAGTTTTCTATCTCTATAGAAACAGGGGCGTACTCTCCAACATTGGAATGACGTATATCTGAGATCTGATATAAGACACTCCTCTTATAAAGATATCAAGTAACCTATTAAAAATAAGGTATTATTTATTTAATTAAAACTCTTTTAATTAAATGGGCTCCTAATCTTATTAGGGATAATTAATTAACTCCTTTAACTAATTTTCCCTCCTAATCCTATTAGGAATAAATGAGAGTACTTATATTAAATTAATTCCTAACTCTTTTAGAAATTAAAATAATAATAATTGTAATAATATTAATAAGACTCCTCTTATTAATTTATATTAATATTTCTAAAATATTAAATAATAAATATTAAGCTATTTAATTTATTCTATCACCATAGATTAAATTAAATATACTTAACATATTATTACGATTATGCCATTAACTCTTAAATAATTATGCTTCCTTTTATGGTGTGACCCTTTAGGTTCTCCATATTAAACCGGTTTGTGAATAAATCAATTAGAACAATTCTAATCTTATTTAAATAAATAAATTAAACTAATAATTTATTTAAATAAATAATATTTATTCTACAATAGGGATAAGCCTCCTAGCGATCAACGACTTTCCAGATAATATAGATTTCAACATTAATCATAAAAGAACCTTTGAGGTAAATAGTTACCGTACAATTCAATCCTTCCACCATACAATGGCCCAATTAAATATAAGACTGGAATCACTGTTCAAGTCTTATTTTATTTAATTATTTGTATTTCGACTCTTAAATGCCCAACCCAAATAATGCAAATAGAAACTCTTTCTATTTCATTCTGCCTTGGCCAAGGACTACTGGTTGTCATTTATCGAATCACATAGGACATTTCTCTTCTTTTACTGGAAGTGGTAGATTCTTTATTGATCATACATTATCTCCATGTATAACTTATTATACCCAAGCATACCCTTTGATATACCCTAAGGGTCTTAAGGAATAAGTCAAAGTATAACTCATCATACACAAGATACTATGATGATCTCAAGTCCAAGGATTACTTGTACTACTATCACTACAGGAATTCCTATTGACAGGCAAGTAAAACTCCATTAGGTATTCCTTAGCGAGTCACGTTCAGTGAACTTATTCTCTAATAAGCACCTACATACTTGCTTTAGTGTCTCCACACAAATGATCATGAGATCAATCATCCTCATCCAATGAGCAAGCAACGTATGTACCAATCTATCCGGATTCACTAATCCCCAATTTAGTAATCCAACGATTGGGAACAATTTTAGTTTTAAGCTTTCTAAGAATTTAGATCTCATTAGAATGATCATCATCATTATTCTAAAAGCATTGCTTAAAACTATGGGTTTATCACATATTATAAAACAGCATCATGTAGATAATTAAAAGCCTTTAATAAATTAATACTTTTATTAATAATGAATAAGATTGTTTACAAAGTATATGCTTTATCATCAAACATGATTGGCTTGTGTGCATATTACTTTCACAATATAGTCATTAGTTTAAGCATATAAATATAGTGATTTAATTGATGCATAGTAGTTTAAATTTGACAACTTTCTCTGTGGGATCGATACTCTACTTACTCTGTATTACTTGTTGACACATGTATGCTTGCATGAGTTAGATCTCTTTTATCAGAACTGAAAAAGAGGCAACACTCATGAAAAGAATTAAAACAGTTCAATAATAGGGACGAGAGTTCAAAAACTGGGTTCATTATACAATAATAGAACTTAAGAAACTTGCTTAATTATAAACAAGTTAGAATGAATCAATCAAAGGAGAATTTCAAATAACATTAGAGTTAAAGTTTGATCGAATGAATTTTAGGAACAATTGACTTATTCAATAACAGTTAAGATAATAAGCTTGCTCAATCAAAAGAATAAAGTTACACAACATAGTAATAAGATTAACTCAACGAAAGTGTAGAGTTAGAAAACTTTATCAATGTAAAAAGATAGGGTTTAGAAACTTGCCTCGAGCGTAAGCTACAATATTAAACTCACGTTCACCTACACATTGGTTTAGAACCACATTATCTATTGGATATGCTAACATACCATAACATGTACATTTCTAGCTAAACTTACTATTTTAGCACAAGTCTTTCTTTACCATTATATTTCAGAAATTCTAAGTGTTTACTTCGCAACACTTGCTTAACATTCATTGTGTATACTAAGTTATCACATAATTTGTTCGAAATTTACTAATCATTTTTACCACTTTGAATTCACTAACCCCATAACACAACTGTGTTTTAGCCTTGATGTTGCATGTTGGACGCATTACCATAACCTTACGCTAAGATACACAAAACGACCAAAGTCTGCAAAATTAGCAGACTTTAGTGTCTGAAAATGGGCACTGGCACGACCGCGCCTGTTTTATACTGGGATGCGGCGCACCCTCATGGCAGCTGCACGCCAACGCTTAAGGGCTACGCTGTCGTGCGACTCACAGACTTCAGTTTTGTAGAACAGAACTTTGACACTTTTCTTAAGCTAACTAACACGAATTTCACCCACCAAACAGTGATAATAACACGTAAAATAAATATACAACTATCATAAATATGATTGCTAACATATACAACCACTTAACACAATTTAACACCCACTAAAACTATTTTAATTTTTCAATTTTCATTTTTTCATGAAAAACTCAATTTTCTTGACATTCATCCTAAAAATCATCACTGTGACTTCAAAACATGACCAAATTATCTCATTCAAATTACGTTATGTTTGTATCTCAATTAACTACCATATACAAGCATCAATTTACAGTTTCACACATGAATTGGCCACTAAAATTGATACTTACATATGAAAAATATATACTGATAATTTTTTTCTACTATTAACTGTAATTAGCATACGTATTTTGGTTTAGCCATAAACTCCAGTATTATAAATTACACATAAATTGCAACAACTCAGTTTCTACAACAAGCCAAGAGAATTTGGATTCACAGAGTATATAGAATTTTGCCGTCAAACACATATACATGCTTATAATATAGAGATTATGGAACATACCTTTTGTTACTTAACAGAAATTCTTGCTAAACTCACTGGAATTTGTTCTAAAAATTCTTAAGACTCTTTCAATTTTCTTTGAAGCTCTCAAACTCACTCAATTCTCTGAACTCTCAAGCTTGGAAAATAGAATGCGTAATAAGAAAATCAACTGGTATTCAAGCTCAAGAATAAAACTGATAACCCTTAATAACACTACTAATTGCAAAATCAGTTACTAACGTATATAAATAAATATATTATATTTATATTTTACTTATTTTATTTATATTATTTATTTTCAAAAATTAGAAATTCCAAAAGCCATAAGGCTTGTTTGGCAAAAACCCTTTAAATTTAAAGAATTAAAATACTTTTAAGCCTTATTTGGCAAAACTAAATTAAATCCTTTTTAGTTTATTTACATAAACACTTTAGTTTATAATTGTAATCACATATTATTTGAATTTCCATATCCAACACTAACCCATTACAAAAATCACATTGTGACAACCCGATATTTTCTATATAAATAAATCATAAATTTCGCGTATAATTTTTTTTTATTTATTAAAATAAATATGAATGATATGTGTCAAGGTAATGTGTAATTATAATTATATGTGTGATAAATAAAATTTATTTATTACATTAAGTATTGCATATAAATTTATTTTAGAATTATTGATTATTATCAATTATAATTTTATACTAATTAATTCTTATTAGAAATGTTTTATAATTATTTTTCAAGGAAATATAATCTTATATTATTTAAATAATATAGGAAATGATTTTAGAATAATTATTTATTTTAAAGGTAAGAATGCGTGAAAGGTATATATGTAGTTATGTGATGAATATAAAATATATTTATTACATGAATGGTTATGAATAATTTTATTTTAGAAATATTGCTCATTATAAATTATATTCTAATAATAAGTAGTTTTATAGTAAAAATGTTTTTAATGTTTATTTTTCATGAAAATATGATAATTATATTAATTGAATAATATGATATGATTATAGAATTATTAAAATAATTTTTAATATATGAAATTATTTTAGAATAGTTAAGTAAATTATTTTTACTTAATTAATATGGTTTATATGAAAGATAAATCAGATGTGGAATCCAAACCCTAATTCTGGGTTTTGATCAAGGAATGAGAATAATAATATTATGTTATTATTTGTCAGCGTTATAGATAAGTATGGTTATGTGTGAAATGTGTGGAACAGTTGTAGTGTTAATGATAACCCTAATTTTGATTCCGGGATAAGGAATAATGATAATAATATAATATTAATTATATTTTGATTTTTCAGTGCTATAAATAAGTACTGTATATGTGTGGACTGATAATGTTGGTCAAATTATGTGTACAATATCAAAACCCTAGTTTAAGCTGTTAAACCCTAATTTAAAAGTCAAATGTTAGTTTAATACTGTTATGCAATCATGTTAAGGTGAATTATGTTGTGTATTGGGGAAATTTAAAGTTAATTAGGAAAAACCCTAATTATACTTGGAAAACTGAATTAATTAGAAACCCTAATTAATTGGGAACCCTAATTACTAAATTCGGTAATCTAATTCTAAATTTAGAAATCTTGAATTATAATTATAAACCTTAATTTTCAAAGTTAGAAACCCTAGTTATTAATTTAAAAAAAAACCTTATTAATTTTTCCTAAATTAAAACTCTAATTTGCTTTTAGTTAATACTAATTGCTAAATTGAGAAAGGTAATGTTAATTAGTGTTTCCTAAACCTAATTAGCAAGGTGTTAAGTAGATTCAAAACCTTTATTAAGAAACCTAATTATTTTATAAACCTTAATTTTATATTTTAGAAACTAAAATTTTATTTTTTATTTTTTTAAACCCTAGATTGGAAATTCTTGAAATTATTTTTAAACCCTAAAATGGTCCAAACACTAAGCCCTAAATCAAACCCTAAAATCCTAAGGGTTTGCCAAGATTACAATTTTGTCATTTAAATGATTTACTAAATGACATTTTTGCCCCTAATTGAATTATTTTGGCTAGAATAGGTTTTGACACTTAGGGGAAGTTGGTGACCAAACCCAACAACCCCATGTGATGATAATTGACAGCAACAAGCCACTAGATCAGCAATGCATGCATCTTGATTGACTATAAATTAGATTGGAAGAGAGAGAAATTGCATTTGTTAGATTATTTTGTATAAAACACTCAACTAAACTCTCTCCACCCAAAACCTACGAAATTATAAGGCAAATCAGTCTCTAAGACCAGCCCCCACGATCAGCCATAACAAATCAGAAGCCACGAAATCAGAAAATTTCAAAGAAGGTATAAACCCTAGCCTTAATTTCTGTCCAAAAATTCAGTGTTAGATTTATGTTTAATGTTTTTAATATGTTATTTATAGTGTCTAATGATGATCTGGGTTGCTAGATGTTAGATCCATAACATCTAGAGGCTCGGATTTGATGTTCTTAAAAATCTGGGAAAACTTTCATTTTGTGGTTCTGACATCGAATGTCAGAAGCTGTAGATCTTTGGTTGTTATGTGTTTTTGTTGTTTAAGTGTTTATATTTGTAGCCTTGTATGAGATCTTGGATCTGGAACTCGAATATGGGTCAGATCTGGTGAATATTGAAGTTATGGATGGTCAAAGGTCGTTGACCGACCATGACCTAACGAAATCTGGGTAACCCAGAAGTTACCCAGAACTCTCTAACATGATATTCATGCTTTTAGATCTTTACATGTTTGTAGTTTGTTCTATTTGTTGCTTCTAGATTGTAACTTGGTACTTTTACTGTAATTTAAAGCCTTTATAGCATGTACATGTTCAACAAGGTTCAAGTAGTGGCTGGTCAACACCTATACCAAAGATCACGAAAGTGGTTTTCTGGAATTTCCAGAAAATGAAGAACAACGTTTCTGACATGGTTTGACCGGAGTGGATCTCATGATTGAAATGTTGTTAGAATGATTTATGTAATGGATCTGTAGTATTACATGTTGGTTAAACACTAAAGTTTTTAAACCACAAAAAACATCAAACAAATCACCTTGTTATAGAAGGCCAAAATGGACAGACAACCTTTCTTCATTTCTGGGTAACCCAGAAATGAAGAACACGTCTGACAGCTTGTTTGAGAGATCAGATATCTTTGTTATACATGTTATAATTATGTTTGTTGCTGGGTCATGTAGTCCTGTATAAAGCTACATGATCGGACCAAAACCGAGGCTAGAAACATCATGATCAGCTCAGAAATCGTGGTCAAAGTAGGGTACTTAAACGCTGGCTATGAATGTTCTTGAAGGCTCAAGAAACCTATAGCGACGGTTCTGTCGCTATAGGGGCCTATTGCGACGGTTTATTATATAATTTTTCGGAAATTATTTAATAAATAGAAAAAAATAGTTTTAATTATTAAAATACAAAATAAATTATTAAAATATTTTAAAATTCTGAAAATTAGTTTTTTAATTATTTTAAATATATTTCATAAATATTTAATATTTTTGGAACATTAAAAGTATTTAATTTATTTAATTATAATATTAAATAAATTATTTAAAAATGATTTTAATATTTGAAAAATCATTTAAAATTATATTAAGGTATAAGAAAATAATTTAAGTTATTTTTTGATAACTTTTAATATTATGTGATAATTTTCATTAATAAATTAATATTAATGATAATTAAGTTATTTATTAAATGAATTAAAAATGATTTTATTAAATTAAAAATCATTTTAAATAAGAATAAGGTATTTAAAAATATTTTAAGTTATAAAATATAAACTTTTAATATTTAAAGGTAAATTTCATTAATTAATTATTATTAATGATGTTAAAGTTATTTAATAATTATATTAAATAATTTAGTTAAAAATGATTTTAATATTATAATAATCATTTATATGAAAATAAAGTGTTTAAAGATATTTTAGTTATAAAACATAACTTTTAATATTTAAAGAATCATTTCATTAATAATTTAATATTATATGCTATTTATTTAATGATTTAATGATATTAAGTTATTTAATAATTATATTAAATAAATAGTTTAAAAATGGTTTTTATTTATTTAAAAATCATTTAAAAAGGGTATAAGTGAATTAAAATATTTTAAAGTTGTAATTCAATACTTTTAATATTTGGATAATATAAATTAATATTTTATATTAATAGTAATTGTTTAAGAATGATGTTAACTGTTTTAAAAATCCTTTAAGGGTAATATAAATATTTTAAGAATATTTTGAGTTATTATACATAACTTTAATATTTTGGCAATGGTTTCATTAATAGTTTATATTGATTAAATGTTAATGATAATGGAATTGTTTGATATTTAAATTATTAATAATGATTCTGATATTTCAAAAATTATGATAAATGATAATAATTATTTAAAATTATTATAAGTCATTTAAAAATTATATGACTGATATTATGAATGTTGAACAACTGTTAGAGTCTTAGACTCGATAATTACCCGATAAAGATGTCGGTAGACCGACATGGTTTCAGAAATTGATCTGGGCTTAGAAATTTAGTTAGTTAATTATTTTATTTGTGATTCAATGGTGGATAAAGTTGTGTGACAATGTGATTAGGAATGAGTGGATGTTTGTTTGTGATAACATGATTGTTGAACATGTATGACAATATGATTATGTTATGTGCTGACTGCAATAAGCAGTACTATGTGTTATAATATGTGATTCTAATCAATAGAATGATCTTATTAATGATAGGTTTTCGGTATAAAAAATAGATCTAAGTTGCGTAATTGTAAGCAGCGCATCAGGCAAGTATCCTAACTTTGCATTTCTTTATGCATTGGACAAGTGTAAGAATGTTTCAAAGTTATATTATTATTATACAGATTGATAAGCCTATATTATATATGCCCATTGATTATCAACATGTTAGTATATGATAATTCAATATATATTCTGTTCGTTAATTTCTATAAATGGTTATACAAGTGTCCCCACTTGGATAATCATTGTATCAATCGCATGTTGATATACCTTTGATATACCTATATGTTGAATTATATAAGACCTTTGTTATAAAAACCGATAAGTATGAACATCCCGATAATGGGAAAATTTTTATGCGCTACGGCGGACAAAGGATGAACGATAATATAGTTCTAGCAATGTAGTATTGATCAATACAGGGCCCATGGACTGTACACCCGCAGGCCCGTAAACAATGTCGGTTTACAGATGAATTTCTGTTTAACCTTTTCGAAAATGAAAAGCAATGTTCATAGTATGTCTCAGAAACCCCATGTATAGTCATACATAATTTCAAAAATTTGAACGAGGGTTGTTATGTTATTATTATTGGTACAGATTACTTCACAACTATTGACTGGTTGTAGAAGAATATTATAAAGAAAACATTTAAATTTTTTCAGCTTATACATATATATATAATACTTGCTGGGCACTCAAATGCTCATCCTTGCTTTATTTAAATGTTTTCAGCTAAGTGTGAAGGACTGGAAAGCTCATGCCAAACAAGTGAAAAGGAAAGCAAATAGGATTTGTGTATTTGTATCTTTTGTAATAGTTAGACTGTACTAAGTTAATGATATGTATTATATATCATGTAATAAATGTAGTAAAGGTTGCGTACTTGGGATTAGACTCTGATAAATGTAAGTTAAGTTCAAAATTTATATTATTGTTATTATTATTAGTAATATTTCCGCTCATAGAAATGGTATCGTGAAGTACCGAGTTCGGGTTTCAAGTATCCGGGTTCGGGGACTTTACACACATACTATATTTTAATTAAATATAGCATTTTAACAAATATCACAAAATTATAATTTTTATTATAAATTTATTTAATAATTTAATATATCATTTAAATTATTAAATCAAAACAACAGTATAACATCTCATGTTATTTTACAGCTCTCTAAATTATAAATTAATTTAATTTAGAAAAATTCTCTAATACATTTAAATTCATTAACCATTACGTCAATAAAATATTTAACACCTCAAATAATATTTATATAACTCAATAAATATTTAAATTAAAATTTGAAATTTCGGATCGTTACAATAATCATATGCGTTTAGGAACTTATCCTAGTCAGACCATAGGCGTCCATTCACTGAGGGGTTTAAAACATACCATATGATTATGAGTCATGAACTTACCATATGCATTAGTTTTAAGAACCGTACCTAATCTTAATATCATCTACCCTAATCTTAAAAGCCTCTTACTATCAAATATACACATGAGAAAAGAATTACCTTTCCACCACATATACATTGATAGCGCGACACCAACATTCCAATGATTATCAATGTGATGAACCAAGTACATGCACAAAACCTCTGTCCATACAAAGGTTTGTACAAATTAGTCACCATATAAGTCCTCAATTGAAATCCCACCTAACATTACCTTACTCTTAACTTATTCTTAACTTGCTCTTAACTTGCTCAATACGAATTCCTCGTATCACATTATCTATAACTCCTCTTGAGTTTATCTCGTACTATATCATATTACTTTATCTTCATAGCATCAAGCTATAATTATTCAAACATTGCATATCATCTTTCTTTATAACTTAAACATATCACGTCGTGATCTTATTCTATAATCATCTCCCTTAAAATTCTTTTCTTAACTCGTGATCGTTTTGTTTTACGATCCTCTTTCTTTCCTTTTTCATCATTTACGATTTCATTTAAGCTTTTAATCTTACAGGCTTTGTCTATTCATCATTATTTGTTATCTTGGCTATTGGAGTTAAGTAATTCCCATTTCTTATCTTTATATCAAATCAAGATTCTTCTTTGAATTTTCTTGTTTATATAACAATTCTTCCTTTAAGAATTTCTAACTTTATTTACATTGCTCAACATTTCATTCTAGTTCCACATTTTCATCATACGTATCCATTTTCTATATTTGGTACACATCGAGTCTCTAATAGTTTCAATATGGTACGCTGAGTGGTTTCCCACAAACAACTAACAAGCTAGGTTTCGAGTTGCTAGTTTGTATATACCTCCGCTCTATGAAGGAATTGTTTAGCCCAGATTCCACACATCAACTGTTAAAGAGTATGATTGTACCATACGTAAATATAACTTTTTATTCTTAACTTCTTTATCATTCTCTTTTTATAGACATTGTCTATTTATTATCACCTTACATCCTTATTATTGGAGTTGGGTAACCCCACATTCATATTCCATATAACTATGCGAGATTCTTCTTTGAATCATCTCACGCATGTTTTAATCCCTTCTTTATAAATTATTTAAATACTTCTTATTGTTCAAACTCTATCTAAGCTTATTCTTTATCATCTTCACATCTTTTCTCTAAGGTTATTGCCTAAGGTACTCTTAGTTAAGGTTTCTAACCTATCAGCTTTGATACCAATTGTAATGACCCCTAAATATCATACAATTTAATTCTCGACTTCGGTTGTTAACAATACATTTAACCTCTAATTTTACATCATTAAACGATAATACAACCATTGAAATTTGCGGAATAATTAAAATTTTCTATTACAATTAAATTTTTTTATTACAAACTATTCTTGTTCCCAAAACTTTTAACCTTTACATCTATATATCTCAGAATCATTTTAATACTATAAGAGTTTACATCGCAAAATGATATTACAATTCAACATTAATACATTATTCGGAACCTTAAACATGGTTCAAATAATAATAACTCAGCCAGAATATATAAATCTTCAAGTATCACATCTGATTCATATCTTTCAAGTAGCACATAACTTTACCTTAAATCTTTAACCTGCAAAAGTGGTTATTTGCAAGGTTGAGCTCGACAGCCCAGCAAAATCTAAAAGTTTTCATGCATCACATAACACATAATAACATGCTCGATATACATCTCATAAACATTGGACTAACATAACATACATGTTGTAGTTCATATAACAAGTATAAAGATCGAGTTCCTTACTCAATCAACATTCATTACTCAATTAACGTAGTCATAAATTGACTTTAACATTTCATACTTTCAACATTAATATAATACACCATGCTATTTGCAATAAAGATTTCAAACAGTTCATCATCAAATTCACATAACAAATAGGAACTGAAAGACTTGCCTTGATAGTTGTTTACCAATAACAGTTTAACAACTTACACTTATCTTCACTTCATATGCCTCAAAAATACGAGTTCCACAAACTGAATACGTACTCGACCAAGATTTAACTAAGGAGATCTTTTTAAAAAGTCCTCCCACAACAAAGCCTTTCTCAAAATTAGAGGCCTTATTGTTGGTGAATGAAACAAAGGGCCAAGCCCTTCTATTTATAGGTTTAGAAAAGGGTAAATTTCATAATTTAGTCAATGCGAGACTTGGTTTATACTAATTCTGTGACAACCCCAAAATAGGTCCATTCCACCCAACCCATTCTGAGTTGTCAAATACATGGTACAGAAACAACTACAACTTTTACCACCCATAAGCTGTGGTTTGAATACAAACATTATCATCTAGACAATATCCACATGCAAATAAATCCCCATCATAATTATTGATACATTATTTTACAAAAAAATGGTGAGACTACTAACAACTCTCTCTAGAACCTTCATTCCATACCCCGACTCGTACTCGCTACATTCTCGTCTCCTGAGAAGAAAAATGGAACAACAAGGAAAAGGGTGAGCTCAACTAGCCCAGTAAAGAATATTATGACTAAGATAATGTACAACAAATTATCCTTAGTCTTCACAGGAAAAAATCTGATAGAATACAATAGACAACAAGTTTTAGATCACAACTGCAGCGGAAAACAACAATTCATTAGAAGGGTTAAGTAGAGAATAAAATCTACTAACATCTATGAATTTACAAGTCCATCATCAATATTTTATCCCTGTAACATCAATCAATATATATCTCAAATCAAATCAAATATTCATCTTTGCACTACAGGCCAAAGATATTCATCAGTCGGTCATGTTCATCTAACACCTGTTCATCTTTGCACTACGGGCCAAAGATATTCATCAATTATTCATGTTCATCTCAACACTGTACATCTTTGCACTACGGGCCAAAGATATTCATAACAAAATCAACCATCTTTGCACTACAGGCCAAAGATATTCAGTAACACCATCATTTAGGACTGAGGATGATGAAAAATATTTTAAAGGAAACGAATCCAGTGAAACAAAATAACAAGTATTAAGGATTCGTACTCTAAACAATTCGAGTTCAAAATACTTCATAAATAATCATACTGAAGTAAAATTCAAGAATGATCAAAACATGGATACAATCAAAGCTAGTATCCAGAATAGATATTTTGGACAAAAAAGAAGAAATTTCATTTTTCGGTGAATAGTGCCGTATACGTGAATAGTGTTATATACGTGAATAGTATCGTATACGTGAATAGTAACTCCGACACCAAAAGATAGAAATTTCACAAAAAACATCTTCACGCTTCGTGAATAGTACTCGTGAATAGTAACTCGTGAATAGTAACTCGTGAATAGTAACTCATGAATAGTAACTCGTGAATAGTAACTCATGAATAGTAACCCCGACATGAAAAAAGTTTCAAATTTGATAAAAAGTTCCAACCAACATTTCAGCATAATGATATTGAAGAAATAATATCATTTGAGAAGAAAATAACATCCCTTACCTCGAAAGATCAGTACTTCTAGCTGACAACACCGGATATAGGCTATGACTTGCACCGTATAACAATACTCAAAGTATACTCAAAATACTCACAAGAATACGCTCGATAATATAGAGAGAGAAAACTTCAATTTCTGGTGTGATTTCAATTCTAACCTAAGCACCTATTTATAGGAAATTGCTTAGAACACCAAAGCAGAAAATTTAATATAATATTAATATATTATATAAATATTCCTACGCCATCCTTTTAAGAACTGATTTCAGCCATCTTTGTTGCTCCACAATAATGACAAAAACAAAAAAAACGTTTTTGTTATTAAAAACAATTAAAACTTCCAAAAATCAATTATTTCGGAGCTTCGGAACTTCAATAATTCATAATAAATAGCCCTTTTGCCAGAAATTCGAATCTCGCGAGTTTTTATAGGAAATTCAGTTCTGTACAACTTTGCAGAAGGAAGTTTTTCCAAATTCCAAACAGAAATTAACCGAAATCCACAAACGGGCGATTTTACAGGCTATAATCAAATTTCAGTCAATAATTGTGTCCACCAACACACAAATATGTGTTAAACATTTAATGCCACAAAAATACTTTTCCTCCTCATATACTCATATATCCCACATTCATTATAAAATATCACCGTTAATATATTATTAAAATAATATATTTAAATGAATTATTTTATCAGAAAAAGATAAATTAATTTTCAACAATTGTCACAATAAAAATTTTCTCCATCTATATCCACATAAAATCAATATTTTCCTCATCTATAAATCAATAATTTAATTATTCACAAATAATATTACAGAATCACAATATTAGCAACCAGGCCGTTCCCAGGAAAGAGGGGGCTTTCCAATAAGAATTTCTCCTTACTGGCGCGCAATTAGGTGACCAACCTCTCCTTAGACAGAACTTTCTAGACATTGCCAATAATGTTATCTAATAATATTATTCAGATAATATGAATTATTGCTTCGATAATGGAAAATACTGTGTAATAACAATTATTGAAACAACAATAATATAAAATATCAATGCAGCAATTATTGAATCAATAACATAAAATACTGAACAGTAATTACTGTAACAATTATTGAGTAGTGCCTTCTTACGTAAGAATCAATAATTGGTGCAATACCGTGTGCTACTGTTCAACAACGCGTATTACTTTACTTTACCCACCGGGTATTCCAACAGTGTTAACGGTAACAACTACGCCGTTATTTATAAACAACTATACTGTCGTTTTCTTCATCCAATCGCTTTCCGTTATGGGCCCACAAAGACTGCGCCGTCGTACGAATATTCCCCGACAGCAAGAATATTCCACGACCAAACGAATATTCTCCGACAACAATGAATATTTTATAACCACATGTTTATTTAAAATATTTGCGCATTTTACCCATAACTAACCATATTAATCAAATCAACCCTTACTATTTCAAAATAATAAATAAAGGAAAATAAATTTCATTTATTAATAATTTGGGGTCTTACAAATTCTAATTGGTTTATACTATTTTTTCATATTTTTAACATGTTAAGTATATTCATTCATCACGAATTCGTTTCTTAACCAATTCGATCCGTTCAAGTTGCGTTGTTTTCGTTTATAGAGGAAAATAACAATCATCCATCAATTTAAAGTTTCAATCACGAATTAATCATCAATTTTAGTCTCAAAGTACACCAAAACACACATTACCATCAAAACCCAAATTCCTCTTCTTTATCATAAATACATGAATTTGATTTCTGAATCATTTTTAGATGACCATTATGAAATTATAAAATCTAATAACATATATAACATCATAACCCACAAATTCATTAACCAAAACCTAAATTTTAAAAGAAACCCAAGAACACATAAACTAGAAATATAAACTAGATTATGTACCTTTAATTTCTTAAGAAATAAAATTAATCTTATCAGTAAAATTATAATTTCTATTCAACCATTATAATCATAACATTATTTAACAAATTCTCACTCCTCTAATTTAATTATTTAATTAAATTAGAATATCACCATTATACTCGCGTAATAAAATACGTATAAATCTCATCTATTTTATCACACTTAAATAAATTATCCCATAACTATTTTCATCAAATATTTATTTAATACCATAAATATTCATTTTATTCCATAAAGTTTCCAACTAAAATATTTAATGTATTTAATAAATATTTTACTTGCATTATACTAACATTTACATTTTCATGCAATATATTACCTTTTTCACTTTATTAAATCAATTATACTTGTATTAATTCACTATTTTAATTAAGTGAATTATTCACAATATTTATGAAACTTAACTCATAATAATTTTCATTGTCCACATGGCATAACAATTAAAATTATATTATCTCATAATATAATTTTACTTAATTAAATTAACTAATATTATTTAATTTCTTTAATAGTTTAATTAACTATTAAATCTCAGTTTCTCCAACATATGAATATATAATTATCTTCACACCAAATCATATAATTCAAAATATATACACCTCATAATAAGAATTTTAATTATTAAATTCTTATTTTAATAACTTATGAAAATTCGGGTTGTCACATCATCTATCCTACAATATATTTCGGTGGTTCTAAAATTTTATTTAAGGATATTTTCTTGCTTGGTAGGCCCCTCATCAATTAGTGACTATAAGAAGTCTTTTAGAAGCTGTTTAGAGTTACTGGGTCTTATCTTATTTCTTTGTTATAAACAATTGACTGTGTATAGAGTTTATCTCCTTTATTTCATATGACGCCCCCAAAATAGGTATACATCACTTATTTTGAGTTGCCAAATATATGGTATAGAATACAACTACAAACTTAATTATACAACTGTCGTGTAAAATACGACAAAACATAATTGAGAGTTTTAACATGAATATTGTCTTCTAGACAATATCCAAACTCAAATTCAATCCTCATTACAATTATTATCACACTATTTCACAGAATAGTGAGGACTACTAAAACAACCATCTCGGACCGTCACTCTATTCTCCGACTAGTCCCAGCTATATTCTTATTTATTGAAGAGAATAGTGAAAGAAAAGGGTGAGTTCAACTAGCCCAGTAAGAAATATTCTGACATAATAATGCAGAATAAATTATCGTTATCCTTCAACAGTGCTAAACTGATAAAATACAATACACAACAAGTTTAATTATATCGGAATAAACAATCCATTAGAAGAGTCAAGTAGAATATAATATCCACTATCTTCTATGATTTAAAAGTTTTTCATAAATTTTATTGCCGAGACTCAACTTAATAAATAATCCACATCACTGAATTATCCATGCACTACGGGCTAAGGATATTCATTAATATCACATCCACGAATTATCCAAGCACTACGGGCCAAGGATATTCGTGTTATCACTAATGATTATAATCATGCCAAACAACAATTCATCTTTGCACCCTTGACCGAAGAGAATGCATGGTCAAGATCATACCAACAACTGTCCATCAATGTACTACGGGCCAATGAAGGACTTTTACCACATCATTTGTAACATTACAGGTCATGATTACACCGAATAATCACTGGTCATAATCATACCAACAACTGTCCATCAATTCATTACGGGCCAATGAGGACTTTAATCACAATATAAGCATGAGGATGATGACAATGATATAAGCATTAATCAAACAAAATAAAGGATAAATATTAAAGACTTTAATTTTATCCAGAGTTTAAAAATATCCAAATTGTCAACATGATAACTTCTTTGTGGAGTAAAATTCAGGAATAATATTCACGTATCAAAAATAATTTGGACAGAAAAGAAATCAATTTTTATCATGAATCGTACCCGAGTGAATCGTACCCCGTGAATAATACCTCATGAATAGTACCGTACGTATGAATAATACCGTATGTATGAATAGTGCCGTATAAATGAATAGTACCCATGAATAGTACTCCGACATGAAAAGCTTAAAATTTAACAAGAATATTCAGAAAAATATCATTGTGAAACGATACTAGATGAAACGCAAATTTTAAGGATATTCTAATAATTTCAAGGAGTATAGAAGCAATACTTTAACAAAATGAGTGTAGAATTACAGAATCTGAAATGAAATAATATTACTTACATATTATAAAGTATGGAAGGAAATATTATTTCTTACGAATATTGAACAAAAATAACATCCCTTACAATTGTTGAACAAAAATAATATTCCTTACAAATATTAAACGAAGATAATATTCCTTACGAATATTAAACGAAGATAATATTTCTTGCGAATATTAAATGAAATAAAATTTCTTACGAATACAAAAAATAATATCGTAAGTGAATATGAAATAAATAATACCACTTACCTAAAAAAGAGAAAAATTCTGACTGGTATAGCGTATATATTCTTAAAGAAAGCTTTCACTATTTTCTACACTTAAAACTTCCTTAAACTCTAAAGAAATACGCTCAATATTATAGAAGAAGAATTCTCTGATTCTGGTGTGAATTTTTATTTATAAACTTAGCATTCTATTTATAGGAGAATGGAAGGATACTATTTGAATTAAAAAATCATGAACTGCACAGTGGAAATTCAAACGAATTCACGGGCGTCAGCTGAAAATTTTTGATTTTACTATGCAAACACTATGCAGACACTATACAAATACTATGCATAATAAAATATAATATATTCTATTTTTTATAAAAAATAAAATTTATTATAATATATATATATATATATATATAACAAAACTGAGATAACTTCTACCGATAATTTTGAAAAATGGGTAAGTGGGAGGTCCATATAATAAACAAAATTTACAACAAATACTTCATAAAAATCCCCTCTATTTATCTCAACTCACTTGGCTTCATAAAATACATTTTTAATAACATTCATCATTAATATTATAACTTCACAATATTTAACAACCAGATCATTCCTAGGAAATAGGGGGCTTTCCGATAAAGATTTCTCCCTATTAGCGCACAATTAGGCGACCAAACCCCTTTCCTCGATAGATCTTTATAGACATCGTCAATAATGTAAATAATAATATGAATAACTTTGTCGTCTCAATTATTGATTTAATAATATAAAATATTTTGACAATAATTGAATCAATAATGTGAGTAATGCAACAATTACTGTGATAATAATTGAATAAAAGTAAGCGACTTCTCACGTAAGCATCAATAATACAATATATTATACAATACCGTGTGTTATTGTGCAATCACGCGTATTATTGTACTTTTACCACCGGGTATTTCAATAGTTATCAGTATAAATTTTCGTCATTATCTTTATAAAAAGATATTTCTATCATTTTCTAACTCTGACAGTAATTCTGTTGTGGGGTCCACCAATGATCGCGCTGTTGTACGAATATTCCCTGATAAAACGAATATTCTCCGACCAATCGAATATTTTATAAAAACTTACTTACTTGGTAAATTTTATAAATATTACCCACAACTATAATATTATATCAAATCCACACCTTTATACTCAAAAAAGTATTTCGAGAAAATTAATCTTTATTCATAAAATTTGGGGTCTTACAACCTCCCCTTTTTAAGAAATTTCATCCTCGAAATTGACGTACGTACCTGGTATGTCGAAGAGGTGAGGATACCTCGTCAGATTCTAACTCCTGAGGTAAACCCTTTGAGCATAGAATATGATCCTTCTTATCCAAGATTTTAACAGGTTTCTCCTTATACGTTAAATATTTTGCTATCTCGTCTAGTTCTAATTCAATAATGTGGTTCGGGTCGTCTGAAAGTAGTATGCACACAAGCTAATCATGTTTGATTATAAATCATATACTTTGTAACAATCTTATTCATTTATTAATAAAAATATTAATTTATTAAAGGCTTTTAATTATCTACATGATACTATTTTATAATATGTGATAAACCCATAGTTTTAAACAATGCTTTTAGAATAATGATGATGATCATTCTAATGAGATCTAAATTTTTAGAAAGCTTAAAACTAAAATAGTTCCCAATCATTGGATTACTAAATTGGGAATTAGTGAATTCAGATAGATTGGTACATACGTTACTTGCTCATTAGATGAGGATGATTGATCTCATGATCATTTGTGTGGAGACACTAAAGCAAGTATGTAGGTGCTTATTAGAGAATAAGTTCACTGAACGTGGCTCGCTAAAGAATACCTAATGGAGTTTTATTTGCCTGTCAATAGGAATTCCTGTAGTGATAGTAGTACAAGTGATCCTTAGACTTGAGATCATAATAGTATCTTGTGTATGATGAGTTATACTTTGACTTATTCCTTAAGATCCGTAGGGTATATCAAAGGGTATGCTTGGGTATAATAAGTTATATATGGAGATAATATATGATCAATAAAGAATATACCGCTTCTAGTAAAAGAAGAGAAATGTCCTATGTGATTCAGTAAATGACAACCCAGTAGTCCTTGGCCAAGGCAGAATGAAATTAGAAAGGAGTTTCTAATTTGCATTATTTAGAGTTGTGCATTTAAGAGTCGAAATACATATAATTAAATAAAATAATACTTGACAGTAATTCCATGTCTTATATTTAATTGGGACATTGTATTGTAGAAGGATTGAATTGTACGGTAACTATTTACTCAAAGGTTTTTTTATGATTAATGTTGAAATCTATATTATCTGAAAAGTCGTTGATCGCTAGGGAGGCTTATCCCTATTGTAGAATAAATATTATTTATTTAAATAAATTAATAGTTTAATTTATTTATTTAAATAAGATTAGAATTGTTCTAATTGATTTATTCACAACCAGTTTAATATGGAGAACATAAAGGGTCACACCATAAAAGAAAGAATGATTATTTAAGAAGTTAATGGCATAATCATAATAATAAGTTATGTATATTTAATTTAATCTATGGTGATAGATTAAATTAAATAGCTTAATATTTATTATTTAATATTTTGGAAATATTAAATATAAATTAATAAGAGGAGTCTTATTATTATTATTACTATTATTATTATTTAATTCCTAAAGGAATTTGGGAATTAATTAATAAAAGTACTCTCATATAATTCTAATAAGATTAGGAGGTTAAATTAATTAAAAGAGTTTAATTAATTATTCCTAATAAGATTAAGGAGCTTAATTAATTAAAGAAATTTAATTAATTAAATAATACCCTATTTTCTAATTAGATTAGAAAGGTTAACTAATATCTTTATAAGAGGAGTCTTATATCAGATATCAAAAATATACGTACGTGATTTCAATTGTTGGAGAGTACGCTCCTTTTCTATGAGAGATAGAAAAACTAGGGCTTTGCCAAACACCCATCTTATTGAATCTCTATTCTTTTTTGGTGGATCACCTCTAGAGGCCAAACACTTGGGTGGCTAACGTTGATCAAAGGAAAGAACCAAACCCGATAGATTCAAGTTGAACACGGAAAAGATTGGAGGTGAACTTGTACTTGAGGAAGCTCGAATCTTCAAGGGTATGATTCTTGTTCTTCATACCTTTTCGTTTAATTAATAATTATGCATAAAGAATGACCCGTGTATATGGTTTGTAAAATTTTAAACTCTGATTTTTACACGTTTTCGCTTATTTTGTGTAATTTGATTGTATTCATGAATATTACAAACCTAACAGTGGTATCAGAGCCAAACCTTTATGGGAATTATTAATTATTTTAATTTTATATGCATGTTGATATGTGTTTAGAACAATTTAATTGGGCAAAATTTTGTGGTATAAAATTTATTTAAAAAATAACAGTAATTAATTTCTAAAAATCTGTTGGAAAATTGCGAACTGTTTTTGTTTCTTTTTGTTGTCCTTATCCGCGTGGTTGCCATGTGTGAAATCATTATTTTTTATTAAATATCATGATTCTGAATCATGATTTATTCTTTATATATATATATATATATATATATATATATATATATATATATATATATATATATATATATAAACGAGAAGGATCAAGAGAATAATCCTTAAATAGTATAACGCCTTAAATAACATAATTTTATTAAAACGACGTAGTTTTGATAAGACACGGTGACATTTTTGTAAATACGCGGTGACATGGTATTTATAAAAATACCACCGCATCCCTCCAAAACTACGTCGTTTTGATATATATATATATATATATATATATATATATATATATATATATATATACATATAATAAATGCATGCATTATATAATAGAAGTATTACATAACATATGTGTGGGTGAATGCTGGCAAAACCAAGTGACATTTATTATGGGACTTTTGAGTGTGTGTGTACTGGCATTTAAAACTGTGTAAAGGTTGTAAAGTTTGCATACATGAGCTGGAAAATTGCTTTTAAAGACCATGTGGTCAAATTGCACATTTATTGCTAAGTTGATGAAGTTTTGCCCGGGCGAAAAAATTGATCTCTTCCGCGTGCAATTCTTTTTTCATCTAGACCGTTAAATTCAAAAATTGATCATCTAAACCGTGCATTTAAAAATCATATTTTACAAATTACCTTTTTGCCCCCGACTTCAAAAATCTATAAATAGAGACCTTTCTTTCATTTTCAATTTGCCAATTCACTTTCAAGAAAAGCTTATTTCTCTCCTACATACTCTCTCTAAAAAGCTTTCTCTATCTCTTCTTACAAAAGTTCTGATTATTTGAGAAGAGGAAATTAGTCTAAGCATATAAGTTATTTGATTTATTTATTTGAATTATATCTTGCTTATTTATATTTATAGATATACGAATATAAATTATTGTACACAGTTTTATATATCTTTATTTCATTTATTTATCAAATAAAATGACACTTGGGGGCCGCAAGGCTACGGAGATACACCTCTACGGAGAGGAATTCAAACCGTACGATTCCTTATAGTCTTCAGTAACCTTTTATTGATATTATTTATATAAATATCATAAAATAGATACGACACTTGATAGCTCAAAATAACACTGAGATATTCCTCCAAAAAGAGGAATCATCCTAACCGGATTTGAGAATCGTAGCTATCTATTGAAAATATGTATATAAATATTAATTGTGAAAATATAAATTTTATCGTACTTAGACGCCGTAAGGCTACAGAGATACACCTCTACAAAGAGGATTTCGAACCGTACGATTCCTTATAGTACTAAGTTACAATATTTATAAAAGTCCACATAATAGATAAAATATTGTTATATATTATCTGAGTTAAACAAATATATTTTTTATATCAAGTATTGCTTAACTGATTTATTTATTATACTTGATATCTGTCATCACAAGTATTTGATCATAAATTTATTTATTCATAATATAAAAGTTCTTTAAACTTTTATTTCACAAACTTAAGTGAATATATCTGCTTAAATAGAAGCATATTTGATTCAAAGCTTAAAATAACTTATTTGCTTACTCAGAAGCATTTTCAGTATAAAAGTTGTTTAAACTTAAAGTGACTTTTCTTTATTCCATAAAGAATAAATAATTCTTTATAAATTTGCATTAAATTTTATATCTGCTTAAACAGAAGCATTTTTGAGTAAAAGAAAAATTGACTTATATGCTTATTCAAGAAGCATTTTTCACACAAAATATAAAAGTTATTTAAACTTTTATAACAGTGCATAATTTACATATTTGCTTACACAGAAGCATTATAGTAATAGGATCTCAAGTCTTGGAGAGGAGATTGAGATCGGACGTAGCAGCATACCCAGGATGTATGTTGTGAACGAGATAAATCTCTGTGCATTGTGTGATTGAATTTTTACTATCTTGCATATTAATTTCTAACACTACAAATTAATTATTCAAAAATTCAAAAAGGCCTAAGATAATTTTTTTTAATCTGTAATAATCTATTCAACTCCCTTCTAGATTATTATTGGACTTTCAATTATCTTGGCCATGATTACCACTGAAGTGTTTACCATTTCTGGCATGTTGACTTCCTCGACGTTTGTTGTCATCGCTTCGATGACTACTACCACTGGTATTATCGTTTTGTCGGCTGCTATCTCTTGGTTGGGTTAACTCATTATCACGCTCCAATAACTGAGCCATATTTACAACATCTGAATACAAACACAGTTTGTGAGAAATGAGGTATTGACGTATTTTGGGTTTCAAACCTCTTAGAAATATCCACGTCATACGCTCCTCATTATCTACCAAATGGGATGCAAACTGGGACAACTCGGTAAACTTAGCTTCATACTGCGACACGGTCATATTATTTTGCTCCAACTTGATGAATTCCATCTCCTTCATGTGACGAATTCTTTCGAAAAAGTACTTGCCGTTGAACAATTCTTGGAACTTCTCCCAAGACATGTTGATTGCGGCAGACTGAGTATGTTTTATAGATTCCCACCAATAATCTGCCTCTCCTCTCAACATAAAGGTGGCAAAGGGAACCTTTTTCTCCTCGGAGCATCTCAAGACATCAATATCTTGGTGATCTGCTTTATCCACGTCTCTTCCTTAAGTGGTTCTGGCTTTCCCAAAAACTCCGATGGTCCTAGCTCCTTGAATTGCTTAGCAGTGACCATCCAAGAGTTACCAGTGTTTCCACCTGCATTTTTCACAGGAGTCTCTCTCGCCTGATGTTGCATGAATTATAGAAAGCTTCTGAACACCCCATCGTTCATCATTTGGCCAGAGTTGTTATTTACCTAAGGATTATTGTCTTCTTGATGGATGTCATCCTAGGTATTAATTAGAGGTAACTCAACGGTCTCATGTGCTCCATTGCTTAACTTAACATTTTTAGATGCCATTTTCAAACACTGCCACAAAACAAGGATTAATTGACATGTCACATACTATCCCTATACTCTGATCGACCAATTAAATAACAAATAAACTTAGGTAGGTCATACTAGCGAAGGATTTACATGTCTCTCCCCTCCTAGTTCTAGTCTCACATCTCAGCCAGGGATCATATCCCTAAACTTTGATACCAACTCTTACGCCCCCAAAATAGGTATACATCACCATTCTTGGGTTGCCAAATACATGGTATATAATACAAATACAAACTTAATTATACAACTGTCGTGTAACATAAGCTGAGAGTTTTAACACGAATATTGTCTTCTAGACAATATCCAAACTCAAATGGAATTCTCATTACAATTATTATCACACTATTTTATAAAATAGTGTGGACTACTACAGCCACCATCTCGGACCATCACTCTATTCCCCGACTAGTCACGGCTACGTTCTCATTTCTTGAAGAGAACAATGAAAGCAAAAGGGTGAGCTCAACTAGCCCAATAAGAAATATTATAACTAAGACAATGCATAATAAATTATCGTTAGCCTTCAAAAGTTTTAAACTGATAGAATACAATGAACAAGAAGTTTAACTGCAGCGAAATAAGCAATCCATTAGAAGAGTCAAGTAGAGCATGATATCTACTATCTTCTATCATTTAAAAAGTTTATCATCAATTTTATCGCTGAGACTCAGCTCAATAAATAATCTACATCACTGAATTATCCATGCACTACGAGCCAAGGTTATTCATTAGTATCACATTCATGAATTATCCATGCACTACGGGTCAAGTATATTCGTGTTATCGCCAATAGTCATGATCATGCCAATAACTGTCCATCAATGCACTACGGCCCAATGAAAATTTTTACCACATCATTTGTAACATTATAGGTCATGATTATACTGAATAATGTCTGATCATAATCATACCAATCAACAGTCCATCTATGCACTACGGGCCAAAGATGACTTTCATCACAATATAAGCATTAGAATGATGACAATGATATAAGAATTCAATTAAATGAGAGCAAGGATAATTTTTAAAGATTTATAATTTAATTTATTCAGAATTCAATAATATCCAAATTGTCAACATGATACTTCTTTGTGGAGTAAAATTCAAGAATAATATTATATTAAAAATAATTTGGACTGAAAAAAATTCATTTTTTTTCTCATGAATAGTACCCCGGGTGAATAGTACCTGAGTGAATAGTACCCCGACATAAAAAGATTAAAAATTATAAAAAATAACCAGAATAATATTTTCATAAAAAGATACTAGATGAAGCCCAAATTTTAAGGATATTGTACTAATTTCACGAAGTATAGAAGCAAAACTTAACAAAATGAGTGTAAAATTCGGAATATGAAACGAAATAATATTACTTACATAGTACAAAGTATGGAAGAGAATATTATTTCTTATGATTATTGAACAAAAAAAATATCCCTTACCTTAAAAGGAAAGTACGTCAGACTGGTATAGCGGGGATATTCTTGAAGAAAACTTATACTTTTTTCTGCACTCAAAGCTTCCTTAAACTCAAAAGAAATACGCTCAATATTATAGGAGAAGAATTCTCTGATTCTAGTGTGATTTTCATTTTTAAACTAAGCATCCTATTTATAGGAGAATGGAAGGATATTATTTGAATAAAAATCACGGACACACATGGAAAAGAATCACGAGCAAAATCGAATTCGTCTGATTTTTTTTGATTTTATTATGCAAACACTATGCATAATAAAATATAATATATTTTATTTTTTTATAAAAGACAAAACTTATATATTCATATATATATATATATTACCTTCCACCCACGACATTCACAATTCACACACATTCCACCCACACTAATATATATATATATATATATATTTATAACCGATTATTTTGAAAAATGAGTGAGTGAGAGTCTAAATAATATGCCAAACTTACAACAAATACTTCATAAAAATTCCCTCTATTTATCTCAATTCACCTGGCTTCACAAAACACTTTTTTAATAACAATTATTCATCAAAAATATAAGTTGCAATATTAACAACCGTATCATTCCCAGGAATTAGGGGGCTTTTCAATAAGAATTTCTCCCTATTGGCGCGCAATTAGGTGACCAAACCCATTTCCTCAACAGAACATTCTAGACATTGTCAGTAATGCAAATAATAATAAGAATAACTTTTCATCTCAATTATTGATTTAATAATATAAAATATTATGATAATAATTGAATCAATAACGTGAGATACTATGCAATAATTATTATGGCAATAATTGAATAAAACTGAGTAACTTCTCACTGTAAGCATCAATAATTAATACCATGTGCTACTATGCAACTACGCGTATTACTGTACTTTTATCACCGAGTATTTCAACAGTTAACGGTAGAACTTTCGCCGTTATTTTTATAAAAAGATATTTATGTCATTTTGTAACTTTGACAGTAATTTTATTGTGGGGTCCACCAATGATTATGCCTTCGTACGAATATTCCCCGACCAATCGAATATTTTATGACAACTTGCTTACTTTGCAAAATTTATAAATATTACCCACAACTATAACATTATAACAAATTCATACCTTAATATTTAAAAATGATATTTAGAGAAAAAAATTCATCTTTATTCATAAAAGTTGGGGTCTTAAAAATATAGTGGAAGCGCAATAAATTAGATTTTAAATTTTTATACAAACCATCACCATGATCATCCTTGCGCACAATTATTAATTTAAATGAAAGAGTTGGAGATATAGAATCATACCCTAGTAGATCTATTCTTCCTCGGGTACAAGTTCACCTATAATTCCTTCGCGTTCTCCTTAAATTCACCGATTAGATTCTTTCATTTTATCAATATTAGCCACCCAAGTATTTGTCCTCTAGAGGTGATCCACCAAGGAATAATATGTATTTAAGAAGATGAGCGTTTACAAAACCCTAGTTTCTATCTCTATAGAAATTATAAGTACTCTCCCAACTATTGGAAATGTGTGTAACCCTCACCCATAATAAGACTCTTCTTATTTATAAATTTAGGCAACCCTCTTGAACTATATAGGAATAGAGTTTTATTTTAATTAAACTATTTTAATTAATTAAGCTCCTAATCCAATTAAGAACTTATGAGAATACTTTTATTAATTAATTCCCAAACCCTTTTAGGAATTAATAATAATCCTCTTATTAATTTATAATTAATATTCTAAAATATTAAATAATAAATATTAAGCTATTTAATTTATTCTACCACCATAGATTTAAATATACTTCACTCGTTATTACAATTATGCCATTAACTTCTTAAATAAATATTTTCCTTTGGCGGTGTGACACTTTAGGTTCTCCATATTAAACCGGTTGTGAATAAATCGATTAGACCAATTCTAATCTTATTTAAATAAATAAATAAAACTATTTAATTTATTTAAATAAATAATCTTTATTCTACAATAAGGGTAAGACCCCTTAGCGATCAACGACTTTCCAGATAATAGTGATTTCAACATTAATCATAAAAGAACATTTCAGTGAATAGTTACCGTACAATTCAATCCTTCTACTATACAATGTCCCAATTAAATATAAGACATGAAATTACTATCGCGTTATATTTTATTTAATTATATGTATTTTGATTCTCAGATGAACAATTCTAAATATTATAAATTAGAAACTACTTTCTAATTTCATTTTGTCTTGGCTAAGAACTACTGAATTTTCATTATTAAATTATATAGGATATTCTTTCCTTTTACTAGAAGCAATAGATTCTTTGTTGATCATTCACCTATCTCCATGCACAACTTCTTATAACCAAGCATACCCTTAGATATATCACAAGGGTCTTAAGGGACATATCAAAGTATAACTCATCATACACAAGATACTATGATAATTTCAAGTCCAAGGATCACTTGTACTACTATCAGTTAAGGAATTTCTATTGACAAGCAAGTAAAACTCCATTAGATATTCATTTAACGAGCCACGTTCAGTAAACTTATTCTCTAATAAGCACATACATACTTACTTTAGTGTCTCCACACAGTTGATTATGGGATAAATAATCCTCTTCCTAAGAGCAGAAAAAGTATGTACCAATATATCTAGATTGTCTAATCCCCTTTTTAGTAATTTCACGTTTGGGAAAATTTTTAGTTTTAAGCTATCTCAGAATTTAGATCTCAATAGCATGATCATCATCATGATTCTAAAAGTCTTGCTTAAAACTATGAGTTTATCACATATAATATAATAATACCATGTAGATAAAGTAAAATGCCTTTAATAAATAAATTATTTTATTAATAAATGAATAAGATTACAAAGTATATACTACATCATATCAAATATGATTGACTTGTGTTCATACTACTTTCAGTTGTTACCCAAGGATCACACTTTGCCCATGAATTATTATGAAATGAAGAAGATGGTCAAGGGGTTGAATATGGGGTATCAAAAAACCGATGCTTGTGAGCAGGATTGCATGTTATACTATGGGGCAGACAGAGATAAGGGACAATGTGATATATGTAGCTTTTCTAGGTACAAAGTGACAAAACGTAGGTGGTAGGAGAAACATTTGCCCAAGAAGATCTTACGATACTTTCCTCTTGCGTCGAGGCTTTAATGGCTAATCATGTCATCCCACACGGCTCAATATATGACTTGACATAGAACAAGGGACGTCATTCCTGATTAGCTAACTCACCATGCAGATGGAGATGAATGGAGAAGGTTTGATGAAAAATTTCCATATTTTGTGGAGAAAGTCAGGAAAGTGAGGCTCGACATGGCTACGAATGGTTTTTGCCCATTTAATAATTTTAGCAAGCCTTACCCTATTTGGGCAGTCATAATGGTAGCTTATAATCTTCCACCGTTAACGTGCATGAGGGATCCATATTTGTTCTTGAATTTACTCATACATGGGGATAAGAGTCTTACAAAAGGCATAAGCGTGTACCTCAGGCTGT
This sequence comes from Panax japonicus, assembly GCA_020205505.1. Lineage (NCBI taxonomy): Eukaryota > Viridiplantae > Streptophyta > Magnoliopsida > Apiales > Araliaceae > Panax > Panax japonicus. The sequence goes on from CM035093.1 coordinate 62,098,199, forward strand.
TAGTCGATGAAGTAAAGATGTTGTGGGAGACGGGGGTCCAGACGTATAACAAATCGATCAGTAATAATTTTTTGATGAAGGCAGCCTTATTGTAGACTATCACTGACTTTTTGGCTCTTGGGATGATTAGTGGTTGGTCGATTCACATGAAGTTGTCATGTCCACTATATATGGGGGATGTGGAAGGCACACAGTTACAATATGGGCAAAAATATAGTTTCTTTGGAACAACTTATAGATTTTTGCATGTTGATCACAATTACAGGAAGATGTCTATTGTGGCGCCCCCAAAATAGGTATACATCACCCATCCTGGGTCGCCAAATACATGGTACTGAATACAAATACAAACTTAATTATACAACATGAGTTGAGAGTTTTTACATGAATATTATCTTCTAGACAATATCCAAACTCAAATGGAGTCCTCATTACATTTATTGTCACACTATTTTATAGAATAGTGATGACTACTATAACACCATCTCAGACCATCACTTTGTTCCACGACTAGGTTCGGCTACGTTCTCATTTCCTGAAGATAACAATGGAAGTAAAAGGGTGCGCTCAACTAGCCTAGTAAGAAATATTATGACTAAGATAATGCAGAATAAGTTATCATTAGCCTTCAACAATGTTAAACTGATAGAATATAATAGATAACAAGTTTAACTGCAGCAGAACAAGCAATCCATTAGAAGAGTCAAGTAGAGCATGATATCTACTATCTTCTATGATTTAAAAAGTTTATCATTAACTTTATTGATGGGACTCAACTTAATAAATAAATCACATCAACGAATCATCCCTGCACTACGGGCCAAGGATATTCATTAGTATCACGTCCACAAATTATTCTTGCACTACGGGCCAAGAATATTCGTGTAATCATCAATGGTCATTATCATACCGAATTATCCCTGATCATAATCATACCAATCAACAGTCCATCTATGCACGTAAGCCAGATGACTTTCATCACAATATAAGCATGAGGATGATAACAATGATATAAGAATTCAATTAAAAGAAAGCAAATTATAATTTTTTAAAGATTTATAACTTAATTTATTCCAAATTCAATAATGTCCAAATTGTCAACATGATACTGCTTTGTGGAGTAAAATTCAAGAATAATATCCATGTATCAAAAATAATTTGGACAGGAAAAAAATAAAATTTTCGGTGAATAGTATCCTGTGAATAGTACTCTGTGAAAAGTACTTTGGGAATAGTACCCCGTGAATAGTACCCCGACATGAAAAGTACCCCGAATACCCGAGTGAACAATATTTGAGTGAATAGTAACCCGTGAATAGTAACTCGTGAAGAGTACCCCAACATAAAAAGTGCCCCAAATACTCGAGTGAATAATATTATAGTGAATAGTAACCAGGTGAATAGTACCCCGGGTGAAAATATTGATATTTAATAAGAAAGTTCAGATCAATATTTCAATGAAATGATACTGGATGAAGCGCAAAACTTAAGGATATTCCACTAATTTCAAGTATTATAGAAGCAATATTTACCATAGTAAGTTTAGATTTAAGAATATGAAAAGAAATAACATATGAAACTACAAATGGATTTTTACCTGTCATACGGTACGTAATCCGCTTAGACAGGTTATTCCGACATATTAAAGGATGAATACGAAAAATAGTATTCCTTATGAATACGAAAGAAATAATACCCCTTACCAAAAGAAAATAACATCCCTTACCTTAGTAGAAGACTGAATACTACAATAGTGAAGTAGCAGAATACTCTTCTTCTTGCTCTTTATAGTTTCTCTCTCTATAGCTTCTCTTGTGAATCTCAGTGAATTGGTGAGAATGAAAGAAGAATTAAGCTTCTATTTATAGTAGAATGGACTAAATAGTAACTGATTCATGAACGGTCCAGATTGATTTACTATTAGAATATACGGTTCATATTGATTACTATTAAAACCACAACCGACGGTCCAGATTGATTTACTTTTAAAACCACCCCCGACGGTCCAGATTGATTTACTTTTAAAACCACCACCGACGGTCCTGATTGATTTACTATTAAAACCACCATCGACGATCCATATTGATTTACTATTAAAACCACCATCAATGGTCCAGATTGATTTACTATTACAACCACCATCAATGGTACAACCACCACCAGTGGTCCAGATTGATTAACTATTAAAACCACCATCAATATTGGTTATCTATTAAAACCACCATCGACGGTCCATAAAATTAGTAAATCTTCCCATGGAATACTAAGTCAAAATTACAACAAATGCCTCATAACAATCCCTATATTTATATCAAAAATTAAATAAATATTTACCACATATTATTTATCTTTAATAAACACATTTTAAATCTATTAACAATTATTCATCATTAATATTATAGCTCACAACATTTAATAACCAGATCATTCCTAGGAAAGAGGGGGCTTTCCGATATGGAATTCTCCCTATTGGCACGCAATTAGGTGACCAAACCTCTCCTCGACATAACTCTCTAGATATTGTCAATATTGCAAATAATAATATGAATACTTGTATCGTCTCAATTATTGATTTAATAATATATAAAATATCTACAATAATTGAATCAAATAACGTGAGATACTATGCAGCAATTACTGTAGCAATAATTGAACAAAATTGAGTGACTTCTCACGTAAACATCAATAATCAATACCGTGTGCTACTATGCAATCACGCGTATTACTGTACTTTTACCACCGAGTAGTTCAATATTTTAACGGTAAAACTTCGCCGTTATTTTTATAAAAAGATATTTCAGTCATTTTCTAACTAAGACAATACTTTCGTTGTGGGGTCCACCAATGATGGTGCCGTCGTACGAATATTCACTGTTAAAACGAATATTCCCTGACCAAACAAATATTCCCCTACACAACGAATATTTTATATCAACTTGCTTACTTTGCACAAATTTCACATATCACCCTTAACTTTAACTTTTTATTAATTAAACCATTTATTAAATAGAATAATAATTATGAGAAAATTAAATACTTTCATTTCATAAAATTCGGGGTCTTACAATCTCCCCTCCTTATGAAATTTTGCCCTCAAAATTTACGTACGTACCTGGTATGCCAAAGAGGTTTGGATACCATATTTAGATTCTAACTCTTGAGGTATAACCTTTGAGCATAGAATATATTCCTTCTTATCCAAAATTTTAACATGTATCTCCTCATAAGTTAAATCTTCCAATATCTCGTTCAGTTCTAATCCAATAATGTGGTTCGGGTCGTCCACATATTTACATAACATAGATATGTGAAAAATATTATGAACACACGACATACTTAGCGATAAAACGAGTCTATAGACCACAGTTCCTACTCGATCGAGTATTTCAAATAGACCAATAAAATCGAGGGTTGAGATTTCCTCTCTTCGTCGATTCTAACTTTTAGAATAACGCCTTCTTGCACCTTCTTCTTCACATTCATCATCTCTGAGTCTGTAGCTTGAGCGGCTTTAAATTTATCGATTAAAGTCGATTTTAATCTTACATTCTCTATCTTCACGTAGGTTCTTTGAGTCTTTAACTCTATCTCCATCTTTTGTAAGTCGTACGAAATGAGTCTTTGTATTAATAACGTCACACTCGTAACTACAAATGATCTTCTACTCAACTCGTCAGCTACCACATTCTCTCTTCCACAATGATATTAAATGGTATGGTCGTAATCTTCAACAGCTCGAGCTAACGTCTTTGGCGCATGATACGTTCATTTTGGATGAAGAAGTATTTGAGGGTTTTGTACCAGGTTTAAGGTCAATAAAAAATTTGGGGTAGGCTAGGAAGCTCTTTAGGGAATACTTCAGGAAATTTATTAACGATAGAAATATCATTCAAAACTGACGTATTTTTGTTTAAATCCGTGACATGGGCTAAGAAAGCTTGACATCCATTTTTCAGTAAACGAATAGCTTTATGGCTTGATATGACAGTGATTGACTTTAGTGGTTTGGTTGCTTGAATTCTCGTAATAGGTTGGTTAGAAATATGAAAACTAATAACCTTACGAAAATAATCAATTTTTGCATGATGAGTAGTTAACCAATCAATTCCTAAAATCACATCAAAGGCAAGCATTTTCAAAGAGATAAGATCGACAGGTAACGTGCGGTTACCGATTTGAATCAAACAAGACTTATAAACAGTGGATGTAATGAAGGCTTCTCCCAATGAAGTTTCAACCAATAAGTCAAAGTCTAATTTCTTTGGAGTTAAATTTAAATGTTGAGCGTAAGTAGGAGAAATAAAAGAGTGGGTAGAACTGGTTTCTAATAAGGTATAGACTTTGCAAGAATTTATAATTTAACTAACCCATGCTAACTTTGTTTGGGTTACTCACTTTTTGAGAAGTCACGAAAAACGCTCTTCCTGAAACTGCCGACATTGTTTTATCCGTATCCGCCTTTGGTGCCACCGTCCCAGTTGGACTTGATTTCGCTACAGGACAAAATTGAGCTATGTGACCTACCTTTCTAGAAATAAAACATACCTTGTAAGGCTGTGGACAGTTTGAACTTATATGTCCCTCCTCTCCGCATCTGTAGCATGTAACTGACGGTCGTTTTCCTCCCCTAGAATTTTGTGATGGTGCTGGTGCCGACGTCTTCCCGTCATCGTTAAATCTTCTCTTCTTGAAATTTCCACTTGAATCATTTCTTCTATTATCTTGGCCATGATTACCACCGAAGTGGTTACCATTTCTAGCATATTGATTCCTCCACGTTTGTTATCATTACTTCGATGACTGCTACCACTTCTATTATCGACTTGCCAGCTGCTCTCTCTTGGTTGGGTTGACTCATTATCGCGCTCCAATAACTAAGCCCTATTTACAACATCTGAATATAAACACAGTTTGTGAGAAATGAGGTATTGACGTATTTCGGGTCTCAAACCTCGTAGAAACATTCGCTTCATTCTCACCTCATTATCAACCAAATGGGATGCGAACCGGGACAACTCGACAAACTTAGCCTCGTACTGCGACACGGTTATATTATTTTTCTCCAACTTGATAAACTCCGCCTCCTTTATGTGACGAAAACTTTCGGGAAAGTACTTGTCGTTGAAAAGTTCTTGGAACTTTTCCCAAGACATTTTGAGTGCGGCAGACTGAGTATGTTTTACTGATTCCCACCATTAATCTGCCTCTTCTCTCAATATGAAGGTGGCAAAGGGAACCTTTTGCTCCTCGGAGCATCCCACGACATTAAATATTTTGGTGATCTGCCTTATCCATGTCTCCGCCTTAAGTGGTTTTGGCTCTCCCAAAAACTCTGGTGGTCCCAGCTCTTTGAATTGCTTAGCAGTGACCATCTGAGAGTTGCCAGTGTTTCCACCTGCATTTTGAACAGGAGTCGCTCTCGCCTGATGTTGCATGAATTGCATAAAACCTCTGAACATCCCATCGTTCATCATTTGATCGGTGTTTTTGTTTACCTAAGGATTATTATTTTCCTATTGCACATTATCTTGGGTATTGATCGTTAGTGATTCAACGGTCTCATGTGCTTCATTGATTATCTCAACATTTTCAGATGTCATTTTCAAACACTGTCACAAAACAAGGGTTAATTGATATGCCACATATTATCCCTATACTTTGACCGACCAATTAAAGACCAAATAAACTTAGGTAGGTCATACTAGCAAAGAAATTTCCCGTCTCTCCCCTCCTAGTTCTGGTCTCACATCTAAACCAGAGATTATATCCCTAAGCATTGATACCAACTGTGATGCCCCCAAAATAGGTATACATCACCCATCTTGGGTCGCCAAATACATGGTATTGAATACAAATACAAACTTAATTATACAACATGAGCTGAGAGTTTTTACACGAATATTATCTTCTAGACAATATCCAAACTCAAATGGAGTCCTCATTACATTTATTGTCACACTATTTTACAGAATAGTGAGGACTACTATAACACCATCTCGGACCATTACTCCATTCCCTGACTAGTTTCGGCTACGTTCTCATTTCCTGAAGAGAACAATGGAAATAAAAGGGTGATCTCAACTAGCCCAGTAAGAAATATCATGACTAAGATAATTCAGAATAAGTTATCATTAGCCTTCAACAATGTTAAACTGATAGAATATAATAGACAACAAGTTTCACTATAGCGGAACAAGCAATCCATTAGAAGAGTCAAGTAGAGCAGGATATCTACTATCTTCTAAGATTTAAATAGTTTATCATTAACTTTAATGATGGGACACAACTTAAAAAATAAATCACATCATCGAATCATCCCTGCACTACGGGCCAAGGATATTCATTAGTATCACGTCCACAAATTATTCTTGCACTACTGGCCAAGAATATTCGTGTAATCATCAATGGTCATGATCATACTGAATTATTCCTGGTCATAATCATACCAATCAATAGTCCATCTATGCTCGTAAGCCAAAGATGACTTTCATCACAATATATGCATGATGATAATGATAATGATATAAGAATTCAATTAAAAGAAAGCAAAGGATAAAATTTTAAAATTTATAACTTAATTTATCCATAATTTAATAATGTCCAAATTGTCAACATGATACTGCTTTGTGGAGTAAAATTCAAGAATAATATCCATGTATCAAAAATAATTTGGACAGAAAAGAAATAAATTTTTTGGTGAATACCCCGTAAATAGTATCTTGTGAATAGTGAGAATAGTACTCTGTGAATAGTATCCCGACATGAAAAGTGACCCGAATACCCGAGTGAACAATATTTGAGTGAATAGTAATCAGGTGAATAGTAACCTATAAATAGTAACTCGTGAATAGTACCCTGGCATGAAAAGTATCTCGAATACCCGAGTGAATAATATTATAGTGAATAGTAACCAAGTGAATAGTAACCCGTGAATAGTACTCCGGGTGAAAATATTTTAATATTGAATAAGAAATTTCAAATGAATATTTCAATGAAACGATACTAGATGAAGAGGAAAACTCAAGGATATTCCTCTAATTTTAAGTATTATAGAAGCAATACTTACCATAGTATGTTTAGATTTAAGAATATAAAAAGAAATAACATACGAAACTGCAAATGGATTTTCACTTGTCATACGGCACGTAATCCGCGTAGACAGGTTATTCCGACATATTAAAGGATGAATACGAAAAATAGTATTCCTTATGAATATGAAAGAAATAATACCCCTAACCGAATGAAAAATAACATCTCTTACCTTAGTAGAAGACTGGATATTTCAATAGTGAAGTAGAAGAATACTCTTTTTCTTTCTCTCTATAGTTTCTCTCTCTATAGCTTCTCTTGTGAATCTCAGTGAATTGGTGAGAATGAAAGAAGAATTAAGCTTCCATTTATTAGAGAATGGACTAAATAGTAACCGATTCAAGAACGGTCCAAATTGATTTACTATTAGAATGGACGGTTCATATTGATTACTATTAAAACCACAACCGACGATCCAGATTGATTTACTTTTAAAACCACCACCGACGGTCCAGATTGATTTACTTTTAAAACCACCATCGACGGTCCATATTGATTTACTATTAAAATCACCACCGACGGTCCATATTGATTTACTATTAAAATTACCACCGACGGTCCAGATTGATTTACTATTAAAACCACCATCAATGGTCCAGATTGATTAACTATTACAACCACCATCAATGGTCCAGATTGATTAACTATTAAAACCACCATCAATATTGGTTATCTATTAAAACCACCATCTACGGTCCATAAAATTGGTAAAACTTCCCATGGAATACTAATTCAAACTTACAACAAACGCCTCATAACAATCCCTATATTTATATCAAAAATTGAATAAATATTTACCACAAATTATTTATCTTTATTAAACACATTTTAAATCTATTAATAATTATTCATCATTAATATTATAACTCACAATATTTAACAACCAGAACATTTCTAGGAAAGAGGGGGCTTTCCGATAAGGATTTCTCCCTATTGGCGCGCAATTAGGTGACTAAACCTCTCCGCGACAGAACTTTCTAGACATCATCAATATTACAAATAATAATATGAATAACTGTATCATCTCAATTATTGATTTATTAATATATATATATATATATATATATATATATATATATATATATAATATTGACAATAATTGAATCAAATAACGTAAGATACTATGCAGCAATTACTGTAGCAATAATTGAACAAAACTGAGTGACTTCTCACGTAAGCATCAATAATTAATACCGTGTGCTACTATACGACCACGCGTATTACTGTACTTTTACCACTGGGTAGTTCAACAGTTTAATGGTAAAGCTTTTGCCATTATTTTTATAAAAAGATATTTCTATCATTTTTTAACTACGACAATACTTCCGTTGCGGGGTCCACCAATGATGGTTCTGTCGTACGAATATTCTTTGTTAAAATGAATATTCCCTGGCCAAACGAATATTCCCCGAAACAAGTATATTTTATATCAACTTGCTTACTTTACACAAATTTCACATATCACCCTTAACTTTAACCTTTTATTAATTAAACCATTTATTAAATATAATAATAATTATACGAAAAATTAAATACTTTCATTTCATAAAATTTGGGGTCTTACAATCTCCCCTCCTTATGAAATTTCACCCTCGAAATTTACGTACGTACCTGGTATGCCGAAGAGGTGAGGATACCTTGTTTAGATTCTAACTCTTGAGGTATAACCTTTGAGAGTAGAATATATTCCTTCTTATCCAAGATTTTAACATGTATCTCCTCATACGTTAAATCTTCCACTATCTCGTCCGGTTCTAATTCAATAATGTGGTTCAGTTCGTCCACATATTTACGTAACATAGATATATGAAAAATATTATGAACACGCGACATACTTAGCGGTAAAACGAGTCTATAGACCACAGTTCCTACTCGATCGAGGATTTCAAATAGACCAATAAAATTGAGGGTTGAGATTTCCTCACTTCGTCGATTCTTACTTTTAGAATAACGCTTTCTTGCACCTTCTTCTTCACATTCATCAGCTCTGAGTCTGTAGCTTGAGCGGCTTTAAATTTATCGATTAAATTCAGTTCTAATCTTACATTTGTTATCTTCACGTAGGTTCTTTAAGTCTTTATCTCTATCTCCATCTTTTGTAAGTCGTACGAAATGAGTCTTTGTGTTAACAACGTCACACTCGTAAGCGCATACTATCTTCTACTCAACTCGTCAGCTACCACGTTCGCTCTTCCACGATGATATTAAATGGTATGGTCGTAATCTTCAACAGCTCGAGCCAATGTCTTTGGCGCATGATACGTTCGTTTTGGACGAAGAAGTATTTGAGGGTTTTATACCAGGTTTAAGGTCAATATAAAATTTGATTTCACGCTCTAGGGGTAGGCTAGGAAGTTCTTCAGGGAATACGTCAGGAAATTTATTAACGATAGAAATATCATTCAAAACTGACGTATTTTTGTTTAAATCTGTGACATGGGCTAAGAAAGCTTGACATCCAATTTTCAATAAACGAATAGCTTTATAGATTGATATGACAGTGATTGACTTTAGTGGTTTGGTTGCTTGAATTCTCTTAATAGGTTGGTTAGGAGTATGAAAACTAACAACCTTATGAAAACAATAAATTTTTGCATGATGAGTAGTTAACCAATCGATTCCTAAAATTACATCAAAGGCAAGTATTTTCAAAGAGATAAGACCGACAGGTAATGTGCGGTTACCGATTTGAATTAAACAAGACTTATAAATAGTGGATGTGAAAGAAGGTTTCTCCCAATGGAGTTTCAACCGGAGTTAAATTTAAACGTTGAGCGCAAGTAGGAGAACTAAAAGAGTGGGTAGAACCGGTATCTAATAAGGTATAGACTTCGCAAGAATTTATAATTTAACTAACCCGTGCTAACTTCGTTCGGGTTACTCACTTTTTGAGAATTCACAAAAAACGTTCTTCCTGAAACTGCCGACATTGTTTTGTCCGTATCCGCCTTTGGTGCCACCGTCCCAGCTGGACTTGATTTCGATACAGGACAAAATCGAGCTATGTGACCGTCTTTTCCACAACTAAAACGTACCTTGTAAGGCTGTGGATAGTTTGAACTTATATGTCCATCCTCTCCGCATCTGTAGCATTTAACTGGAAGTCATTTTCCTCGCCTAGAATTTGCTGCTGGTGCATGTGCCGACGTCTTCTTGTCATCGTTAAATCTTCTCTTCTTGAAATTTCCACTTGAATCATTTTTTCTATTATCTTGGCCATGATTACCACCGAAGTGGTTACCATTTCTAGCATGTTGATTCCCTCCACGTTTGTTGTCACTGCTTCGATGACTGCTACGACTTGTATTATCGACTTGTCGGTTGCTCTCTCTTGGTTGGGTTGACTCATTATCGCGCTCTAATAACTGAGCCCTATTTACAACATCTAAATACAAACACAGTTTGTGAGAAGTTAGGTATTGACGTATTTTAGGTCTCAAACCTCGTAGAAACATTTGCGTCATTCTCTCCTCATTATCAACCAAATGGGATGCGAACCAGGACAACTCGGCAAACTTAGCCTCGTACTGCAACACGGTCATATTTTTTTGCTCCAACTTGATAAACTCCACCACCTTTATGTGATAAATACTTTTGGGAAAGTACTTTTCGTTGAACATTTCTTGGTTCTTTTCCTAATACATTTTGAGTGCGGTAGACCGAGTATATTTTACTGATTCCCACTAGTAATCTGACTCTTCTCTCAATATGAAGGTGGCAAAGGGAACCTTTTGCTCCTCGGAGCATTCCAAGACATCAAATATCTTGGTGATATTCTTTATCCACGTCTCCGCCTTAAATGGTTTTGGTTCTCCCAAAAACTCCGGTGGTTCCAGCTCCTTGAACTGCTTAGCTGTAACGCCCCCAAAATAGGTCCACACGACCCATTCTGAGTCACCAGATATCATACTATAAAAATCAAATACAAACTTCATTTATGCAACTGTTGAACTGTCGTACAAAATACGACCACAGTTAAACTATGAGTTTTAATACAAATGTATGCAACTCTCATGGTGCCTCGACCACAACCTTACAATGGTACTTTGCATAAAAGTACTGTCAAAATCTGTTTTAGAAATTAAAATCTTTGGGAAGTACTCAAGGAAACCTTCGTACATGGGAGGCCATGCGTCTAGGTTATGATAGATATCATATGTCTACAGAATTATCCTTGGTTGACCCAATAGACCCCAAAGAAAAACGAGAAGATTACTATCAAGTTCTTTCCAATGGTGAGTCTTTTCTTGACATATAACTATCTCCACTGTCTGCAATTGAAAATTATATTTCAACCAAACTCCAAGATCATATAGGTAGTGCTTGTAGATATACTCAGCAAGTGGATGTGCACAATCCTGTCTTATGATAACATGAGGTTTCATGTCATTAGACATCTTGTATGATAGTGGCAAAACACCCTTCCAAAGTTGGGTTCACCTCACCCTATTCGGTTCACCAAAATTAAATATCAAATGACGTATACAATACGACACACTTATCTAAAGTTCTCAATAAAATTATTTCCATACTATTTAGGGAGAACCTCAACAGCTATAGACCACCGTTCTATTTTCCTGTTACCCCCGCTCAACCCAGCTACACTCTTATTACCTGAAAGGAATTGTGAAGCAAAAAGGGTGAGCATAACTAGCCCAGTAAAGAATATCATGACTAAAGATAATTTACATCATCAATAGCCTTCATCAGTAATAAATCAGAGATTTAGAACATATGGTAGATGATAAAACTTTTCAACCATAGTAGCAGCAGAACGAGCAATCCATTAGAAGAGTCAAATAGACCATCAGGTCTATTATCTTCTCCATGTTAAAAGTCCACCAATAATGTTTTATCTCTGTAACATCAATCAACAATTCGTGTCCACAATCATATGAATAACTCATAATCATAATTGTGATTCTAAATTCCTCTTCGCACCCAGGACAAAGATAATTTTCATCACCTTACTTCACCTGAAACATCAAAAATCATGGTTATACCAAATCACAATTTCGGCTCATAATCATACTAATAAATTCATCTTTGCACTACGGCCAAAGATATTCATTAACAATTCATCTTTGCACTACAGGCCAAAGTCATACAACTGTATTTTAGAAGAGTCAATTAGAGCATGATATCTACTATCGTTTACGAATTTAAAGTGTATAATAAATATTTTATCACTGAGACTCAGCTTAATAAATAATCCACATCATCGAATCATCCCTGCACTATAGCTAAGGATATTTATGTAATCATCAATGGTCATGATTATACCGAATAATCCCGGGTTATAATCATACCAATAACTATCCATCAATGCACTACGGGCCAATGAGGACTTTACCACATCATCTATAACATTACGGGTCATGATTATACCGAATGATCCCTGGTTATAATCATACCAATAAGCAGTTCATCTATGCACATAAGCTAAAGATACTCATCAATCAATAGTTCATCTTTGCACGCAAGCCAAAGATATATAACTGTAAAATAATTAATCAACAGTCCATCTTTGTACGTAAGCTAAAGATATACAACTGTAAAACCAATAATCAACAGTCCATCTTTGCACGTAAGCCAAAGATATACAACTGTAAAACCAATAATCAACAGTTCATCTTTGCACATAAGCCAAAGATGACTTTCATCATAATATAAGCATGAGGATGATGATAATGATAAATGCATTAATCAAACGAAATCAAGGATAAATATTAAAGACTTTAAATTTATCTAGTGTTTAAAAATATCCAAATTGTCAACATGATACTGCTTTGTAGACTAAAATTCAAGAATAATATTCATGTACCAAAAATAATTTGGACAGAAAAGAAATATATTTTTCAGGTAAATAGTACCCCACAATAATACCCTATGAATAGTACTTCGAGAATAGTACTTCGTGAATAGTACCCCGGCATGAAAAGTACCCCAAATACCCGAGTGAATAATATTCGGGTGAATAATAATTTGGGTGATTAGTAACCCGTGAATAGTACTCTGACAGAAAAAGTGCCCCGAATACCTGAGTGAATAATACTAGAGTGAATAGTAACTGAGTAAATAGTAACATGTGAATAGTAACTCGTAAAAAAATACCAAAGAAAATGATATTCCATGACGAGTACAAAAGAAATGTTATCTCTTACGAGTATAATAGAATATACGAAGCTGCAAATGGATTTTCACCCGTCATGCGGTAATCCACATAGACAAATCATTTCCACAATTTAATAAAGAATGAATACGAAGGATCATTCACCATGCATGCGGTAATCCACATAGACAGGTTATTCCAACAGAATAATAAAGAATGGAATAACAAAGGAATTCACCAGGCATGCGATAGACCGCACAGACAGGTTATTCCAATAGAATAATAAAGAATGGAACAAGGTCATGCGTAATCCGCACAGACAGGATATTGCAATAGAATAATAAAGAATGGAACCAGGTCATGCGTAATCTACACAGACAGGATATTCCAACAGAATAATATAGAATGAATAACAACAGAATTCACCAGGCATGCGATAGACCGCATAGACAGGTTATTCCAACAGAATAATAAAGAATGGAATAACAGAAGAATTTCACAATGTATGCGGTACTTCGAATATACAGGTTATTCTAACATAATAATAAAGAATGGAATAACAACCCTTACGAGTATTGAAAAAAAATCACTTTCTTCATGAATACGAAAGAATAATACCCCTTACTATAATAATAATATCCCTTACCTTGGAAAAAAACTGGATACTTGAATAGTGAGGTAACAGACTTCTCTTCTTCTTTCTCTTTATAATTTCTCTCTATAATAACTGCTCTATAGCTTTAGTGAATTGGTGAAAAATAATGAAGGAATGAGCTTCTATTTATAGGAAAATATAGTTTCCATAATTGCACATTTTGGGGCTCGAAACTTCTATTTGCACATTTTTAATTTAATCATGCAAGTATTATCAAACTTGCACCACCTCCCCTAATAGCAAATCATGTGAATCAATAGTAAATCATGTGAATAAATAGTTCTAGACATGTGAAAATACGAATTACAATATAGTACCTCCATCTATACCTCTATTTTTAACTTAGTCATGAAAGTATTATCAATCTTGCACCAACTCCCTTAATAGTGCAAGAATGTGAATCAATAGTACACACATGTAAACAAATAGTTATAATCATGTGAATTAATAGCAATTAATTGCTCATTTATCCGATTAATTATCCGATTGGTGAATATAACTTCTAGACATCAATTATTATTGAAATAAATGTCGATTTTCACTAACACTAATAATTCCAACACAATGGAACTATCAATTTTATCTTTAATCAACACGAACTTATTTATCATTAATATTATAATTCACAATATTTAACAACTAGGTCATTCCCAGGAAAGAGGGAGATTTCCGTTTAGGGTTTCTCCTTATTGGCGTGCAATTAGCTGACCAAACCTCTCCTTGATAGAACTTCTAGACATTGTTAATATTGCAAATAATAATATGAATAACTTTATTGTCTCAATTATTGATTTAATAATATAACATATTATGCACATGATACTGTGACAATAATTGAATCAATAATATGATAGATAAGATGCAGCAATTACTGTAGCAATAATTGAGTATAACTGAGTGACTTTTTACGTAAGCATCAATAATTAATACCGCGTGCTACTATGCAACCACGCGTATTAATGTACTTCTACTACCGGGCAGTTCAACAGTTTTAACGGTAACACTTTCGCCGTTATTTTTATAAAAAGATAATTCCGTCATTTTTTAACTACGACAATACTTCCGTTATGGGGTCCACCAATGATTATGTCGTCGTACGAAATTCCCTGTTAAAACGAATATTTCCCGACTAATCAAATATTCCTCGACACAACGAATATTTTATATCAACTTGCTTACTTTGCAAAATTTTTACATATCACCATTAACTTTAACCCTTTTATCAATTTAACCATTTACTAAATAGAATAATTAAAAAAAATTGAATACTTTCATTTCATAAAATTCGGGGTCTCACATTAGCAGTGACCATTCGAGAGTTACCAGTGTTTCCACCTGCATTTTGAATAGGAGCCGCTCTCGCCTGATGTTGCATGAATTGCATAAAGCCTCTGAACATCCCATCGTTCATCATTTGATCAGTGTTGTTGTTTACTTAAGGATTATTGTCTTCTTGTTGGACATTATCCTGGGTATTGAACGTTGGTGATTCAACGGTCTCATGTGCTTCATTACTTATCTCGACATTTTTGGATGCCATTTTCAAACACTGCCACAAAACAAGGGTTAATTGATATGCCACATATTATCCATATACTCTGACCTACCAATTAACTACTAAAAAAACTTAGGTAGGTCATACTAGCAAAGGAATTCCCCGTCTCTCCCCTCCTAGTTCTTGTCTCACATCTCAGCCAGATATCCCTAAGCTTTGATACCAACTGTGACGCCCCCAAAATAGGTATACAACACCCATCTTGGGTCACCAAATACATGGTACTGAATACAAATACAAACTTAATTATACAACATGAGCTGAGAATTTTTACACGAATATTAGCTTCTAGACAATATCCAAACTCAAATGGAGTCCTCATTACATTTATTGTCACACTATTTTATAGAATAGCGAGGACTTCTATAACACCATCTCGGACCATCACTCCGTTCCCTAACTAGTTCCGGCAACGTTCTCATTTCCTGAAGAGAAGAATGGAAGTAAAAGGGTGAGCTCAACTAGACCAGTAAGAAATATTATGACTAAGATAATGCAGAATAAGTTATCATTAGCCTTTCAATAATGTTAAACTGATAGAATATAATAGACAACAAGTTTAACTGCAGCGGAACAAGCAATCCATTAGAAGAGTCACGTAGAGCATGATATCTACTATCTTCTATTATTTAAAAGGTTTATCATTAACTTTATTGATGGGACTCAACTTAATAAATAAATCTCATCATCGAATCATCCCTGCACTACGGGCCAAGGATATTCATTAGTATCACGTCCACAAATTATTCTTGCACTACGGGCCAAGAATATTCGTGTAATCATCAATGGTCATGATCATACCGAATTATCCCTGGTCATAATCATACCAATCAACAGTCCATCTATGCACGTAAGCCAAAGATGACTTTCATTATAATATAGGCATGATGATAATGACAATGATATAAGAATTCAATTAAAAGAAAGCAAAGGATAAATTTTTAAATATTTATAACTTAATTTATCCATAATTCAATAATGTCCAAATTGTCAACATGATACTGCTTTGTGGAGTAAAATTCAAGAATAATATCCATGTATCAAAAATAATTTGGGCTGAAAAGAAATAAAATTTTTGGTGAATAGTACCCCGTGAATAGTACTTTGAGAATAATACCCCGTGAATAGTACCTCGACATGAAAAGTGCCCCGAATACCCGAGTGAATAATATTTGAGTGAATAGTAACTCGTGAATAGTAACACGTGAATAGTAACTCGTGAATAGTACCCCAGCATAAAAAGTACCTCGAATACCTGAGTGAATAATATTATAGTGAATAGTAACTGGGTGAATAATAACAAATGAATAGTACCCCGGGTGAAAATATTAATATTTAATAAGAAAGTTCAGATCAATATTTCAATGAAACGATACTAGATGAAGTGCAAAACTCAAGGATATTCCACTAATTTCAAGGATTATAGAAGCAATACTTACAACAGTAAGTTTAGATTTAAGAATATGAAAAGAAATAACATACGAAACTACAAATGGATTTTCACCTGTCATACGGTACGTAATTCGTGTAGATAGGTTATTCCGACATATTAAAGGATGAATATGAAAAATAGTATTCCTTATGAATACGAAAGAAATTATACCCCTTACCGAATTAAAATAACATCCCTTACCTTAGAAGAAGACTGGATACTGCAATTGTGAAGTAGAAGAATACTCTTCTTCTTGCTCTCTATAGTTTCACTCTCTATAGCTTCTCTTGTGAATCTTAGTGAATTGATGAGAATGAAAGAAGAATTAAGCTTCTATTTATAAGAAAATGGACTAAATAGTAACTAATTCATGAACGGTCCAGATTGATTTACGATTAGAATAGACGGTTCATATTGATTACTATTAAAACCACAATCGATGGTCCAGATTGATTTACTTTTAAAACCACCACTGACGGTCCAAATTGATTTTGTTTTAAAACCACCACTGACGGTCCAGATTGATTTACTATTAAAACCACCACCGACGGTCCAGATTGATTTACTATTAAAACTACCATCAATGGTTCAGATTGATTAACTATTACAACCACCATCAATGGTCCAGATTGATTAACTATTAAAACCACCATCAATATTGGTTATTTATTAAAACCACCATCGACGATCCATAAAATTAGTAAATCTTCCCATGGAATACTAACTCAAACTTACAACAAACGCCTCATAACAATCCCTATATTTATATCAAAAATTAAATAAATATTTACCACAAATTATTTATCTTTAATAAACACATTTTTAATCTATTAACAATTATTCATCATTAATATTATAACTAACAATTTCTTAACAACCAGTTCATTCTTAGGAAAGAGGGGGCTTTTTGATAAGGATTTCTCTCTATTGACGCGCAATTAGGTGACCAAACCTCTCCTCGACAGAACTTTATAGACATCGTCAATATTGTAAATAATAATATGAATAACTGCATCGTCTCAATTATTGATTTAATAATATATAAAATATCGACAATAATTGAATCAAATAATGTGATATACTATGCAGCAATTATTGTAGTAATAATTGAACAAAACTGGGTGACTTCTCACGTAAGCATCAATAATAAATAATGTGTGCTCCTATGCAACCACACATATTACTGTACTTTTACCATCGGGTAGTTCAACAGTTTAACGGTAAAACTTTTGTCGTTATTTTTATAAAAAGATATTTATGTCATTTTCTAACTACGACAATACTTCCGTTGTGGGGTCCACCAATGATTGTGTCGTCGTATGAATAACGACGGAAGTTTTACCGTTAATACTGTTGAACTACTCGGTAGTAAAAGTACAGTAATACACGTGGTTGCATAGTAGCACATGGTATTGATTATTGATGCTTATGTGAGAAGTCACTTAGTTTTGTTCAATTATTGCTACAGTAGTTGCTGTATAGTATCTCACGTTATTTGATTCAATTATTGTTGATTGTTATATATATATATATATATATATATATATATATATATATATATTATATAAGTTTTGTTTTATTAGTATTATTAATGTAAAAAAACAGAAAAACTTTTTATATAAAACATAATACTTTTATAAAGTTATTCATTTTATTAGGCTAATAGTAAAATCTTTTTATATAAAACAGAATACTTTTATAAAGTTATCTATTTTATTAGACAATAATTAGATTATATTATATTTTATTATGCATAGTGTTTGTATAGTGCATGCATAGTGTTTGTATAGTAAAATCTTTTTAAAAGTTATTCATTTTATTAGATTATAAATAGAATATATTATATTTTATTGTAAACCAATCTGGACCGTCCGTTTAAAGTAAATTGATCTGGACTGTTCATAGATTGTTACTATTCAGTCCATTCTTCTATAAATAGAAGCTCATTCCTTCATTATTTCTTACGAATTCACTGAAACTCTAGAGAGAGAAACTGTAGAGAGAATTATTCTTCTATAATCTTGAGCGTATTTCTTTAGCGTTTAAGAAAGCTTTGAGCATAGTGCAAGTTTCTTCAAGTATATCCCCGCCCTACCGTCGGAGTACTCTTCTTTATAAGGTAAGGGATATTATTTGTTGTACTCGTAAGGGATATTATTTCTTTCGTATTCATAAAGAGAACTTCTGTTGTTCCATTTTTTTATTCTGTTGGAATAACCTGTATACGCGGTCTACCCTATACTTGGTAAAATTCTTCTGTTATTCCATTCTTTATTATTATGTTGGAATAACCTGTTTATGCGAAGTACTGTATACATGGTGAAATTCTTCTATTATTCCGTTCTTTATTATTCTGTCAGAATATCCTGTTGGTTGGTACTACGCCTGACCTGGTTCCATTATTTATTATTCTATTGGAATATCATGTCTGTGCATTTACGTATGACCTAGTTCTATTCTTTATTATTTTGTCAGAATATCCTGTCTGTGCGTTACGCATGACCTGGTTCCATTATTTATTATTCTTTTGAGTATAACCTGTCGGTGCGATCTATCGCATGTATGGTGATTTCTTCTGTTATTCCATTCTTTATTATTCTGTTGGAATAACCTGTCTATGTGGATTATTACATGCATGGTGAATTATCCTTTGTATTCATTCCTTATTAAATTGTGGAAATGATTTGTCTAAGTGGATTACCACATTGCGGACGAAAATCCATTTGCAGTTTCATATATTCTCTTATACTCAGTTGGCTAAAGTTTTGACTTCTATACTCCATGAAATTAGTAGAATATCATTGATATTTGTGCTTCATCTAGTATCTTTTCATGGAAATATTCTTCTGAGCATTCTTGAATTTTACTCTACAAAGAAGTTTCATGTTGACAATTTGGACGTAATTGGTTCCTGGATAAATTAATTCTTGAACTTTTTTAATTGAATTCTTATATCATTGTCATCATCCTCATGTTTATATTATGTTGAAAGTCATCTGGGGCCTGTAGTGCATAGATGGACTTGGTATGATTATAACTAGGGATTATTCGGTATAATCATGACCGTAATGTTACAAATGATGTGGAAAAAGTCCTCATTGGCCCGTAGTGCATTGATAGACAGTTTTTGGTATGATTATGACTATGGATTCTCTTCGGCCAAGGGAGCAAAGATGAAGTGTTTTATGGCATGATCAGGACCATTGATGAATACACGAATATTCTTGGCCCGTAGTGCATGGATAATTTGTGGTCGTGATACTAATAAATATCATTGGCCGTAGTGCAGGGATGGTGTGAATTATTTATTAAGCTGAGTCTCAGCGATAAAAGTTGTGAAAAACCTTTTTAAATCATAAAAGATAGTAGATTTTATTCTCTACTTGACTCTTTTAATGGATTGCTTGTTCCGCTGCAGTTAAACTTGATGTCTATTGTATTTTATCAGCTTAACATTGTTGAAGACTAATGATAATTTATTCTGCATTATCTTAGTCATAATATTTCTTACTGGGCTAGTTGAGCTCACCCTTTCTTTCACTGTTCTCTTCAGGAAATGAGAATATAGCTGGGATGAGTCGGGGAACGGAGTGACGGTCCAGATGATAGCATTAGTAGTCCTCACTATTCTATTAAATAGTGTGACAATAAATGTAATGAGGACTCCTTTGAGTGTGGATATTGTCTAGATGATAATATTCTTATTAAAACTCTCAATTTATGTATTGTCGTATTGTTTACACGACAGTTGTATTATTAAGTTGTATTTGAATTTTGTACCATGTATTTGGCGACTCAAGATGGGCGATGTATACCTATTTTGGGGACGTCACAGTTGGTATCAAAGCTTAGGGATATGATCCATGGCTGAGATGTGAGACAAGAACTAGGAGGGGAGAGACGAAGAATTCCTTCGCTAGTATGACCTACCTATGTTTATTTGGTATTTAATTGGTTGGTCAGAGTATAGGGATAATATGTGATATGTTAATTAACCCTTGTTTTGTTATAATGTTCGAAAATGGCATCTGAAAATGTTGAGATAAGCAATGGAGCAAAATAATATGACCGTATCGCTAGTACGAGGCTAAGTTTGCGGAGTTATCCCGGTTTGCATCCCATTTGGTCGATAATGAAGAGTGAATGATGCGAATATTTCTAAGAGGTTTAAATCTGATATACGTTAATACCTCATTTCTCACAAACTTTATTTATATTCAGATGTTGTGAATAGGGCTCAGTTATTGGAGCGCAATAATGAGTCAGCACAACCAAAAGGCAACGACCAACAACACGATAATAATCGTACCGGTGGCAACGGCCATCGGAACAATGATGACCATCGTGGGGGAAATTATTATGCCATGAATGGTAACCACTTCGGTGGTAATCATGGCCAAGATAATAGAAGTGGAAATTTAAAGAAGAAAAGGTTTAATAATGATGGAAAGACAGTAACATCAACACCCATTTCAAAGGAAGAAGAACGACCACCAGTCGTATGTTTTAAATGCGGACAGGAGGGACACATCTTTCTAAACTATCCACAGCGTGTTTTAATTGTGGAAGAGAAGATCACCTATCTCGATTTTGTCGTATGGTGAAGTCAAGTCCAGCTAGGATGGTGATGTTAAAGGATGTCCCAGACAAGCCAAAGCCGATAGTTTAAGAGAGAGCATTTTTTTTTTCGTGACGAGGAACCTGAATAAAATTATCACGGGTAAGTTAATCATAAACTCTTGCGAAGTCTATACCGTGTTAGATACCGGTTCTACTCACTCTTTCATTCCACTTAGTTGTGTTCAATGTTTGAATTTAAATCTGGAAAAGTTAGACTTTGATTTATCTGTTGAAACTCAGTTGGGAGAAACCTTCGTTACCTCCACTATTTATAAATCTTGTTTGATTCAAAACATCACTTTCACGTTACTTGTCGATCTTATCTCTTTGAAAATACTTGCCTTTGATATGATTTTAGGAATCGATTGGTTAACTACTCATCATGCTTTTAGTAAGGTTGTTAGCTTTTATATTTCTAACCAACCTGTTATGCGAATTCAAAGTAACCAAACCACTAAAGTCAATCATTGTTATATCAAGCCATAAGTAAAGAGCCCGATCCTTTCGTTGTTGACTTCCTTGTGTGGAATGCACCGAAGCCAGACTTTCTGTAGGCGACATCGTGAATGAAGATGGCAAGTTGATAGGTATCAATGTGATGTACTATCCAAGTCTTGGATGAGGGTCACAGTTTTGAATGATATTTCTATCATTAATAAATTTCCTGACGTATTCATGAAGACTTCCTAGCCTATCTCTAGAGCGTGAAATCGAATTTTGTACTGACCCCAGTATAAAACCCCATTTCTAAAACCCTTAAATATTTCTTCAACTAAAATGAACGTAACATGCGCCAAAGATGTTGACTCGAGCTATTGAAGATAACGATCGTACCATTTAATACTATCATCGAAAAACAAACGTGGTAGCTGACGCGTTGAGTAGAAGATCGTATGCGTTTACGAGTGCGAATATACAAACCCACGTGAAGATAACGAATATACGATTAGAATCGACTTTAATCGATAAAGTTAAAGCTGCTCAAGCTACATACTCAGAGCTGATGAATGTGAAGAAGAAGGTTCAAGAAGGTGTTATCTTATAACCCTCAATTTAATTGGCCCATTTGAAATCCTCGATCAAGTAGGAACTATGGATTATAGACTCGTTTTACCGCCAAGTATGTCGCGTGTTCATAAAGTTTTTTTCACGTATCGATGTTACGTAAATATGTGGACGACCCAAACCACATTATTGATTTAGAACCAGGCGAGATAACGGATAATTTAACGTATGAAGATGTACCTGTTAAAATCCTGGAATGTATTCAACACTCAAAGTTATACCTCAAGAGTTAGAATCAGACGAAGTGTCCTCATCTGTTCGGCATACCAGGTACGTACGTAAATTTTGAGGGCGAAATTTCATAAGTAGGGGAGATTGTAAAATCCCAAATTTTACGAATAAAGATTTAAATTTCTCGATTTTTTTTGAATATTATAGTGTGGATTTAATATACTGTTATAGTTGTGGGTAATATTTATAAATTTTGCAAAGTATGCAAGTTGTTATATTATTCGATTGGTCGGGGAATATTGTTTGTGTTAGGGAATATTCGTACGACGACACAATCTTTGGTGGACCCCACAACAGAATTATTGTCGGATTGAGAAAACGACAAAAATATATTTTTATGAAAATAACGGCGAAAGTTTTACCATTAATACTGTTGAATTACTCGGTAGTAAAAGTACAGTAATACGCGTGGTTGCATAGTAGCACACGATATTGATTATTGATGCTTATGTGAGAAGTCACTCAGTTTTGTTCAATTATTGCTACAGTAGTTGTTGCATAGTATCTCATGCTATTTGATTTAATTATTGTTGATTGTTATATATATATATATATATATATATATATATATATATATATATATATATATATATATATATATATATTATATAAGTTTTGTTTTATTAGTATTATTAATGTAATAAAATAGAAAAACTTTTTATATAAAACAGAATACTTTTATAAAGTTATCTATTTTATTAGACAATAATTAGGTTATATTATATTTTATTATTTATAGTATTTGCATAGTGCCTGCATAGTGTTTGCATAGTAAATTTTTTTAAAAGTTATTCGTTTTATTAGATTATAAATAGAATACATTATATTTTATTATAAATCAATCTGGACCGTCCATTTAAAGTAAATTGATCTGGATCGTTAATGGTTTGGTTACTATCAGTCCATTCTTCTATAAATAGAAGCTCATTCCTTCATTATTTCTTACGAATTCACTGAAACTCTAGAGAGAGAAGCTGTAGAGAGAATTATTCTTCTATAATCTTGAGCGTATTTCTTTAGCGTTTAAGAAAGCTTTGAGCATAGTGCAAGTTTCTTCAAGTATATCCCCGCCCTACCGTCGGAGTACTCTTCTTTATAAGGTAAGAGATATTATTTGTTGTACTCGTAAGGGGTATTATTTCATTCGTATTCATGAAGAGAACTTCTGTTATTCTATTTTTTTATTCTGTTGGAATAACCTGTATACGCGGTCTACCCTATACTTGGTGAAATTATTCTGTTATTCCATTCTTTATTATTATGTTAGAATAACCTGTTTATGCGAAGTACCGCATACATGGTGAAATTCTTCTAGTATTCCTTTTTTTATTATCCTGTCGAAATATCCTGTTGGTGCGTACTACGCCTGACCTGGTTCCATTATTTATTATTCTATTGGAATATCATGTCTATGCGTTTACACATGACCTGATTCCATTCTTTATTATTCTGTCGGAATATCCTGTCTGTGCATTACGCATGACCTAGTTCCATTATTTATTATTCTGTTGACAATAACCTGTCGGTGTGATCTATCGCATGCATGGTGATTTCTTCTATTATTCCATTCTTTATTATTCTGTTGGAATAACCTGTCTATGTGGATTATCACATTCATGGTGAATGATCCTTTGTATTCATTCCTTATTAAATTGTGGAAATGATCTGTCTAAGTGGATTACCGCATGGCGGACGAAAATCCATTTGCAGTTTCATATATTCTCTTATACTCAGTTGGTTAAAGCTTTGACTTCTATACTCCATGAAATTAGTAGAATATCATTGATATTTACGCTTCATCCAGTATCTTTTCATGGAAATATTTTTCTGAGCATTCTTGAATTTTACTCTACAAAGAAGTATCATGTTGACAATTTGGACGTTAATAGTTCCTAGATAAATTAATTCTTGAACTTATTTTATTGAATTCTTATATCATTGTCATCATCCTCATGTTTATATTATGTTGAAAGTCATTTGTGGCCTGTAGTGCATAGATGGACTTGGTATGATTATGACCAAGGATTATTCGATATAATCATGACTGTAATGTTACAAATGATGTGGAAAAAGTCCTTATTGGCCCGTAGTGAATTGATGAACAGTTTTTGGTATGATTATGGCTATGGATTCTCTTCGGACAAGGGAGTAAAGATGAATTGCTTTATGGCATGATCAGGAACGTTGATGAATACACGAATATCCTTGGCCCATAGTGCATGGATAATTTGTGGTCGTGATACTAATGAATATCCTTAGCCGTAGTGCAAGGATGTTGTGGATTATTTATTAAGCTGAGTCTCAGCGATAAAAGTGATGAAAATCCTTTTTAAATCATAAAAGATAGTAGATTTTATTCTCTACTTGACTCTTTTAATGGATTACTTGTTTCGCTGCAGTTAAACTTGATGTCTATTGTATTTTATCAGTTTAACATTGTTAAAGACTAATGATAGTTTATTTTGCATTATCTTAGTCATAATATTTCTTATTGGGCTAGTTAAGCTCACCCTTTCTTTCACTGTTCTATTCAGGAAATGAGAATATAGCTGGGATGAGTCGGGGAACGGAGTGACGGTCCAGATGATAGCATTAGTAGTCCTCATTATTCTGTTAAATAGTGTGACAATAAATGTAATGAGGACTCCTTTGAGTGTGGATATTGTCTAGATGACAATATTCTTATTAAACCTATCAGTTTATGTTTTGTCATATTGTTTACACGACAGTTGTATTATTAAGTTGTATTTGAATTTTGTACCATGTATTTGGCGACTCAAGATGGGTGATGTATACTTATTTTGGGGGCGTCACACTTTCACCACATCATTTGCCTGTAACATTACATGTCATGATTATACCAATACAAAATTCCTGGTCATAATCATACTAATTAACAGTCTATCTATGCACTACGGGCCAAAGATGACTTTTACCACAACATAAGCATGATGATGTTGATAATGATATAAGGAATTAATCAAGTGAGATCAAGGATAAATATTAGAGATTTATAATTCAATTTATCCAGAGTTCAAGAATGTCTAAATTGTCAACATGATAACTAATTATGGTGTAAACTTCAAGAATGATATTCATGTATCAAAAATAATTTAGACAGAAAAGAAATCACTTTTATCATGAATAGTACCCCGAGAATAGTACCTAAATGAATAGTACCAAATGTGTGAGACCCCAAATTTTATGAATAAAGATTTAAATTTCTCGAAATATTTTTTTAATATTATGGAGTGAACTTGATATATTGTTATAGTTGTGGGTAATATTTATAAATTTTGCAAAGTACGCAAGTTGTTATATAATATTCGATTGGTCGGGGAATATTCGTTTTAACATGGAATATTCATACGACGGCACAATCATTGGTGGACTCCACAATGGAATTATTGTCGGATTGAGAAAACGACAAAAATATTTTATGAAAATAATGGCGAAAGTTTACCGTTAATTATAGAAACACCCGGTGTTAAAAGTACAGGAATAGGCATGGTTGCATAGTAAAACACAATTTTGATTATTGATGCTTACATGAGAAGTCACTCAGTTTTGTTCAATTATTGCTATAGTAATTGTTGCATAGTATCTCACGTTATTTGATTTAATTATTGTTGATATTTTATATATTATTAAATCAATAATTGAGATAACAAAATTATTAATATTATTATTTGCAATATTAACGATGTCTAGAAGTTCTTTCAAGGAGAGGTTTGGTCACCTAATTGCGCGCCAATAGGGAGAAATCCTTATTGGAAAGCCCCCTCTTTCCTGGGAACGACCTGGTCAATTAATATTGTGAATTATAATAAAGGTGATAAGTTTTGTTTTATTGTTATTATAAATGTAATAAAATAGAAAACTTTTTATATAAAACAGAAAACTTTTTATAAAGTTTTGTTTTATTTGATTATAAATAACATATATTATATTTTATTCTGTATAGTGTTTGTATAGTGCCTGCATAGTGTTTGCATAGTAAAATCTTTTTATATAAAACAGAATACTTTTATAAAGTTAATCGTTTTATTAGACTATAAATAGAATATATAATATTCTATTATTCATAGTGCTTGCATAGTATTTGCATAGTAAAATCTTTTTATATAAAACATAATACTTTTATAAAGTTATTCGTTTTATTAGATTATAAATAGAATATATAATATTTTATTTAAAAAATTTTGTTTTATTAGAATATTTTATTAATACTAGTATAGTAAATCAATATGGACCGTCCGTTTAAAAGTAAATCAATCTGGACCGTTCATGAATTAGTTACTATTCAGTCCATTCTCCTATAAATAGAAGCTCATTCCTTCATTATTTCTTACGAATTCACTGAAACTTTAGAGAGAGAAACTATAGAGAGAAAGAAGAAAAGTATTCTGCTACTTCACTACTCCTATATCCAGTTTCTTCTAATGTAAGGGGTATTATTTCTTTCGTATTCATGAAGAGAACTTCTGTTATTCTATTCTTTATTATTCTGTTGGAATAACCTGTATACACGGACTACCCTATACTTGGTGAAATTCTTCTGTTATTCCATTCTTTATTATTATGTTGGAATAACCTGTATATGCGAAGTACCGCATACATGGTGAAATTCTTCTGTTATTCCATTCTTTATTATTCTGTTGGAATATCCTGTCTGTGCGTATTACGTATGATCTGGTTCCATTTTTTATTATTCTGTTGGAATAACCTGTCTGTGCAGTCTATCACATGCCCGGTGAAGTCTTTTGTTATTCCATTCTCTATTATTCTGTTAGAATATCCTATCTATGCGTTTACGCATGACCTGGTCCCATTATTTATTATTATGTTGGAATATCCTGTCTGTGTGTTTACACATAACCTGGTTCCATTATTTATTATTCTGTTGGAATAACCTGTCTGTTCAGTCTATCGCATGCATGTTGAATTCTTATGTTATTCCATTCTTTATTATTCTGTTGGAGTAACCTATCTATGTGAATTACCACATGCATGGTGAATGACCATTCGTATTCATTTCTTATTAAATTATGAAAATGATCTGTCTACGTGGATTACCGCATGGCAGATAAAAATCCATTGCAGTTTCATATATTATATGATACTCATTTGGTTAAAATTTTGGCTTCTATACTCCATGAAACTAGTGGAATGTCTTTGATATTTGCGCTTCATCCAGTATCTTTTCATGGAAATATTCTTCTGAGTATTCTTGAATTTTACTCCACAAAGCAGTATCATGTTAACAATTTGGACATTATTGAGTTCAGGATTAATTAACTTATAAATCTTTAAAATTTATTCTTGAACTTGTTTTATTGAATTATTATGTCATGTCATAATCCTCATGCTTATATTGTGATGAAAGTCATCTTTGGCTTACGTGCATAGATGGACTTGGTATGATTATGACTAGGTATTCAGTATAATCATGACCTGTAATGTTGTAAATGATGTGTTAAAAGTCCTCAGTGGCCTGTAGTGTATTGATGAACAATTTTGTTATGATTATGACTAGGGATTATTCGATATAGTGATGACCATTGATAATTTAATGAATATCCTTGGCCCGTAAAGTAGGGATGGCTCGATGATGTGGTTTATTTATTAAGCTGAGTCTCAGCGATAAAAATTGATGAAAACATTTTAAATCATAGAAGATGGTAAATATCATGCTCTACTTGACTCTTCTAATGGATTGCTTATTCCGCTGCAGTTAAACTTGATGTCTATTGTATTTTATCAGTTTAACATTGTTGAAGACTAATGATAATTTATTTTGCATTATCTTAGTCATAATATTTCTTACTGGGCTAGTTGAGCTCACCCCTTTCTTTCATTGTTCTCTTCAGGAAATGAGAACGTAGCCGGGACTAGTCGGGGAATGGAGTGACGGTCCAGATGATAGTATTCGCAGTCCTCACTATTCTGTTAAATAGTGTGACAATAAATGTATTGAGAACTCCTTTGAGTGTGGATATTGTCTAGATGACAATATTCTTATTAAAACTCTCAATTTATTTTTTGTTATATTTTACACGACTGTTGTATAATTAGTTTGTATTTGTACCTTGTATCTGACGACCCAAGATGGGTGATGTGTACCTATTTTGGGGGCATCACAAAATGGATAGTACCCCGTCGTGCAAAGTACCCCGAGTTAATAGTACTCAAATGAATAGTACCCCGTCATGCAAAGTACGCCGAGTGAATAGTATCCTATGAATAGTGCCCCGAATGAAAATATTGAAATTTAATAAGAAAGTTCAGACCAATATTCTAATGAAACGATACTAGATGAAGCCCAAAACTCAAGAATATTCTACTAATTTCAGGAACTATAAAAGCAATACTTACCATAGTAATTTTAGATTTAAGAATATGAAAAGAAATAATATACGAAATTGCAAATGGATTTTCACCCGTCATGCGATAATTTGCGTAGACAGATCTTTTCCACAAATAAAGAATGAGTACGAAGGGTTATTCACCATGCATGCGATAATCCGCATAGACATGTTATTCCCACAGAATAAAGAATGAATACGAAAAATAATATCCCTTGCCTTAGTAGGAGATTGGATACTGCAATAATGAAGTAGAAAAATATTATTATTCTCTCTCTATAGTTTCTCTTGTGAGTCTTAGTGAATTTGTGAGAATAAAAGAAGAAATAAGCTTCTATTTATAGGAGAATGGACTAAATAGTAACTGATTGACGGACGGTCCAGATTGATTTACTATTAAAACGAACGGTCCATATTGATTTACTATTAAAACCTCAACCGACAGTCCATATAGATTTACTATTAAAACCACAACCAACGGTCCATATTAATTTATTATTAAAACCCCAACCGACGGTCCATATTGATTTACTATTAAAACCTGAACCGACGGTCCATATTGCATTACTATTAAAACCACAACCGACGGTCTGAAAAATTAGTACATCTCCTGTGAAGCCCCCAAAATAGGTATACATCACCTATTTTGAGTCGTCAATAACATGGTACAGAAACAACTACAACTTTATTAATTCAACATATAAACTGTGAGTTTAAATACAAATATTTCCATCTAAACAATATTCACACCCAAATAAGTCCTCATTACAATTATTGGTACATTATTTTACAAAAATGGTGAGGACTACTAAGACAACTTTCTAGATTCATCATTCCACACCCCGACTAGAACTCGCTACATTCTCGCCTCATGAGAAGAAAAATGGAACAAAAAGAAAAAGGGTGAGCTCAACTGGCCCAGTAAAGAATATTATGACTAAGATAATATAGAACAAATTATCGTTAGTCTTTAACAGGGAAAAATCTGATAAAATACAATAGACAACAAGTTTCAGATCAATATTTGCAGCGGAAATAATAATTCATAGATGAGTTACGTAGAGAATGAAATCTACTATAATCTATGAATTTAAAAGTCCATCATCATTATTTTATCCCTGTAACATCAATCAATATTCATCTTTGCACTACAGGCCAAAGATATTCATCAGTTGATTATGTTCATCTCAACATCTGTACATCTTTGCACTACTGGTCAAAGATATTCATAAGAAAATCAACCATCTTTGCACTACAGGCCAAAGATATTTAGTAATATCATCATTTAGGACTGAGGATGATGAAAAATATTTTAAAGAAAACGAATCCAGTGAAACAAAAGAACAAATATTAAGGATTCGTACTTTAAACAATTCGAGTTCAAAAATACTTCATAAATAATCATAGTGAAGTAAAATTCAAGAATGATCAAAACATGGATACAATCAAAGCTAGTATCCATAATAGATATTTTGGACAAAATAAGAAAATTTATTTTTCTGTGAATAGTATCGTATTCGTGAATAGTGTCGTATACGTGAATAGTATCGTATACGTGAATAGTAACCCCGACACTAAAAGATAAGAATTTCACAAGAAAATTTTTACCAATATTCCGGCATAATGATATTAGAAGAAATAATATCATTTTTAAAAAAATAATATCCCTTACATTGAAAAGATTGTACTTCTAGCTAGAATACCGGATATAGTGCTGAAGGGAACTTGCACCGTATAACACTCAAAATATCAAAATACTCACAAGTATACACTCGATAATATAGAGAGAGAAAACTTCAATTTTTGGTATGATTTTCAATTCTAACCTAAGCACCCTATTTATAGGAAAATGCATAGAACACCAAAGTAGAAAATTTAATAAAATTTTAATATTATTTATTTTTATTCCTACGCCCACATTTAGAGATCTAAATTCAGCCATTTCAACAACCAATGGGGCACATCAAACATATCAAAAACAATTTTCTTTTAAAACAAATTTAAAACTTTTGAAAAATAATTATTTCGGAACTTCAGAACTTCAATAATTCATAATAAATAGCCCTTTTATCAGAAAAATTTGAAACTCATGTCTTTTCCATAGGAAATTCCATTCTCTACAACTTTACAGAAGAAAGTTTTTCCAAATTCCAAACAGAAATTGACCGAAATCCATAAACGGGCTATTTTACAGGCTATAATCAAATTTCAGTCAAAAAATGGGGTCCACAAACATGAAAAACATGTTTTAAACATTTATTAAAACAAAAATACTCTTCCTCCTTATTTATTCATATATCCCACATTCATTATAAAATATCACCATTATTATATTATTAAAATATAATAATATATTTAAATGAATTATTTTATCAGAAGAGATAAAATATCAATTTTCAACAATTGTCACATTTAAAAATTTTCTCCATCTATATCCACATAAAATAAATATTTCCCTTATCATATAAATCAATAATTAATTATTCACAAATAATATTATAGAATCACAATACTGATAACCAGGCAGTTCCCAGGAAAGAGGGGGCTTTCCAATAAGGATTTCTCCTTACTGGCGCGCAATTCGGTGACCAAACCTCTCCTTAGATAGAAATTTTTAGACATTGCCAATAATGTTATCTAATAATATTATTCTAATAATATGAATTATTGATTTGATAATAAAAATATTGTGTAGTGATAATTATTGAAACAACAATAATATAAAATATCAACGTAGCAATTATTGAATCAATAAAATAAAATATTAAACAGTAACTACTGTAACAATTATTGAGTAGTGCTTTTTTACGTAAGAATCAATGACTGGTGCAATACCATGTGCTACTGTGTTTTAACCACCGGGTATTCCAACAGTATTAACGATAACAACTATGCCGTTATTTATAAACAACTTATACTTGTCGTTTTCTTCATCTAATTGCTTTTTGTTATGGGGCCCACACAAGGCTGCGCCGTCATACGAATATTCCCCGACAGTAAAAATATTCCACGACCAAACGAATATTCTCTGATAAAAATGAATATTTTATAACCACTTGCATATTTGAAATATTTGCGTTTTTTACCCATAACTAACCACATTAATCAAATCAACCCTTACTATTTCAAAATAAAAAATAGAGAAACTTCAATTTCATTAATAATAAGTTGGGGTCTTACATCTCCCCATGGAATAATAAGTCAAACTTACAACAACCGCCTCATGACAAACCCCTCTAAAAAGTGAATAAATATTTACCACAAATCACTTATCTTCAATAAACACATTTTTAATCTTTTACCAATTATTCATCATTAATATTATAACTCACAATATTGACAACCAGATCATTCCAAGAAAGAGGGGGCTTTCCGATAAGGATTTCTCCTTACTGGTGCACAATTAAATAACCACCCCTTTCCTCGACAGAACTTTCTAGACATTATCAATAATGCAAATAATAATATGAATAACTGTGTCGTCTCAATTACTGATTTAATAATATAAAATATCGTGTTGATGATACTGTGATAATAATTGAATCAATAATATGATATACTATGCAGCAACTACTGTAGCATTATTGAATGAAACTGAGTGACTTCTTACGTAAGCATCAATAATTAGAGATACTGTGCAATATCGTGTGCTACTGAGCAAAAAAGCATAATAATGTTCTTTTATCACCGGCATTTCAACAGTTAACGGTAAAAGTTTTGCCGTTATTTTTATAAAAAGGTTATTTTTGTCGCTTTCTATATCCGACAGTTATTCCTTTGTGGACACCAATGATTGTGCCGTTGTATGAATATTCCCCGACTAAAAGAATATTTTATGACAACTTGTTTACTTTGAAATTTTTTCATATATAACCCTTAACTTTGACCTTTTATCAATTTAACCAATTACTGGATAATAATTATAAGAAAAATTGAATATTATTATTTCATAAAATTTGGGGTGTAACACCCCTTTCCAAAATAGAAAGAGAGGTTACGCATAACACAACAGAACTAACGAATATCACAAGGCTCTAAACCACAAAAGAATAATCTCATAAGACAAACCATAATAAATGTCACACTAGCTCAAACCACAATCTAAAATAATTATTACAATACTAAATAAACTGACATATCAAGCCTAAACAGAATATTTCTAAACCATTGGAATGAATGGAGCTCTCATCACACTTTCCCTTGAACCCCCTGATTACCTGTCGGAAGAAAAACACAGCATGAGCCAAATGCCCAGTACAGATATAGAATAAAAGAATGATGAAACGAAATAACTATCACACTTAAATGAACTGAACTATACGAACAAAACTAATACAATAAAATGATAGGCTGAATCAAATGGTTGGGTGTTATTTCATACCAAGCTCAAAATAAATAGTACTATACCTTGCCACACAGGAAGGTCAAATAATGCCACACAGGCAATCACAAATCGGACTACGCAATCCAAATGCGTGAAAAATCGGAAGGCGTGTTTGGCACAAACATCACCACTCCGCTGAACAGAACAAAACAGAAAACTAGGGTCGACCCATACGCCTCCCACAACAAAACACCAAATGGCCAACTCCCACCGGAGCACAAAACGGAGACGCCGTGGACTGATCACACCGTCACGGAAGGTGTCATGCCTCGGTGCCAAGAGGACATGCCTGTGGTACCCCCACAGGTGATTATAGCTCAGGTATACCCTACGGTATATTCTAACAAAAATACCATGTCACAACACATGCAACATAATACCAAAAAAAGGGTTCTATATGTACATGTTGAACCAATAAATCAAATTATAGTCACAAGGTTTCAAAAAGAAGGTAGCAATATGTACCGCTCTATAATTATCAAAATAAATACTAGACATGATAACTTGATTCAAAGAGTACAAATACAAGTCATATATATCAACTCTAAAATGAAACTATTATATGAATTTCACAAAAAAAAACAATTATGTGAAAGAACAACGAAATTTAAAATAAGGGACAAAACGAACAAATCAAATTTAAAAAGAATGTCGCTGAAAGAGTACGGAATCCGTACCTGGATTAAGCAATATAATACCCAAAGTATTTTCCAAAAACTCATTTAGACTCTCTCCGTTCAATCTAAATAATTTAATAAGATTTTATTACAATCCAATCATTAATAACATAATACAATTAAATTTTATTATTAAAAGTTTTTACAACTATGTCGACAAAATTAATTAATTCAAATTAATAAACATAACTTTAATTTAATTTTCTAATTCCGTATATAAGTTTCATGACCAAGAGTTTATTAACATTATATATATATATATATATATATATATATATATATATACATACCTCCCTTCCCTGATTCATTAATAAGCATGAATACCATTATATAAAGGAATATATATACATAGATGACATGATTACAAGTCAAAAATGTCAGAGTAGTGTTATCTGTTCACGCAATTGTCCTTACTATTTAATTAATAGAATGAATAATTACACATGCCAACTTACTTGTATCCGGAAATCAAAGTGCAGTCCAATTTCTTTTCTTTTTCTCCCTTCCGAAACAGTTAGTGGATTGCGCCCCTTTTTTTTTTAACAGTTATCAGATGTATGTGAGATAGATTAGGGTTTAAATATTTATTTATATAAATGATGGACTCCCCTAATTTAAATAGAATTTTAATTTTACCCCCAAATATAAATTAAACCCAATTAAATTTTAGAGTCTAATTTTGTCAAATTAATTTATCCATCACTTATTAATATTTATTAATCCACATAAATTAAATAACTATTTTGACCCAAATAAAATACAAAGTCCAATTAATACGTTTTAAAACAAGATAATTTTTTATTATTTAATTTTTTTTCCCAGGTATTACATCACCTACCCCTTAAAAAGGATTCCGTCCCCGGAATCAAAAGAATAGAACGTACCTAATTATCAAAAAGATGTGGATACTCCGCTCGAATAGACTCCTCCATCTTCCAAGTGGCTTCCCGCTCTGAGTGATTCCTCCACAAAACCTTAACGAACGAAAAAGTCTTCCTCCTCATAATCCTCTCTTGACGATCCAAAATCGCCTCGGCTTGCTCATCACAACTAAGATCCTCCCGAATCTTATCGAATGGATATTGCACCACGTGCAACGGATGATAATGATAACTCCTCAACACCGACACCTGGAACACATTGTGCACGTGAGCTAGCTGCGGAGGCAAAGCTAACCGATATTCAACCTCACCAACCCTCTCCAGAATCTCAAATAGGCCAATGTAACGCGGACTAAGCTTCCCTTTCAACCCAAATCGTCGAATGCCCTTCCAAGGAAAAACCTTTAGAAACACATGCTCCCTAGGCTCAAACTCTATAGTTCTCCTGTGCTTATCAACATAACACTTCTGCCGTGATCGTCTTCAATTTCTCCTTAGCGACCGCTACCTTCTCCGTAGTGATTGGGACTAACTCAGGCCCTTCTATGGCCCTTTCACCAACCTCATCCCAATAAGTCGGTGCCCAACACTTTCTACCATACAATGCCTCAAAAGGAGCCATCCTAATACTTGCATGCCAGCATGTTATTGTAAGCAAACTCAACTAGGCTCAAGTAATCATCCCAATTACCCAACCATTGAAGTGCACTGAGACCTCAACATGTCCTCAAACATCTGAATAGTCGTTCGGATTGCCCATCAATTTTTGGATGAAAAGAAGTACTGAAGTTAAGTTGAGTGCCCCAAGCTCATTGAAACATTTTCCAAAACCGTGAAGTAAACCGTGGGTCCCGATCTGAAACAATTGACACCAGAGTACCATGAAGTCTAACAATCTCCTGCTGAAAGATTTGTGCCAACCTATCCACCGAGTAACTCTCATGGATAGCCAAAAAGTGTGTTGATTTAGTCAGTCGGTCCAGTACTACCAAAATGGCATCATTCTTCTTAAAAGTCTTCGGTAAACCAGTCACAAAATCCATCGTTATATCCTCCCACTTCCACACTGGAATGTCTAACTGTTGCAGCAAACCACTAGCTCATTGATGCTCTATCTTCACTTGTTGACAAGTGAGACACTTCCCAACATATTCAGCCACGTCTCGTTTCATCCCATTCCACCAAAAATTATTCTTCAAGTCCTTATACATCTTCATAGAACCTGGATGAATAGAAAATGGAGAACTATGAGCCTCAGCCAGCACAACCTCCTGAATGATTGGATCTGACGGTACACACAACCGCTCACCCAACTAAATCACACCATGGTCATCAATACAAAACTCGGACTACTTGCCCTCCTCTAGATTCTGCTTCAGACCCCATAACTCCCCATCTTCTTTTTGAGCTTCTTTGACCCGCGAGATAAGAGAGGGCTCCACTCTCATACCCGCCAAATGCCCATCTGAACCTCGTATATACAACTCCAACTTGACTCGTTCCATATCCGAAATAAGTTGAGGTTGTGTAATAAGGGCTGCTACACTCCTTGAACTCTTTCAGCTAAGAGCATCTGCAATCACATTTGCCTTCCCTGGGTGATACTGAATTCTAGCATCATAATCCATTAAAAGCTCCAACCAACGCCTCTGCCTCATATTGAGATCTTTCTGAGTGAAGATATATTTAAGACTTTTGTGATCGGTGAAAATATCACAAGTCTCTCCGTACAAATAATGCCTCCAAATCTTTAAGACAAAGATCATCGCTGCCAACTCCAAATCATGAGTGGGGTAGTTCACTTCATAAGGTTTAAGTTGTCTAGAAGCATAAGAAATCACCTTACCGTGTTGCATTAAAACACACCCCAAACCCTTCTTAGAAGCATCGCTATAAATTTGGTAACCTCATGTCCCTGACTGCAATGCACGTATTGGAACTGTCACAAGCCGTTTCTTCAACTCCTCAAAACTCTTCTCACGCTCCTCATTCCACACAAACTTTGTCCCCTTTCTCATCAATTGAGTCAATGGTAAGGCAAGCAAGGAAAACCCTTCCACAAATCGTCTATAACACCCTGCCAAACCCAAGAAACTCCTAATCTCTGCCACTATAGTAGGTCTTGGCCATTTAGTGATAGCCTCAACCTTTGCAGGATCCACCTTAATGCCATCAGTAGAACCAACATGTCCCAAAAATGAGACCTACTCCAACCAAAACTCGCATTTAGAGAATTTAGCATACAACTTCTCTTTCTGCAAAATCCCCAACACTGTGCGAAGATGCTCCTCATGCTCCTCCTTAGACTTGGAGTAAACCAAAATATCATCAATAAAGACAATGACAAATTGGTCAAAGTACTCTCTATAAACCCGATTCATTAAATCCATAAACATCGCCGGAGCATTTGGCAACCCGAATGGCATCACCAGAAACTCGTAATGCCCATTTCGAGTGTGAAAAGCTGTCTTAGGGATATCCTCATCCCTCACCCTCAATTGATGATAACCTGATCTCAAGTCTATATTCGAAAAATACTTTGCCCCTTGAAGTTGGTCAAATAAGTCATCAATCCTCGGTAATGGATACTGATTCCTGATGGTGATTTTGTTCAACTCCCTGTAGTCTATATACACAGCCTCATAGACTGATCCTTCTTCTTTACAAATAAGACCGGAGCACCCCACGACAAAACACTCGGCCTAATCACACTACGATCTAACAGTTCCTACAACTGCTCCTTCAACTCCTGTAATTCCAATGGTACCATCCGATACGGTGCCTTAGAGATAGGTTCCGCACTAGGAACAAGCTCAATAGCAAACTCCACTTCCCGCTGCGATGCCAACCCTGACAATTCCTCGGGAAACACATCAGAAAAATCATAAACAATCGGAACATCTTCAATACGAGACTCACCCTTAGAGGTATCCTTCACAAACGCCAAATACCCCTCACAACCCCTTGCTACTAATTTTGCAGCCTTTAAAGCTAAAATTAACTTCACTATTCTACTCGGATTTGAACCCTGAAACACAAACTCCGGAGACTTTACATCTCCAAATATAACCTTTTTCGCCTGACAATCAATAGTGGCCTGGTGCTTATCCAACCAGTCCATCCCAAGAATGACATCGAAATTATACATACTCATAGGAAGAAGATTAGCCCTACGAATTTTATCCCCAAAACTGATCAGACACCCTCGATACAAATCAGAAATAACAACAGAAGTCCCCATCAGGGTAGCAATAGATATAACAGAATCTAAGGGCTGAGATGGCACACCCAGGTGCCGAACAAAAGACTGAGCAACAACATAATGAGTAGGACCCGTATCAAATAAAATAGAAGCCTTGCGATTGCCAACTAAAAGAGTGCCAGAAACAGCACCTGATGCACCTGCCGTTTGGTTATACGTCAACGCAAACACTCGACCACCCTGACGCTGACCTCCATTGCCACCATTATCACTACTTCCACCATTACCACGTGGCCCAGTACAATCTTTAGCCATATGACCCATCTGTCCACATAAGAAGCATGCACCGGTGAGTCTGTGGCACTGCCTCCCCGGATGATTATCCCCACAAGATTTGGGTTACCCCCACCAGCTAGTCCCAGATAACGACCCTGATTCTGCCCCTGCTGACGATTCTGCCACTGCTGATGATTCTGACCATGCCAAGGTAGTTGCAGCTGACGATTCTGCCCTTGCTGAGGCATCTGTTGATAACCCTTATTCTGATTTTGACCATGCCATTGCCCCTGCTGGCCGCCACGATTTTTGTTCCATTGACCACCCTGATTCTTCCCATGCTGACCCGATGCTTGACCCTGTTGGTCATCTATGTCCCTATTTCGACTCCCTTCCGATTTAGAAGACCGAAAGTCATGTCGCTCCATCTCAATATTCTTGGAAGCATTGGCCACTGCTGACACATCTGCAAACCTGGTGTTAATGAGATGTTGTCGATACCTGTATTGGATCCTCCACTTAAATTTTTTTGCCTATTCTGCTGCAGTCCCTGCTGAGGTCCCCGCAAAGCCTGTCAGCCTAGTGAACCTCGTCATGAAGTCTGTGATGGACTCATCATCTTTCTGCCAAATAGATAAATAGTCTCTAGCATAGGCCTCTTTATCAGCAGCTGGGAAGTACTGCTGATAGAAGACCTCACAAAACTCTGCCCAACTAAGTGTCTCAACATAGCCATCACCCTTTGTTATTTTCATCACTTTCCACCACCTCTATGCATTCCCTTCTAGCTTGTACACTGCAAGCAATACTCTCTGATTATCCGAGCACCCCAACACATCAAAGATCTTCTCTAGTTGGGCAATCCAATTTTCTGCATCAATTGGAGTCGAAGCTGAACTGAATGCCTGTGGTTTCTGCTTTTGAAACATTTCCAACCATAGATACATTGGAACCACCTGCTGATCATGACCATCTACATTCCCTTCCTCTTTCTTTGCATGCGGACCATTATTTTCTGGGTTCTCCTGCTCAGGAATTTCTGGTGGCGGCTACTGTATTGCCTGTACAACTTGTGCCACTAACTGAGGTAACGCCTGATTCACCTCCTGATTCACCAAGGTAGCCAATTGAACATTTATCTGATCATTAGGTTGCTCATTGGGCTGACCCTCACCTCTTTCCCTATTGTTGCCTCGCCTCCCAGCAACTCTGGTAGATCTACGAGCCATCTAACAACGAGATCAAGGAATATAAACAAAGTAAATTAGAGACAAATTCGAATATAGCTGATATGATAGCTGAATAAAAATCAAATGGAACAGAAACCTAACCCAGAATTCTACCCATAACTCATAGGTCAAACCTAAATAGGTTTTCTACAAGAAAGAACCTAAGCTCTGATACCAACTCTGTAACACCCCCTTTCCAAAATAGAAAGAGAGGTTATGCACAACATAATAGAACTAACGAATATCACAAGACTCTAAACCACAAAAGAATAATCTTGTAACACTCCAGTCCCACATTGGAAGATAGGAGAAATATTTGTCTGCATATAAGGAAATAAGTTACTACTAATAGTACCTTCAAGTCATGACCTTTTGGGTGAGCCTGTGGTGGGATAAGTTGACCCAAGAAGATACTATTGGGCCAGTAGTTTGAGGCCTTATTTTGATGGATTTGATTCAATTCGGACTTGGGATTTAACTCAAGATTTGTTCCGGACTCGGGATTTGACCGGGGTTATTATATATGGTATCAGAGCTGACTCTCGAAAGCTCGGGTCGGGTTATCCGATCGGGTTGCTGGAGGTAAGGACACGAAGGCTGGTGGTATTATCCCACAATAGAGAGATGGAAGTCCGGAGGTGGGGACACGAAGCTAGCCGGTATTATCCCACAATAGCTAGAGAGGCAAAGATCTTTGGGCCCGTGTGTGTGATCGATTCTGATGGGGACGTCAGAAATTTAAGTGGGGGAATTTGTAACACTCCAGTCCCACATCGGAAGATAGGAGAAAAATTTGTCTGCATATTAGGAAATAAGTTACTACCAATAGTACCTTCAAGTCATGACCTTTTGGGTGAGCCTATGGTGGGCTAAGTTGACCCAAGAAGATACTATTGGGCCAGTAGTTTGAGGCCTTATTTTGATGGATTTGATTCGATTCGGACTTGGGATTTGACTCAAGATTTGTTCTGGACTCGGGATTTGACCCGGGTTGTTACATAGGGTTTTACATATGTGATAGATTGTGAGCACTGAATCTGTGGGTTGAGGTACTCGGATTTGGGGGTGACACGCCATTGCGTACGATTTATACGTCTAATACATCTACCATATCTTGGTTTACATTTTTCTAGACTATATTCCCAATGGCCAATGTTCAGAACTCGAAAATACTATTCAAATATGGCTAGACACCACAATGGTTCAAATAAACCACCACGGTTTGCCTCCTATTTCACAATAGTCCTAAAGATGCCCTTTTTGGACCTTTCTCCAGACCTCTAATCTCAAAACTTAAAAAATAAAAGTTGTAGGTCTACTCTTTATCTTTACGAATCATCTTGAGTCACCTCAATCAGAGTTCAGACGAAAGAGTTTTGCCCGATTTACTAAAGATTGTCCAGATTGTCAAACCTACTGCATGTTCAGCGCGAGGCGCACCATTTTTGTGCCATGAGTGGCGTGGGGCGTGCCCACCCTGTAGAAAATTTGCTAAGCTTTGTTAAATTTTCAACTTTGCATAGTTTTAATGCCCTTACTTCGACACGTCATAACTTACTCATTCGATAACTGGAATGAGCTCGTTCTTGGGTCTATTTCTTCGTTGTAACAAATTCTTCAAATCTCTTCAGACATAATTTTTTTCACAATTCTCTAATTTGTCAGAAATTAGACTTTAAACCCTTCCTCATTTATAGCTCTCGATTTCTCTTCTTCCCAAATGAATTTTAAATATTTGTTTAGACATCTCCAATTGTATTTTTGTTAGTTTATTTGTTTATTTGTGTTCGTTACCGTAAATCTTCATTACCTCTCTCTCTCTCATAAGTTGGAATTGTTAATTAACCAACTCATCTAAAAGCTTAAGCTGTTAGATGGAGGGACCAACAATGTATATCATTCTAACACTCCCCCTCAAATGCAACTTTTTTTTTTGTTATAGAGAAGGGAGAAATTAAAGTGCATTTGCACTATTAAATTAATAGAAAGATAATTGTGCAGCTGGAAAGATTTGAACCCAAGACCTTGCACACCCAGAGCTCTGATACGTTGTTAATTAACCAACTCATCTAAAAACTTAAGATGTTAGATGGAGGAACCAACAATGTATATCATTCTAACAAGAATATCATATTCTTGCACCTAACTATTTTCACTCTATTATTATCCTTAGTAGAGGATTACGGTATAACTTTAGAATTGCGTGCAAACTTATCATCTGTTTTCAAAATACTACCTATGCCCATAATGGCATGATTAGGGAAGTATTGACTTCCACTAAAATATTAGTTATGTTTTCAAATGAGTCTCACTTGATTTATTTTTCTCCCAATTTTTGTAGTTTGATAAAAATAAAATACATTTAAAAAATAGGTATACGTAGGGGCGGATCTAAGATCTGTTCCCAGTATGAGAAGATTTTTGTGGGCTGAAGATTACAATAAAGG
The DNA here is from genome assembly GCA_020205505.1 of Panax japonicus. NCBI lineage: Eukaryota > Viridiplantae > Streptophyta > Magnoliopsida > Apiales > Araliaceae > Panax > Panax japonicus. Next base: position 62,140,419 of record CM035093.1, read on the forward strand.
TTGTAGCTTAGCGAGTTATTAAGTGAGAGTTTGAATACATTGTGTGTTTAGTTTTTTTTAAAGTAGTAGTAGTAGGTTAAGTTTTTTATATCCTCTGTAAGTTTAACTTTTTATAAACGAGAGTTTGAATTCATTATACACCATGTGTGTTTGGTTCTTTTTAGCGTAGAAGTAAGCTAAGTTTTTTTTTGCCCGCTCTAAATTTAATTTTTTTATAAATTTGTTTATTTATGTTTATTAAGTTTTATTTTTACTCTCATCTCTATACCTATAAAAAAAAAATAAGTATTGCCTTATGAATAGATCCGCCCCCTAAGTATAGTTAAGTCTTTAACAAACTTGAAAAACACAAAAAATAAAATAAAATTTGAAGTCAGATGAGATTCTACAATTATGATACCATAGTAAAGAGAACGTCAAATCATTCTCTCTTTTTTTTTTCCATTTAAACGGTAAAGCATATCTCACATTAATTAACCAAAGAGCTAGTAAACAAAGGGAAGCAGTTGGCCTAACCCAACCGATCCCCAGCTTCCCCTTAGCCACCTACATAACATTGTAATATATTATTGAACCCTGCATAATAAAGAAAAAACAATCAAAATTCATATAATTATCTGAAAATAATAAATAATCCCATCTTCCTAATAAGACAAAATAAATTCAATATCATAGACCCGCTTATCATGAAACTTCATGGTAAATTGGTCAATTAACTAATACAATGTTGACACGCAGAAAAAGAGATCACCTCTCGGCGTTTTGACAATGTATTGACCAATTAATTAAAATTAACTTTATGTTAACCACTGGCATTATCATCATCTTAATTTTACAACTCCGTTGTCTGTTGTATATTAAGGTTCATCCTCCTTTAGTCTGAAAAAAATAATTGTTCGTTTTAAATTGCTTGGTTGAATGTAACATTTTGAATAACATTTACATTAGAACTTATCAAAAACAATAATTAATTCTTCTTCTTCTTCTTCTTCTTCTTCTTCTTCTTATTTGCTCTTTTTAACAACATTTTAATCTCTAAAATATCATGTGTAACACCCCCTTCCCGAAAAGGAAAGGGGAGGTCACTCACAAAGCACAACAAACCTCAAAATACGTAAACAGAGCACTAATAACTTCAAAATATTAATAATGATACCCATCAATGAAGTACTAAATACAATTCTCCAACTAGAGTCAAAATAATCAAAACTAAAAAAATGAATCAACCTAGATGGTTAAAGGCAATACTCTCATCACACTAGCCCTGAATCATCCCTACAAACCTGCCAGAAGAAAAACACAGCATGAGCCAATTGCCCAGAATAGAATATATCTGAATCAACAGAATTGACGAAACCAAAAGAAGAATAAAGAAATAACGAACTCAAGTAACTAACTCAGTGAATTGAACTGACCAGAAATAAACAAAACAAATACAATAAAATAATAGGCTAAAATAAATGGTTGGGGTTATTTCATACCGAGTGAGCTCGGAAATATACATTGCCACACATGCAAGTCAAAACAATGCCACACAGACAAGTCAAAATAATGTCACACAGACAAGTCATAATAATGTCACACAGGCAAGTCACACATTGGACCACGAATCCAAATGTATGCAAATCGGATAGGTGTGTTTAGCACAACATCACAAATCCGCAGAACAGAAAACTACGGTTAACCCATACGCCTCCCACAACAACACACCAAATGACCTACTTCCTCCGGAGCCCAAAACGGAGACGCCGTGGACTAATCACACTGCCACGGAAAGTGTCATGCCTCTCGTGCCAAGATGACATGCATGTGGTACCCCCACAGGTGGTTATAGCTTAGGTATACCCTACAGTATATTCTAACAAAAATATCATGTCACAACACATGCGACATAATACCAACCAAAAGGGTTCTATATGTACATGTTAAACCAAATCAAATTATAGTCACAAGGTTTCAAAAAGAAGGTAGCAACATGTACCGCTCTACAATTATAAAAAATAAATATTACTAAACATGATAACCTAATTCAAAAATATAAATACGAGTCATATATATCAACTCTAAAATGAAACTAATATATTTATTTCACAGGAAATAATTATGTGAAATCTTAACAGAATTTGAAATAAGGAGACAAACAAACAAATCAAATTTAACAAGAGTATCGCTGAAAGAATATGAAATCCGTACCTTAATATAGTACCAAAATAATTCACCGACGCCAAATATCACTCATTTAACTCCCTCAATCCGATCTAATTATCAAAATAAATATAATATAATTAATTAAATTATGAACTTATACGGTTATATTTTCATAAATTCAATAATTTAATATACTATATTCAGTTGTAATCAAAAGATACATTTTATTTGTAATGACAATATTATAATTTTTTTTATCACTTTCCCCTTTTAAAAATTTTGTATATCTTTCATATATATATATATATATATATATATATATATATATATATAGAAATAGGATCAGGTCCGGACCTCCCAGATGGGAGAAAATCCGGTCCCAATTTTTTTTTTTTTTGTAGAACAACTAAAAAAAATAAAAATTTATGGAACTGAAATTTTTCCATAATACAGTATTTTGGGTTTGTTTTTAATACCTACACCAACCAATGTATGTACAGTCTGCCCAGACTGTACATACATGTTTTGTTATAGGCAACCAAATCACGCCCAAAACACTGTATTATGTAAAAATTTCAATTCCATAATTTTTTTTTGTTGTTTCAAAAAAAAAGCAAAAAAAAAAAGGTCCGGATTTTAAACCTGTACGGGAGTCCGGACAGGATCCGGCCTCTCTCTCTATATATATATATATATATATATATATATATATATATATATATAAACGTAATGTCGCAAGTTTATAATTAATTTTCTTAGTTCATATATATCATATATTTTAATTATAAATCAAAATTTCATTTACAATTTCACTTAATCAAGTGGCATAATCTATTTTAAAATAGATTGCAATCGCAACAAGAAAATAGATTGCAATTACAGTAGCAAAATAATTATTTTATATTCAAAAATAGTCTAATAATTATCTTTGAGAAGAATAATATGGTGCATAAAATTTTAAGATCTTGCTCTCAAATCCTTTTTAATTCCAGCCACATTCCCTCGTTCTCCTCGTTCTTCTTCTGCCTCTTCTTCGTTTCTCACTACGTTATAAATCCTCTTTAGTCTATTGTGTCAGTCTATGTATTAGGAAGGAATTTAACCTAATATATTACTCCTATTCTAATTTGGTTTTTAAACCAGTCACCTTAATTTTGGCTCAAATAATTTAACAAGCCCAAACTTAAATACTTAAAAATTAGTTTGACCCAATTAGTATAAATGCCCAAATTAATGTAACCATATACTTATTATTTTCCACACAAATTAAATACAATTTGGCCCTAAATATAAGAAAAGCCCAATTAAAATATAATTTTAAATGTAATTTACTTTTTTTTCTCGGTATTACATTATCTCCCCTTTAAAAAGGATTCTGTCCCCGGAATCAAAAGAATGAACGTACCTAATTATCAAAAAGATGCAGATACTCCGCTCGAATAGACTCCTCCATCTCCCAAGTAACTTCGCGCTCCGGATAATTTTAAGAAAAATAAAAGTAATATTTAATTATTAACAAAAAAAATTCGTATTATTACATTTTTCCCTCCTTCAAAATAATTTTGTCCTTGGAATTCAAATAAGTTACATAAAATTTTATTTCAGTTTTTATTTAAATTACATAATTATTCATAAACTTAATTAAGATGTAGCACCGCCATTTGTAACGATCAATTATCCATGTACTCGTAAAAGATTCATCGACTATCGTGTCAAGTCTTGGTAAGGTTCTTCGCGTTAAATCACATGATTCACTGTTTGTGCAGGTCGTCCCTAATATATTTGAGTTTAATTCTTGTAAACGTACCCTTCGGAACATAATTCGAAATAAAAAAAAATCTCTTCCTCTAAATACGATTCGAATACCCAAAATATTTAAAATTATTTTGAACTCGTAAAATGTTTATGTTCCACACATGACAAAGATTTAACAAATTACTTTTATTTGATTTTACATAAATTCATGCAAAACTCTAAGGGCATCAAATAAGCGAAACAACTTAAATTATATCACCAACTCTCACTAAGTCCTCAAGAGTTTCAAAATATCATAACCTAGAATCAATTTAGTTCTCAAATAATATTACACCAAAAATATTTTACTACTAAGATCTATTCATCACCATACCTAACTCCAAATCACATATTCTATCATCTGTATAAGCGAACTACAATTATTCAAGATCTCTCAAAATTAATTGAATTTCATCACCTACTATCTAATCATATAATAAATCAATTGTCCCTTATTGCAAACCTTAATCCAATAAATTTCAATGTCTCCCCGTATTATCATAAATAAACTTTATAGAACATAACTCCAATATCCTACTAGAAATAGTCACAAAATTGATTATTAACTCCAAATGATTAATCTAATTACCTCGAATATCAATAACTCAAATCACAAAAATAGGAATCCTATATAAGTACAAAATTTTTTTGTACTGATTTGGTATTTTTCATAAAAATAGACTAGTTATGAGTAAATGAATTAAATATGTTATGTGAAATAACAAAATTGAAAAATAGGATTTTATGGCTTGGGAATCCTAGATAAGGTATATGCAGATTTTTGATGAGGGTTTTGATTTTTGGTGATGAAATCGTACGAGTTTGGCATTTTAGGATGATTAAATGCATTAATTAATAAAGTGTAAACAATTAAAATAAATTATTTATAAGTTTAAGAAATGATTAAAATATTATTGTAATATTACTAATATTAGATTATGAGATTATTAAGTGATTGATAACATTTGGATTAAGGTAATATAAATATTGATATAGATTTTATGGTGAAAGTTTATTTTTTTATGCCGGGGTTACTATTCATGAGTTACTATTCATAGGGTATTCACGATAAAATTGGTTTTTTTTTTCTGACCAAATTATCGTTGATTTATGAATCTTACTCTTGAAATTAAATCCATGTTTTGATCATTTTATTTTTATTCTCATATATAACATTTTTATAATCCTGGTGAAGAAATTTCTCTTTGACTTGAGTGTAAAAATGGGTAGATTATTGGTATGATCGTGACTATGGGTTCTCTTTGGCCAGTAGTGCAAAGTTAAATCGTTGACGGGTATGATTATAACCATTGAATTTACACTTGAATATTTTTAGCTTAAGTGCAAAGGTGAATTGATCAACATGGTCATAATTATGTTTATATAAATTCAGAAATGATTATATGTTTCTTTGAGATATTAATATCTTTGGCCTGTAGTGCAAAAATGAATTATTGATGAATATCTTTGGCCCGTAATGCAAAGATGACCTGTTGTTGAATATCTTTGGCCTATAGTGCGAAGATGAACTGTTAATGAATATCTTTAGCCCATAGTGCAAAGATGAATTTATTAGTATGATTATGAACAGGAACTGTGATTTGGTATAACCATGATCTTTGATGTTTCAGGTAAAGACAGGTGATGAAAATTATCTTTGTCCTGGATGAGAAAAGGAATTTGGAACCACAAATATGATTATGAGTTATTCATATGATTGTGGACAGGAACTGTTGATTGATGTTACAGGGATAAAATATTATTGGTGGACTTTTAACATAGAGAAGATAATAGACATTATGGTTTATTTGACTCTTCTAATGGATTGATCGTTCCGCTGCAACTATGGTTGAAAAGTTTTATCATCTACCATATGTTCTAAATCTCTGATTTATTACTGATGAAGGCTATTGATAATTTAATTATCTTTAGCCATGATATTCTTTACTAAGCTAGTTGTGCTCATCCTTTTGCTTCACAATTCCTTTCAGGTAACAAGAGTGTAGCTGGGTCAAGCGAGGGTAACAGGGAAATAGAACGGTAGTCTATAGCTGTTGAGGTTCTCCCTAAATAGTATGAAAATAATTTTATTGAGAACTTTAGATAAGTGTTTTTATTGTATACGTCATTTGATATTTAATTTTGTTGAACCAAATAGGGTGAGGCGAACCCAACTTTGGAACAGTGTTTTCTCACTATCATACAAGATGTCTAATGACATACAACCTCGTGCTATCATAAGACAGGGTTGTGCACATCCACTTGCTGAATATATCTACGAGCACTACCTATATGATCTTGGAGTTTGGTTGAAACATAATGTTCAATTGCAGACGGTGGAGATAGTTATATGTCAAGAGAAGACTCGCCATTGGAAGGAACATGATAGTAATCTTCTCATTTTTCTTTTGGGTCTATTGGATCAACCAAGGATAATTCTCTGGACATATGATATCTATCATAACTTAGACTCATGGCCTCCTATGTATGAAGGTTTTCTTGAGCATTTCCTAAAGATTTTAATTTCTAAAACAGTTATTGATTGTACCTTTATGTATGGTATCACTGTGAGGTGATGTCCACGGTTGGGACATGAGTTACAGTTGGTATATATTTGTATCAAAACTCACAACATATGTGTTTGTATATTTTGCGCGACAATTGTAATAATGAAGTTGTAGTTTTTTTCTGTACCATGTATTTGGCGACTCAGAATAGGTTGGATGGATTGGACCTATTTTGGGGGCGTTACATCTATTATATATATATGGATACACAATTTTTTTTAGTATAACATACTGTATGTTATTCCATTCATAATCTATTATTAGAGTTTGTTGTTCTTGGTTCTAGCATGCTAATGACTGTAATACTCATATGTAAGTCATCATCACACCACCCTCAAATTGTTTTGTTGTTATACGGCGTAATATCTAACCTTAATTATTGTGCAGTGTTTATTTTTATAAAAGTGTATTGTAATTTTGCATTCCTTTCAATCTAAATAAATTAAAAGAGATCCGATAAAATACATGATGATTACATTTTTAGATATTTTCATATCTCAGCAGATAACAACTAGAAGATATAATCTTCAAAAAGGGTACTTTCTAGTTTCCGTACTAAAATAATCTTTAAAAAGAAAATTGATATATTTCTAATGATTTTTGATATATTTTCTTTTAGCGTGTATGATAGCATATTTGATATATTTCTAATGATTTTTTATATATTTCCTTTTGTCGTGCATAGTTGCATATTTGATATATTTCTAATGGCCTTTTGATAAATTTTTGTATTAAGTTACAATGACAAATATGCTTAGTAGTATTGGTTTGTTATTTTTAGTGGACAAATTTAGTTTCGCATTTTACTGCATTTCTATAAACTGTTTCATTACAATTAAATCTGAATATATATAATTATTTAATTTCATGGGGAATATGTTTAGTTATTTAATATTTAAATCTTATAAATTTGAATTTGGTGCCCTTGATTTATATCGAGCAAGAATTATTTGTAATGGAATCTTGATGCTGAGATTCATATAAAGACAAAGAACCTTGGAGATACAATTATAGTTGACAATCATGCATCCTTGCAGGATAATGCAAAATTAATGATTTTTATTCGACATCATCTCTATGAAAAATTAAAAGTTGAGTACATTACAGTAAAAGACTCACTTGTCTTATGAAATGATTTAAAGGAAAGATTTTAAAAGCTCATTATAATTGGTTGCACATGAAGTTGCAAGATTTTAAAAGTGTTGAGGAAAAAACACTGATGAAGACATGTTAGAGAAATTATTTATTATATTTCATGCCTCGAATATGTTCCTGCAGGAGCAATATCGAGAGCGTAAGTTTACAAAATATTCCTTGAAGCGATAAAGGAAACTATGTTTTCAGAAGTGAAATTATGTCTTCTAGTAGCTGTACAATATAATGGTGTTTTTGCTGAAAAACTAACAATCTCACTCGACCGATTCTATTACATTCCCTGAAGTAAATGGAACCTCAGTTGATAATCATAGAGAAAATTATGATTGTGGTTGTGGTAGTAGACGTGAAAGGAACAATTAATATAGAAAGGAAATGTACCTGTCGTACTCCTAAACATTTGGTATATAGATTTGTACCAAGACTCCATAAAAGAAAAGAAAATGGAATTGAAATAAACTTTATTGTTCATAATGATCCTGAAGATCCCATGAATTATTTTGTCTTTTCAAATGGAGTGGATATAACTAATTTTGATATCTATGGTTTCTTTGATGATTCTTTATATTCTTCTGAGGCAAACAACAATTTTCTCAGTTTTAAGGATATACATTATAATGGTTATCATATTGAAACAAATATTGAAGGCAATGAAGAATTTCTTTATATTACTTCAATAGTATCGGGCCAGAAGCTCATATTAGAAAAACTGTATATTTTCTCTTCTGGGATATATTATAATAAAATGAGAATAGTTGAAACAAATGTTGTAATACACTAGAAGTGTTCGGATCCAAAGGTTTTTATGATTTGAAATTCCAGGATCAATAATGTTGCGTTGAATTATTGAAAACTCCCATGAACATCCCGTAAGGAACCTGAAGATTCCTTTACTTGTTGATTATATCAAAGTAAATTAATTACCAATACATGATTGGGGTCTATTAGGTTTGTAATATTCATGAACACAATTAAATTGCATAAAATAAGCGGAAACGTGGAAAAATAAGAGTTTTAAAATTTTACAAACCATATACTCGGATCATCCTTTATGCGCAATTATTAATTATACGAAAAGATAAAGAACAAGAATCATACCCTTGAAGATCTGAGCTTCCTCAGGTACAAGTTCGCCTCCAATCCTTTTCGTGTTCAACTTGAATTCACCAGATTTGATTCCTTCCTTTGATCAACGTTAGCCACCCAAGTGTTTGGCCTCTAGAGGTGATCCACCAAGAAAGAAGAAAGATTCAAGAAGGTGGGTGTTTGGCAAAACCTTAGTTTTTCTATCTCTCATAGAAAAGGTGTACTATCCAACTATTAGAATTACGTATTCTATGAAAACGTCAACCACCTTCACCCATAATAAGACTCCTCTTATTTATATATGTGGGTAACCCTCCTAATTGGGGTTTTATTTTAATTAATTAAATTCCTTTTAATTAATTAAGCTCCCTAATCTTATTAGGGATAATTAATTAAACTCTTTTAATTAATTAGCCTCCTAATCTAATTAGGCTATATGAGAGTACTTTTATTAATTAATTCCCAAACTCTTTTAGGAATTAAATAATAATAATAATAGTAATAATAATAATAATAATAAGACTCCTCTTATTAATTTATATTTAATATTTCCAAAATATTAAATAATAAATATTAAGCTATTTAATTTATTTTATCATCATAGATTAAATTAAATATACTTAACTTATTATTACGATTATGCCATTAACTTCTTAAATAATTATTCTTCCTTTTATGGTGTGACCCTTTAGGTTCTCCATATTAAACCGGTTGTGAATAAATCAATTAGAACAATTCTAATCTTATTTAAATAAATAAATAAATTATTAATTTATTTAAATAAATAATATTTATTCTACAATAGGGATAAGCCTCTCTAGCGATCAACGACTTTTCAGATAATATAGATTTTAACATTAATCATAAAAAAACATTTGAGTAAATAGTTACCGTACAATTCAATCATTCCACCATACAATGTCCCAATTAAATATAAGACATGAAATTACTGTCAAGTCTTATTTTATTTAATTATATGTATTTTGACTCTTAAATGCACAACTCCAAATAATGCAAATTAGAAACTCCTTTCTAATTTCATTCTGCCTTGGCCAAGGACTACTGGGTTGTCTCATTTATCAAATCACATAGGACATTTCTCTTCTTTTACTAGAAGCGGTAGATTCTTTATTGATCATACATTATCTCCATGTACAACTTATTATACCAGAGTATACCCTTTTATATACCCTAAGGGTCTTAAGGAATAAGTCAAAGTATAACCCATCATACACAAGATACTATGATGATCTCAAGTCCAAGGATCACTTGTACTACTATCACTATAGGAATTCCTATTGACAGGCAAGTAAAACTTCATTAGGTATTCCTTAGCGAGCCACGTTCAGTGAACTTATTCTCTAATAAGTACCTACATACTTGCTTTAGTGTCTCCACACAAATGATCATGAGATCAACCATCCTCATCCAATGAGCAAGCAACATATGTACCAATCTATCCGGATTCACTAATCCCCAATTTAGTAATCCAACGATTGGGAACTATTTTAGTTTTAAGCTTTCTAAGAATTTAGATCACATTAGAATGATCATCATCATTATTCTAAAAGCATTGCTTAAAACTATGGGTTTATCACATATTATAAAACCACATCATGTAGATAATTAAAAGACTTTAATAAATTATTACTTTTTATTAATAAATGAATAAGATTGTTACAAAGTATATGCTTTATCATCAAACATGATTGGCTTGTGTGCATACTACTTTTAATCTCCCACTTGCACTAAAGCCAATCGCCATGGTATCTCATACTCTTCTTTTCTAAGTGACGATTATCCTGCTGTTGGATAAGCTTTAGTTAATGGATATGTAATGTTATTCTTGAGAGTCCACTATCTCTATAGTGATTTCCCATCTTTCAATGATTCCTATAATCAAATAAAAGTGCCACAACACATGTTTAGATCAAAGATGAGACTTAGGGACTATTCCTAGTTTTGTAATGAACTTTTCATCCAAACAATCCATTTGTAGCTTCATTTATAGCTATATACTTTATATTTATCACTAAACTAGCAACTCTTTGCTGTTTGAAACCTTTCCAATTCACTGCACCACCGTTCCAGGTAACACTTTACCTTAAAGTGGATTTTCTGTCATCTTGGTCCGTCTAAAAAGAATTGAGTTTGTTAAGCCCTCTAGTTTTAATTCAAACCCACCATTAATATGATCATATCCTAAGTGTCGGTTAAGTACTTTAAGATATTTTTCACTGACTCATAGTGAACTTCTCTAGAATAAGACTGATCAACATCAGGTCTCATACATTTCATTGCATATGATGAGTGAGTTTTATACACATAAATTGGATACATTCGGGCTTAATTTATTGTTGTTCTCAAGTCTTTTAGGATATTTTTATGTGTTTGTGTCTATTCAATCATGTTTTATATTGTTTTGTAGGATTTGGAACAAAAGTTGCATGGATCGACGTTCGGGGTGGATAGATGCGCGTTTTCGGCTTATCATTTACACAGCAGTCACTTCAGAGCCAATTTGACTATAGCTCCGAACATTATTTCGAAAACCTTCAAGAATGAAAGTTGTAGATCTACTTCTCCTCTTTCCAGAACATCTTGAATCATCTAAATCGGAGTTCGGACGAAGAAGTTATGGCCGTTTTCCCAAAGGACGTCGGAGCAGAAAAAGTTAACTTTTGGACCAGCGCCGGGGCGCTCGTTTTAGTGTTATTTACAGCGCCGGGGCGCTGGGGGGCAGAATGCCAGCGCCGTGCCCAGCGCCGGGGCGCTGGGGAAGGGCCTGGTGCGGGCCTGGACGCGTTTTGGGCGAATTTTGACACCTTTCTGACTCCAAATAGGATTGGGGTTGTTCCAAAACTAAAAATTAGACTTGTAACCTATAAATACATGATGTAAGACATAAAATAAAGGGGGATTACATAGCTTAGAATAGAGATACACTCTATTAGATTAGAACATAACCCTAGTTCTTATTAGTTTTGGAGATTGAAGCAACTTGGAGACCATTGAAGATCAAGAGCAAGAACAAGAGGGGAGCATCAGATTTGCTGACAACAGATTCTATTCTCTTCTCTTATCATACTTTTATCTTTTAATGTCTATTCAATTGTGGATTCTTGGTTTCCATTCATTAATTATGAACTAACTCTTTTATTAAGATTTCAATTGAACTTTTTATGGCTATGAATTAGTTATTCATTATATTCCAGTTATTTATGTTAAAGTGAGTTGTTTATCTTGTCTTGTGCATATTGCTTAATTATCTGATCAGTAATTACTTTGTTACTCTAGAAGGAATTGGAAGAGTAATTCTAGGGTTAGAACTGGGCATGATATCATGTGACTTAGTTATTTGCATGGTGAATAATTAGGTTTGTGAATTGAATGGAAATATCTATTCACCGCATGTAACACATAAGGAATTGGGATTAAAGGAGTTTAATTCACTTGTTTTGCATAGGAATATAGTAAGATTAATCTGGATTAAATAGAAGGCAATTGATCACTTGGAAAAGGACTTTTGACATTTGAGAATTCCTGTTAACAATTCAGTAGACATAATAATTGGGATAATTGATTTATAATTCATAATTGGGGATATTGAAGTCTTAATCTTTATTTATTTGAATTCATTTATAAAGTAATCTAGTTTTAATTGGTTAATTTAGTTTTCTTAATTAGAAAAAACACAATTTGAGATTGTTTAAATAAAATTAGTTTGGTTAAGAATTAGTACTTGGTGATTTTTATTAAATAATTCCTCGTGGGAACGATACTTTTCTTATCACTTTATTACTTGTTGACCGTGTATACTTGCACGTATTCATTGATTGTGAAATCGATCAACAAGTTTTTGGCGCCGTTGCCGGGGAATTATTTTAATAATTATTTACCAATATTAATTTCAATCAAATTAGTCTTAATTTAAACATTTTTATTTTTATTTTTAATTCTCTTTCTATATTTCTCTCTTTTCAGGTACCATGGATGACTTTGTGTATCAATGGCCATACACGAACATGACTCAACCAGAGAGGATATCAAGTTTGGAAGAAGCCTTAGAAAAATTCATTAGAGCTTCTGACAAAAAGAACGAGGAACAAGATAAGAAAATGAATCAAGTAGAGCTGAATTTGCAAAGCCAAGGGGCATTGATCAAGAATCTGGAAAATCAAGTGGAACAGATAGTACATGCGTTGAACAACCGTCCTCAATACACCTGGCCCTATGACATGGATTCCGAGACTGATGGTGAGCCCGAGCCAAATCTACAACTGGATGAGCCACGAGATGAAAAAGAGGAGACAAGTGGGGATAATGACAACAAGGTCGGTGAAGAACTAATTGTGAGACCCAATGATGATGAGCTAATGTTACTTATGCCTCAAGTGCCTTCTCTTCCACAGTTCAAGAATCCGGTTAGATTTGCAAAACCTTGTCCGATTGGTAGTCATGTCGTCGGCAATACTCTCTGTAACGTAAGAGCTAGTACAGTTGTGGAGTCATGGGGGGATGAAAAAGAGAAGATAGAGGAAGATTCCATTATGTTTATTAAGCTTCAATGCCCTAATCTGATCATCGACATAATGGAGGAAACACCTAGTGGTTTGCCGTTCTTAATGGGGATCCTATCTACAAAGAGCATGCTAGGTGACTTCAATTCAAGGGTTTTTGCAAATGGGAACCTACCAAAAGCTATATTATTTCCGATGGATGGAGGGTTCCTCAAATTTCGAAGAGGAATTGGATAGCATTGACCAGATAAAGTCAGGCTGAGACTATAAAACAAGCGCTTATTGGGAGGCAACCCAAGTTTAATTTTTATTTTTAGTTTTTATTAAGTTTTATATTAGTAGTTTTGAATTTGCATTTATTTAGGATTTAATAAAATTGCTTCTATCATGGTTTTACAGGTTATTCAAGTCAAATTCAAGTGTGGTGCCCAATTCGTTCCATGTGCTTAGCCTATTCTCCAAACTTAGCGGACAAGGAGGAAGATTGCTATATTTTCAGGGAAGTCCTCTGTTTTAATTTTTTCTATTTCAGTCATTGAGGACAATGTCTAGTTTAAGTTTGGGGGCATTCTAGTGTCGTATTGCATATAGTTAGTTATTTACATTGTAAGTTCGTTATGTTTTCGAGTTATTTACATTTAGTTTTTGCATTCTTTTTTTTTTGTTAAAAAACAAATTTAAAAATCGCAAAAATACTAGTTAGTTTACTGTGTTTGTTGCATTTAGTTTATATTTGCATGATTCCAACTGTTAGATAGTAAAAGTCTATTTTGGCCAATGATGAGACTGGAGTTAAGTAGATAAGTATAGTATTGAATATTCAGGCGTTGATGTGATTTCTTGTTATGAATTGAATCTTTTCCTGTTTGAAACTGGTATAATTAAGGTTAGCACGTTAATAACATCTATGTTGACTGATTAAGTATAAATTGATACATAATGGATTTCTTAAGGATAATACTAGTGTGAAGGAATGAAAGACATGAATAGGCGGAGATGGCTAAATTTTGATAAAAACTTAAGTTTGGGGGGAAAATTTGAGGTATATAAGCTTTAAAAAAAAACATGTTGAGTCTTGTGGTGGGTTGAGGAGAAACACTCCCCATAAACACAAGCGTGAGATGGAGCGTAAAACGCACTCACCAACCATCTATCAAAAAAAAAAAGAAAAAAAAAAAATTTACCGTGGCTAGTTTTGTTTCGGGGCCTTTGTTACTTGAGTAAGTACGCCCGAAGGGGTATCTTAAAACCTAGCGCCCTAAGGTCTTATATGGTCTGGGAGTCGTTGGTCGAAAGCTCGCTAAGGGGTGACACTGTTAGCCTAATGGAATGAGATATTGCACAGTCATGGTTAAAAAAAAATAATAAAACGGGAAAAGAGCAAAAAGCCCCCGTAATGAAAAGTAAAGCATAAGTAGCCCAAATTGGACTCTTGAACTTGGTGGATGTTTGACTTTAGTTGGATCTAGCTTGTTCGTGAATTTTGTGAGTTTTCACTGTATGATGCCTTCGAAGATATCTATTATGTCTTAAATTTGATTTTATATCAGTTAACATTGTTGTGGAGCACACACGCACTATATCAGCGATAACAATCTAAGATTTGATGATTGATTGGGAAATTACTGATTTGTTTTAATATGATGTATTATCATGTTTACTTGATTTCTCTAAGGCCGGTTGAATAGACTTGTTTCTATCATTACTGTTGGATTCGTAGGCATATAGATTAGTTTCATTACATTGCATTGCATAAAATTTTGGTGTTTTTGCTTGAGGACAAGCAAATGTTTAAGTTTGGGGGTATTTGATGAGTGAGTTTTATACACATAAATTGGATACATTCGGGCTTAATTTATTGTTGTTCTCAAGTCTTTTAGGATATTTTTATGTGTTTGTGTCTATTCAATCATGTTTTATATTGTTTTGTAGGATTTGGAACAAAAGTTGCATGGATCGACGTTCGGGGTGGATAGATGCGCGTTTTCGGCTTATCATTTACACAGCAGTCACTTCAGAGCCAATTTGACTATAGCTCCGGACATTATTTCGAAAACCTTCAAGAATGAAAGTTGTAGATCTACTTCTCCTCTTTTCAGAACATCTTGAATCATCTAAATCGGAGTTCGGACGAAGAAGTTATGGCCGTTTTCCCAAAGGACGTCGGAGCAGAAAAAGTTAACTTTTGGACCAGCGCCGGGGCGCTCGTTTTAGTGTTATTTACAGCGCCGGGGCGCTGGGGGGCAGAATGCCAGCGCCGTGCCCAGCGCCGGGGCGCTGGGGAAGGGCCTGGTGCGGGCCTGGACGCGTTTTGGGCGAATTTTGACACCTTTCTGACTCCAAATAGGATTGGGGTTGTTCCAAAACTAAAAATTAGACTTGTAACCTATAAATACATGATGTAAGACATAAAATAAAGGGGGATTACATAGCTTAGATTAGAGATACACTCTATTAGATTAGAACATAACCCTAGTTCTTATTAGTTTTGGAGATTGAAGCAACTTGGAGACCATTGAAGATCAAGAGCAAGAACAAGAGGGGAGCATCAGATTTGCTGACAACAGATTCTATTCTCTTCTCTTATCATACTTTTATCTTTTAATGTCTATTCAATTGTGGATTCTTGGTTTCCATTCATTAATTATGAACTAACTCTTTTATTAAGATTTCAATTGAACTTTTTATGGCTATGAATTAGTTATTCATTATATTCCAGTTATTTATGTTAAAGTGAGTTGTTTATCTTGTCTTGTGCATATTGCTTAATTATCTGATCAGTAATTACTTTGTTACTCTAGAAGGAATTGGAAGAGTAATTCTAGGGTTAGAACTGGGCATGATATCATGTGACTTAGTTATTTGCATGGTGAATAATTAGGTTTGTGAATTGAATGGAAATATCTATTCACCGCATGTAACACATAAGGAATTGGGATTAAAGGAGTTTAATTCACTTGTTTTGCATAGGAATATAGTAAGATTAATCTGGATTAAATAGAAGGCAATTGATCACTTGGAAAAGGACTTTTGACATTTGAGAATTCCTGTTAACAATTCAGTAGACATAATAATTGGGATAATTGGATAATTGATTTATAATTCATAATTGGGGATATTGAAGTCTTAATCTTTATTTATTTGAATTCATTTATAAAGTAATCTAGTTTTAATTGGTTAATTTAGTTTTCTTAATTAGAAAAAACACAATTTGAGATTGTTTAAATAAAATTAGTTTGGTTAAGAATTAGTACTTGGTGATTTTTATTAAATAATTCCTCGTGGGAACGATACTTTTCTTATCACTTTATTACTTGTTGACCGTGTATACTTGCACGTATTCATTGATTGTGAAATCGATCAACAGCATACATGATAGTTACGCATGCGATCTCTCTTTTACGAGTCTATGGGGACTATTAAGAGAGATACACTCCATGGCTCATCAACATGAGACAATTCTTGGAGTTTGCCATGCCAAACGACTTTAGCATCAAATGAATATACGTTCCTCAGGTTAATTCGAGCATCCTCTTGAATCTATCTATATAGATTTTATCCCCAATTTAGATACTCTTCCCAAATCATTCATGGAGAAATGTTTGGACAACTTTATCTTTACTGATTGTAGCATTAGTATATCATTCCTTATCCATAGTATATCAACATATAATATTAGGAATGTCACGATGCTCCCACTGACCCTTTTGTACACACTAGTTCATTCTTATTTGTGATAAAATCAAACTCTTTTGATTTGTTTCATTAAAAAGAATGTTCCATTTTTGAGAAGCTTGCTTCAATCCATTTCTCTGAGTGTCTACAACTCTTACCTCATCGTATGTAACTGGATCATCATCTTCTATGATACGTACCTCATCATCATCATCCATGATGAATCTATACCTCCCAGGTATCTTTGGTATTATTCTAGATTTATGATTCGGTTGTGGTACAATAGGTCTATCTACAGGTTCCTCTTATTTGACTTATAGTGTTTTATGGTTCTTGAACTCTTCAAGATGTATTATCCTCCCACAAGCCCCTTCAATGATAAACATCTTTATCTTAGAAGGCAGCATGTTTCGCAATAAACACCTTTTGCTAAGTAGGATTATAGAACATATATCCTAAACTTACTTTAAGATGTCCGACAAAAATGTACTTGTCAAATTTTGTCCCAAGCTTATCCTCTTGAAACCTTTTCACATAAGTTGGACAACCCCTATCTTAACATACTTAAGATTAGGAATCCTCCCTGTCCATAAATTTTATGGAGTCTTGGGGCCAAATTTTGAGGTTACCTTTTTTGTAGATATACAACCATTTCTAGGACATTATCCCAGAAGGATACTGGAATGTCGGTAAAATCATTATGGACCGCACCATGTCCAACAAAGTGTAATTTTTCCTTTCAGATACATCAATCAATTATTGCGTATCAGGAGGTGTCCATTGTGAGAAAACCATTTGAGATAATCTAGAAACTTTATTGCACAAGTATTTATTCCTTGATCTAATCAAAGAATCTTAATACTTTGCCAATTTGTTTCACTTCTGAATTCTTTGAACCTTTCAAATAATTCATACTTGTATTTCAGCAAATACACACATTCAACTCTTTGAATGACCATCTCCTTTTCTTATACTAGTTTGTTAAATTTGCAAAATTATTTTCACGTAAGTCAAGTATACAAAATTCATTAAGTAATATTCCAGTTCTATACAAAATATTATTATTATAAATAGAACAACAATTGTTCTTAAATATAATACCAAAGATTTTATTATCCAACAACAAAATGGAAATAATGTTTCTAACGAGAACTGGAATACAATAACAACTTATTGACTTAATAGATTTGCCCGTAGGCAATGCTAAACTATAAGTTTCTGTAACGCCCCAAAATTCGGTCTATTTTCACATCCAGATTCCGTACGTCACGATCCCATCTTCTACCAAACATACATCATTATATAGCTAAATATAACAACATACATCCTCAAATCCCAGGTTCTAAAATCTTAAAACCTCTTTCATACCAAATAATGATAATTACATTATTCTTTACATCTTGTAAAAGTGACTTTTATCCGCCACCAAGGATACATAATCGTTCATTAAACTATTCTATAGTTTAATTATATCATTCTATATTACAAGTCTTCGCTTGATCTTCACGCTCATTCATCTAATGAATATCACTTCTTCTGGATACCGATCAGCTTGATCTTTACAGGATCCTTAAGTTCTTTCTAACATCGTTCGCTGAAAATGTTTTTATTTAAAGCAAGTGTGAGCATTCAATTGCTCAGCCAGTCAAAGCAGTTGAACAAACAACTTTAAGAATTCAAACATTCTTGTAAGACTTCAATAACCAAACAAAGGTTATGAAGCAGCTTGAATAATAGGAATAATCTCGATTCCTATCATTTTAAAATATTAGTTACATTCCCTTTGAAATACTTTCATTCTCTACTCTCTTTCATACACATTCTGTCTGGCTAGAATCAATAGCACAGACTTAACAATAACTGTTCATGTATAAACAGAACATGGTCATATTGAATAGTTCAATCACAGAACAGTTCATATCATAGAAACACCGAAGTGTTCACATTGTGGCACAAAGCCTCATATATTCTAACACCTTGTACAAATATCGCACATTTGCACATAGACTGAACTTCTCAAGTTCAACATCTGAGAAGTTTAGAAACTATCATACATTTAAAATATGAATGAGGTTAGCAAACTTGCCTTACGCACAGCTAAAACTTATAGTTTATGCGGAACTGCTCATTCAAATTCCTATGTAGCACATAAGGAAATAACACATATACCAATTAGTCATATACTTGACTTATGCATTGGTTTACTTTACTTTATTTCTTAGGGTTCACGTTCTTATAAACTAAGTTTACGCGACCAACTTCCTTTGCTGGTTAACGGCTTCATGACATACGGAGATGTCTTACTCAATACGTTCATCATTTTTGATGATTTACATTCTTATATTCTTCTTATACTTTCCTAGGACTCAGCACACATCGTGTCTCTGCTAGTAGTCTATATGGTACTCTTAGTGGTTTCCCACAAATAACCAACAAATAAGTTCTCATCTCATCTGTAGCAGCCCCGAATCCGGGCCCCGAATCGCCTCGGATCCGGTTCACTATCTCTTTCACTATTTGCGGAAGATATAAACATAAGCTGTTTATACAATACATTACACACTATTACCCAAGGTCGAGTAACCTTAACTTATACACAATTCATATAATATCTATTATACAACAATATTTATCAAATACGCTATTTACAAACTAGCCGCACTTTTAACCCAAGTAGAACTTGACTTTAACCTTTTCCTGTATCCGAACGCATTCGCTTTATCTGCAATGTTTATCATGATATAGCAAGGGTGAGCATAAAAGTTGCCCAGCAAGTTTAAATACAACAATATAACAATATATCATGATTGAAGAGTATGAATAACAAGCTGGCTATAATTCATTAAGATAATTGAGAACTAGCACGAACAAACAGTTGACTGAACAAGTTTTATACATGAACAACATTTCTGAACCAACTGGTAATGAAGGTGATCAGCCTTTCATACCTGACTTATACATGCAAGATGTACAGAATACAATTTTCTTGGCAATCAGCAATGATTAACCATAAGCTTGAAGAAACTACTCTTATTAAAGTTAAGTAATAGAAAAACTTGCCTGAATCGTGGATTACCGCAACGCAATTAATAACGCTTTATCCGAAGACCTAATAATATAGATCTCCAATATTAGAATAATATCATCACAGTATATTACTGTTATATTTATATCCACAGAATAACCTAAACACATAGCACATAATCCTATCAGTCTATAATACATGGAAGACTTAGTATCAGGTCAAACTATTTCAGTCTGACTTGAAACCGACACAATTCTATCATCCCGACGGTCTAGTCAGACGAATATCGAGTTTAAGTTCAATTAAACTCTGACTTAACAGTTAACAATTATCACATATAATTTCTAACCAGACAAAACATTTTTCCTAGGCTCGTAATAATTTTCGGATAATTATTACCATTTATCAACATTTTTCAATCATTAGTACCGTATTTAAATGAATTAAATACCACTTAATACCACAATCATTAATATTCATTTAATATAAAATATTAATGAAAATCATTACATAATATTATAATATAATTATAATATATCGAAGTATTTTTAATACTTTAAAATCATAATTATATGATTTTTAAACACTTAAATCCATTATCCGATAATTGCTATTAATATTAAAATATTAATATTTTTATGTCAAAATATCAAAAGTTACATTTATAACTTAAAATATTTTCTTAACACTTAAATCATTTTTATATGATTTATAAAGCATTAATTCTATTTTTCATTAATTTTTTTAATATATCTATTAAATAAACTAATTATCATTAACATTGATTAATAAATGAAATTCATCCCAAAATATTAAAAGTCATCAAAAATAACTTAAAATATTTTCTTATACCATAATATTATTTTTCATGAATTAAAACTATTTTTTAATAATTTATTTAATATTATAATTAAATAAATAAATACCATTTATATTCCATAAATACCAAATATTTTTGAAATATACTCAAAATAGTTAAAAACTATTTTTCAAACTTTAAAATAATTTTTCATAATTTATTTTGTATTTTTAATAATTAAAAACCAATTTTTTCTAATTTTAAATTAATTTCCGGAAAAATAAAAATAATCTGTCGCTAAAGGCCTATAGCGACACTTTTCTGTCGCTATAGGTGTTCTTCACTCAAGAACACTGACAACTCAGTGAACGAGAGGGCTGGTTTGACCGCGATTTAATCTGTGTTCCTTATGATTTCTGGGCCTGTGATTGATTTCATGTTGTAGTATTTATGTAATACTACAACTACATATTATGTTTCATGCCAATCCAACAACTGAACATCAAGATCTGGACAACCAAAATATCTGAAAGACGTGTTCTTCATTTTCTGGGTTACCCAGAAAATGAAGAACAGTCAAGGTACCTCCTTTGGATCCCTATAACTTCGATTCTAAGACTGTTTTGCGTGATATAAAGGTTCACAATTGTAGAACATATGTCAGTGTACATTTCTATTACATCAGATCAACATATCAACATCAAAACAGTAAGATCTAGATTGGTCAAACAAGGGGTCAGAAACTGTTCTTGGCGAATTCAGGGTTTTCCAGAAATTCATCCGGACAGTTGGTCAAAGCTACTTTGACCGTGATTTTCTTCCACTCCAGTTATGATCTAAAGGATCTGGTGATTTTAACATGTAGTATTCATGTCAAGCTACAAAGATCTACCAACAACATGGCCTAACTACTAATACACAGCAAGATCAATTGACTCAAAAAGCTTGTCAGACGAGCTGGAGAAATCTGGGCTTGCCCAGAAACAGAAATTGTGATCGGTCAACCATGTTTGACTGTTCATAACTTGTGATCTACACAAGATCTGGATCTGATTCAAGTTGTAGATTAAAGACAACATGGAATACTACAGAGCTATACCATAAACTACACAAAAACATTATCACACACGGATCTAAAGGTCCTGACATTAGGCTGTCAGACCACTGATTGAAAAATTTCCAGATTTCCTAAAAATTTAGATCCGAGCATCTAGGTGTTATGGATCCATGATCCATCAACCCAGATCTCTAATTGACACCTTATAACACATATTTAACCAACAAACAACAACATTAAATATCCAAATCTTAGATTTCAAAATTTAGGGTTTTATACCTTTTATGCTTTAATTTCTGATATTTGATCCTCTGATCTGTTTCTTTTACACGTGGGGCTTAAATTGAGACTGAAATCACACTATGATTTCGTGGGTTTGAGAGAGAATAGGAGTTGGTAAGATCAAGAATGAGATTGGATAAATTTTGTACACTTTCTCTCTCCAAATCCTTATATAATTTGCTTGATTCATTGCTTGATCTGATCTTGCTGCTGATTTTGCTGGATTATCACATGGCTATGCTAGGTTTAGACTAGGGTTGTTCACCAACCCAAAGATTTTTCAAGATTTGCAAGAAACCTAAACTAATACACAAAAGGGCCTTTATGTCCTTTCCTTTAATTTCTAGATTTTCCATTTCATGAAACCCTTAGGGTTTAGCATACTAAGATTTAGAGTTTGGACAAATTTAGGGTTTAGGTTTTAACCCTTAACTTTGTAATCTAATTTCTACATTTCCTGAATTTTGATTTTCAAAATAGAAAATTAACATTTTTAACTTATAATTAGTATTTACTAATTATATTAAAATTCCTTACTCAGTACTAAAATCTTACTAATTAGGATTAGTAATTTCCTAATTAAAATTGCTAATTACGCAATTAGGGTCAAGATGGTCATTAGGGTTTATAAACCGCTAATTAGGGTTTCTAATAGAAAAATTAATTTTCTAATTTAGAAATTAAATATCGTAATTAGATTAGGGTTTCTAATTACTCATAAATTGAACTAATTAGGATTAGGGTTTCCTAATTAACATTGCTACTTTTAGCAATTAAATCCACAATTGAGCATTAGGGTTTTCTGAGGGAACAATTAGGGTTCCAAAAATTGGAAATTAGGGTTTGTTAATTAATTAAACATTACCCTAATTAATACTTAATTAATAGCACTTAAGCATTAAAATTGTCTGTTATATTCCCAAATTAGGGTTTCATTTTATCAGTATCTGAAATTAGCGTTTTCAGATCTGGTATTAGGGTTTTCAAATAATCAATTAAGATTTTAGATAATTCATTAGTTTTTTCCCTAATTAATTACAATTATTGACGTTTAACCTCGTTCATAACATTGTATTCCCAATCTAGGGTTTTCAATATCCAAATTAGGGTTTCGGACTTCCGGAACTGAAACTAGGGTTTCCAGAACCGATTTCTAGGGTTTCTTGTCAGACGTTAGGGTTTTCTAACTGAACGCTGTCGTTCTTAATATAAACTTAGGGTTTGTCACAGATGTAAATTATCTGATCAACCCATGGCCCTTAACCACATTCTGAACACATCATTAACCATAAACACAAAACATATTCACATAAATCCTTAAATCCAGAATAATTCACCTATATCCTTCACCGAATTTTGAAATCCTCAAAATTCAATCCCAATAACATTAAACGCATACACTTATTTTCTGTCTTGGTCTAATATTTGACCTTAAATCAATCATTTAAGATTTTAATAATTTGCCCAAATTCTCGGGTTGTCACATCATCTACACTGCCCATAACAATGAGTTAGATCGGTTGCCAGTTTTGTATATACCTTCGCTCTCTGAAAGAATTGTTTAGCCCAGCTCCCATATGTCAACCATCAAAGGTTACGATTGTACTAGAACCTAAATTCATCTTAACTTACCCGAACTATTAAACTATAATGTTCGTTAAGCCAATTTCTTATTCCTTATGGCTTTCTGGCAACTAAATACCATACCTCAGGATTCATTCTTTATCTTCTAAGTCATACAATCTTTTGTATACTCAGGACGATCATTCAATATTCATTCTACGCATTTATAGCGTTAAGAATTTTACGTTACCTTATTCTTATCTTACAACGTCCGATTCATTCGACTCGAAGCGTCATCCAAGTTATAAACATTAACTCGGCTTCTTTTACGTTATACGTACTTGTCTTTAATTTAGCTTCTTCACCAATCACATGTTTAATCATTTATCTTTATCACCCTACGGTCAAACCATACACGGGGTGTAGGTTCTTACCCATTTAGTATTCGCGTACACTTAACCTTTAACTCGATTCAAGTGTCCAATGCTTACATTTCATTCTAACATTCTCATACGACTCACATTCGGCTTTCATTAATCTTATTACCGTTCGCTATGGCTTTCGTGTTAATTCATATCTTACTTACTACTCCCGTCAACGCCTAAGTCATACAACCAATGTACACTTAGAACGTTCGCTCAACATGAATACGATTCACGAGGATCATTTACGTATTCAACATTTACGTTACTTACCTCTTAATTCTATTCAACCTTCATCCAAGGTTTTAATTAATTTCAATCGTTATTCATCCTATGAACCCTATGTTCATTATTCTTTCTTAATGTTAAAGCCATACGGTTCGTTATATGCTAAGACCGATCGTTCATCGCAACAGTTTTGCGTTCACAGTGTCTAAACGCTTTACATTCATCTCTCATTACCAGGTCATAACATCAAAATATTATACATTACTTTCGTCACTCAACGTCTAAGGAATCACAATTGAAATAATTCTCCACATTCGTTTATCACGACTACGGTCCCCAGATATATATCAACAATAATTGAATCAAATAACGTGAGACACTATGCAACAACTACTGTAGCAATAATTGAACAAAACTGAGTGACTTCTCACGTAAGTATCAATAATCAATACCGTGTGCTACTATGCAACCACACGTATTACTGTACTTTTACTACCGAGTAGTTCAACAGTATTAACGGTAAAACATCCGCTGTTATTTTCATAAAAATATTTTTGTTATTTTCTCAATACGACAATAATTCTGTTGTGGGGTCCACCAATGATTGTGCCGTCGTACGAATATTCCCCGACACAAAGAATATTCCCCGACCAATCGAATATAATATAACAACTTGCATACTTTGCAAAATTTATAAATATTACCTACAACCATAACATTATATTAAATCCACACCATAATATTTAAAAAAAAAATCGAGAAATTTAAATCTTTATTCGTAAAATTTGGGATTTACAATCTCCCCTCCTTATGGAATTTTGCCTTCAAAATTTACGTACATACCTGGTATGCCGAACAGATGAGGACACTTCGCCCGATTCTAACTCTTGAGGTATAACCTTTGAGTGTTGAATACATTCTAGGATTTTAACAGGTACATCTTCATACGTTAAATTATCCGCTATCTCGTCCGGTTCTAAATCAATAATGTGGTTCGGGTCGTCCACATATTTACGTAACACCGATATGTGAAAAACGTTATGAACACGTGACATACTTGGCGGTAAAACAAGTCTATAGGCCACAATTCCTACTTGATCAAGGATTTCAAATGAGTCAATAAAATCGAGGGTTGAGATTTCCTCTCTTCATCGATTCTTGCTTCTAGAATAATGCCCTCTTGAACCTTCTTTTTCACATTCATCAGCTCTGAGTATTTAGCTTGAGCGGCTTTAACTTTATCGATTACAGTCGATTCTACTCGTATATTCGTTATCTTCACGTAGGTTCGTATATTCACACTCATAAATGCATACGATCTTCTACTCAACGCATCAGCTACCACGTTTGCTTTTCCCACGATGGTATTGAATGGTACGATCGTAATCCTCAACAGTTCGAGTCAACGTCTTTGGCGCATGTTACGTTCGTTTTAGTTGAAGAAATATTTAAGGGTTTTAGAAATGGGGTTCTGTACTGGGGTACAAAATTTGATTTCACTCTCTGGGGTAGGCCAAGAAGTCTTCAGAAATACGTTAAAAAATTTATTAACAATAGAAATATCATTCACAACTGTGACTCTCATCCAAGATTTGGATAACACGCCACATTGATACCTATCAACTTGCCATTGTTATTCATAACGTCCCCTACAGAAAGTCTGGCTTCGGTGCATTCCACACAAGGAAGTCAACAACGAAAGGACCGGGGCTCTTTACTTATGGCTTGATATGACAATGATTGACTTTAGTGGTTTGGTTGCTTGAATTCGCATAACAGGTTGGTTAGAATATGAAAGCTAACAATCTTATTAAAAGCATGATGAGTAGTTAACCAATCGATTCCTAAAACCACATCAAAGGTAAGTATTTTCAAAGAGATAAGATCGACAGGTAATGTGAAAGTGTTGATTTGAATCAAACAAGATTTATAAATAGTGGAGGTAACGAAGGTTTCTCCCAACTGAGCTTCAACAGATAAATCAAAGTCTAACTTCTCTAGAGTTAAATTCAAACATTGAACATAACTAAGTAGAATGAAAGAGTGAGTAGAACCAGTATCTAACATGGTATAGACTTCACAAGAGTTTATGATTAACTTACCCGTGATAATTTTATTCAGGTTCCTCGTCACAGAAAAAAAATGCTTTCTCTTAAACTACCGACTTTGACTTATCTGGGACATCCTTTGGCATCACCATCCCAGCAAGACTTGACTTTACCATACGACAAAATCGAGCTAGGTGACCTTCTCTTCCGTAATTAAAACACGCTTTGGATTGTTGCGTACAGTTTGGACGGATGTGTCCCTCCTGTCCGCATTTGAAACATATGACCAGTGGTCGTTCTTCTTCCTTTGAAATGGGTGTTGATGCTGTTGTCTTTCCATCATTATTGAACCTTCTTTCCTTGAAATTTCCACTTCTATTATCTTGGCCATGATTACCACCGAAGTGGTTACCATTCATGGCATGATAATTTCCCCCACGATGGTTATCATTGTTCCGATGACCGTTGCCACTGGTATGATTATTATCGTGTTGTTGGTCGTTGCCTTTTGGTTGTGCTGACTCATTATCGCGCTCCAATAACTGAGCCCTATTCACAACATCTGAATATAAACAAAGTTTGTAAGAAATGAGGTATTGACGTATATTGGGTTTCAAACCTCTTAGAAACATTCGCGTCATTCGCTCTTCATTATTGACCAAATGAGATGCAAACTGAGACACTCAGCAAACTTAGCCTTGTACTGCGACACGGTCATATTATTTTGCTCCAGCTTGATGAACTCAACCTCCTTCATGTGACGAATACTTTCGGGAAAGTACTTGTTGTTGAACAACTCTTGGAACTTCTCCCAAGACATGTTGAGTGCGTCAGGCTGGGTACGTTTTATATATTCCCACCAATGATATGCTTCTTCACGCAACATAAAGGTGGCAAATGAAACTTTTTGCTCCTCTGAGCATTCCAAGTCATCAAATATCTTAGTGATCTGCTTAATCCACGTCTCTGCCTTAAGTGGGTCTAGCTTTCCCAAAAACTTCGATGGTCCCAGCTACTTGAACTACTTAGCGGTGACCAACCGTGGGTTGCCATTGTTTCCACCTGCATTATGAACAGGAGTCTCTCTCGTTTGGTGTTGCATGTATTCTAAAAAGCTTTTAAACGTACCATCGTTCATCATTTAACCAGTGTTGTTGTTTACAGGAGGAATTATCGCCTTCCTGTTGCATATTATCCTAATTATTGATCTGTGGAGACTCAGCGGTCTCCTGTGCTCCATTGCTATTCTCAACATTTTCGGATACCATTTTCAAATACTGCAACAAAACAAGGGTTAAATAACATATCACAAATTATCCCTATACTCTGACCGACAAATTAAATACCAAATAAACTTAGGTAGGTCATACTAGCGAAGGAATTTCCCGTCTCTCCCCTCCTAGTTCTTGTCTCACATCTCAGCCAGGGATCATATCCCTAAGCTTTGATACCAACTGTGAAGCCCCCAAAACTGGTATACATCACCCATCTGGAGTCGCCAAATACATGGTACAAAAATACAAAATACAACTTAATAATACAACTGTCGTGTAACTTACGACAAAACATAAACTGAGAGTTTAAACAAGAATATTGTATTCTAGACAATATCCGATCTCAATGGAGTCATAATAGACAGTATACAAACTCAAATTCAGTCCTCATTACATTTATTGTCACACTATTTAACAGAACAGTGAGGACTACTAATGCAATCATCTAGACCGTTAATCCGTTCCCCGACTCATTCCAGCTATATTCTCATTTCCTGAAGAGAACAGTGAAGGAAAGGGATGAGCTCAACTAGCCCAGTAAAAAATATTATGACTAAGATAATGCAGAATAAATTATCATTAGTCTTCAACAATGTTAAACTGATAAAATACAATAAACATCAAGTTTAACTGCAGCAGAACAAACAATCCATTAAAAGAGTCAAGTAGAGAATAAAATCTACTATCTTTTATGATTTAAAAAGTTTTTCATCAACTTAATCGCTGAGACTCAGCGTAATAAATAATCCACATCATAAAAATCATCCCTGCACTACAGGCCAAGGATATTATTTAGTATCATGACCACAAATTATCCATGCACTATGGGACAAAGATAATCGTGTTTTCATTAACGGTCCTGATTATTCCATAAAATAATTCATCTTTGCTCCCTTGGCCGAAGAGAATCCATAGCCATAATCATACCAAAAATTGTCTATCAATGCACTACGGGCCAATGAGGACTTTTTCCACATCATTTGTAACATTACGGTCATGATTATACCGAATAATCCCTGGTCATAATCATACCAAGTCCATCTATGCAATACACGCCACAGATGACTTTGAACATAATATAAACATGAGGATGATGACAATGATATAAGAATTCAATAAAACAAGTTCAAAAATTAAATTATCCAGGAATTAATAACGTCCAAATTGTCAACATGATATGCTTTGTGGAGTAAAATTCAAGAATAATATTTCTGTATCAAAAATAATTTGGATAAAAAAAAATATATTTTTCGGGTGAATAGTACCCCGTGAATAGTACTTCTCGTGAATAGTACCCCGACATGAAAAGTACCCCAAATACCCGAGTGAATAATATTCAGGTGAATAGTAATTTGGGTGAATTGTAACCCGTGAATAGTAACTCGTGAATAGTAATCTGACACGAAAAGTGCCCCGAATATCCGAGTGAATAATACTAGAGTGAATAGTAATTTGGGTGAATAGTAACCCATAAATAGTAACTCGTGAATAGTAATTCGACATGTAAAGTGCCCGGAATACTCGAGTATAATTGAATATACGAAACTGCAAATGGATTTTCGTCCGCCACGCGGTAATCCAATTAGACAGATCATTTCCATAATATAATAAGGAATGAATATAAAGGATCATGCACCATGCATATGGTAATCCACATAGGCAGGTTATTCCAACAGAATAATAAAGAATGGGATAGCAGAAGGATTCACCATGCGATCGATAGACTACACAGACTAAGTTATTCCCAACAGAATAATAAATGATGGAACCATATCTGGCGTAAACGCACAGACAAGATATTCCGACAGAATAATAAATAATGGAACCATGGCCGGTGTAAACGCACAGACATGACATTTTGACAGAATAATAAAGAACAGAATAGTAGAAGAATTTCACCATGTATGTGGTACTTCGCATAAACAGTTTATTCCAACATAATAATAAGGAATGGAATAACAGAAGAATTTCACCAAGTATAGGGTAACCCGCATATAAAGGTTATTCTAACAGAATAATAAAGAGTGGAATAACATAAGTTCTCTTCATAAATATAAAAGAAATAATACCCCTTATCTTATAGAAGAAACTGGATATAGAAGTAGTGAAGTAGCAGAATACTTTTCTTCTTTCTCTCTATAGTTTCTCTCTCTAGAGTTTCAGTGAATTCGTATGAAATAATGAAGGAATGAGCTTCTATTTATAGAAGAATGGACTATATAGTAACTAATTCAAGAACGGTCCAAATTGATTTACTTTTAATCGGACGGTCCAGATTTTAAGCAAAATCTTTTTAATAAAATATAATATATTCTATTTATAATCTAATAAAACGAATAACTTTATAAAAGTATTTTGTTTTATATAAAAAGATTTTACTATGCAAAACACTATGCAGGCACTATGCAACACTATGCATAATAAAATATAATATATTCTATTTATACAATAACTTTATAAAAGTATTCTATTTTATATAAAAAGCTTTTCTATTTATTACATTAATAATAATAAAACAAAACTTATACAATATATATATATATATATATATATATATATATATATATATCAACAATAATTGAATCAAATAACGTGAGACACTATGCAACAACTACTGTAGCAATAATTGAACAAAACTGAGTGACTTCTCACGTAAGTATCAATAATCAATACCGTGTGCTACTATGCAACCACACGTATTACTGTATTTTTACTACCGAGTAGTTCAACAGTATTAACGGTAAAACATCCGCTGTTATTTTCATAAAAATATTTTTGTTATTTTCTCAATCCGACAATAATTCTGTTGTGGGGTCCACCAATGATTGTACCGTCGTACGAATATTCCCCGACACAAAGAATATTCCCCGACCAATCGAATATAATATAACAACTTGCATACTTTGCAAAATTTATAAATATTACCCACAACCATAACATTATATTAAATCCACACCATAATATTTAAAAAAAAATTGAGAAATTTAAATCTTTATTCGTAAAATTTGGGATTTTACAATCTCCCCTCCTTATGGAATTTTGCCTTCAAAATTTACGTACATACCTGGTATGCCGAACAGATGAGGACACTTCGCCCGATTCTAACTCTTGAGGTATAACCTTTGAGTGTTGAATACATTCTAGGATTTTAACAGGTACATCTTCATACGTTAAATTATCCGCTATCTCGTCCGGTTCTAAATCAATAATGTGGTTCGGGTCGTCCACATATTTACGTAACACCGATATGTGAAAAACGTTATGAACACGTGACATACTTGGCGGTAAAACAAGTCTATAGGCCACAATTCCTACTTGATCAAGGATTTCAAATGAGTCAATAAAATCGAGGGTTGAGATTTCCTCTCTTCATCGATTCTTGCTTCTAGAATAATGCCCTCTTGAACCTTCTTTTTCACATTCATCAGCTCTAAGTATTTAGCTTGAGCGGCTTTAACTTTATCGATTAAAGTCGATTCTACTCGTATATTCGTTATCTTCACGTAGGTTCGTATATTCACACTCATAAATGCATACGATCTTCTACTCAACGCATCAGCTACCACGTTTGCTTTTCCCACGATGGTATTGAATGGTACGATCGTAATCCTCAACAGTTCGAGTCAACGTCTTTGGCGCATGTTACGTTCGTTTTAGTTGAAGAAATATTTAAGGGTTTTAGAAATGGGGTTTTGTACTGGGGTACAAAATTTGATTTAACTCTCTGGGGTAGGCCAAGAAGTCTTCAGAAATACGTTAAAAAATTTATTAACAATAGAAATATCATTCACAACTGTGACTCTCATCCAAGATTTGGATAACACGTCACATTGATACCTATCAACTTGCCATTGTTATTCATAACGTCCCCTACAGAAAGTCTGGCTTCGGTGCATTCCACACAAGGAAGTCAACAACGAAAGGACCGGGGCTCTTTACTTATGGCTTGATATGACAATGATTGACTTTAGTGGTTTGGTTGCTTGAATTCGCATAACAGGTTGGTTAGAATATGAAAGCTAACAATCTTATTAAAAACATGATTAGTAGTTAACCAATCGATTCCTAAAACCACATCAAAGGTAAGTATTTTCAAAGAGATAAGATCGACAGGTAATGTGAAAGTGTTGATTTGAATCAAACAAGATTTATAAATAGTGGAGGTAACGAAGGTTTCTCCCAACTAAGCTTCAACAGATAAATCAAAGTCTAACTTCTCTAGAGTTAAATTCAAACATTGAACATAACTAAGTAGAATGAAAGAGTGAGTAGAACCAGTATCTAACATGGTATAGACTTCACAAGAGTTTATGATTAACTTACCCGTGATAATTTTATTCAGGTTCCTCGTCACAGAAAAAAAATGTTTTCTCTTAAACTATCGACTTTGGCTTATCTGGGACATCCTTTGGCATCACCATCCCAGCAAGACTTGACTTTACAATACGACAAAATCGAGCTAGGTGACCTTCTCTTCTGTAATTAAAACACGCTTTGGATTGTTGCGTACAGTTTGGACGGATGTGTCCCTCCTGTCCGCATTTGAAACATACGACCAGTGGTCGTTCTTCTTCCTTTGAAATGGGTGTTGATGCTGTTGTCTTTCCAGCATTATTGAACCTTCTTTCCTTGAAATTTCCACTTCTATTATCTTGGCCATGATTACCACCGAAGTGGTTACCATTCATGGCATGATAATTTCCCCCACGATGGTTATCATTGTTCCGATGACCGTTGCCACCGGTATGATTATTATCGTGTTGTTGGTCGTTGCCTTTTGGTTGTGCTGACTCATTATCGCGCTCCAATAACTGAGACCTATTCACAACATCTGAATATAAACAAAGTTTGTAAGAAATGAGGTATTGACGTATATTGGGTTTCAAACCTCTTAGAAACATTCACGTCATTCGCTCTTCATTATTGACCAAATGAGATGCAAACTGAGACACTCAGCAAACTTAGCCTTGTACTGCGACACGGTCATATTATTTTGCTCCAGCTTGATGAACTCCACCTCCTTCATGTGACGAATACTTTCGGGAAAGTACTTGTTGTTGAACAACTCTTGGAACTTCTCCCAAGACATGTTGAGTGCGTCAGGCTGGGTACGTTTTATATATTCCCACCAATGATATGCTTCTTCACGCAACATAAAGGTGGCAAATGAAACTTTTTGCTCCTCTGAGCATTCCAAGTCATCAAATATCTTAGTGATCTGCTTAATCCACGTCTCTGCCTTAAGTGGGTCTATCTTTCCCAAAAGCTTCGATGGTCCCAGCTACTTGAACTACTTAGCGGTGACCAACCGTGGGTTGCCATTGTTTCCACCTGCATTATGAACAGGAGTCTCTCTCGTTTGGTGTTGCATGTATTCTAAAAAGCTTTTAAACGTACCATCGTTCATCATTTAACTAGTGTTGTTGTTTACAGGAGGATTATCGCCTTCCTGTTACATATTATCCTGATTATTGATCTGTGGAGACTCAGCGGTCTCCTGTGCTCCATTGCTATTCTCAACATTTTCGGATACCATTTTCAAATACTGCAAAAAAACAAGGGTTAAATAACATATCACAAATTATCCCTATACTCTGACCGACAAATTAAATACCAAATAAACTTAGGTAGGTCATACTAGCGAAGGAATTTCCCGTCTCTCCCCTCCTAGTTCTTGTCTCACATCTCAGCCAGGGATCATATCCCTAAGCTTTGATACCAACTGTGACGCCCCCAAAACAGGTATACATCACCCATCTGGAGTCGCCAAATACATGGTACAAAAATACAAAATACAACTTAATAATACAACTGTCGTGTAACTTACGACAAAACATAAACTGAGAGTTTAAACAAGAATATTGTATTCTAGACAATATCCGATCTCAATGGAGTCATAATAGACAGTATACAAACTCAAATTCAGTCCTCATTACATTTATTGTCACACTATTTAACAGAACAGTGAGGACTACTAATGCAATCATCTAGACCGTCAATCCGTTCCCCGACTCATTCCAGCTATATTCTCATTTCCTGAAGAGAACAGTGAAGGAAAGGGTGAGCTCAACTAGCCCAGTAAAAAATATTATGACTAAGATAATGCAGAATAAATTATCATTAGTCTTCAACAATGTTAAACTGATAAAATACAATAAACATCAAGTTTAACTGCAGCAGAACAAACAATCCATTAAAAGAGTCAAGTAGAGAATAAAATCTACTATCTTTTATGATTTAAAAAGTTTTTCATCAACTTAATCGCTGAGACTCAGCTTAATAAATAATCCACATCATCAAAATCATCCCTGCACTACAGGCCAAGGATATTATTTAGTATCATGACCACAAATTATCCATGCACTATGGGACAAAGATAATCGTGTTTTCATCAACGGTCCTGATCATTCCATAAAATAATTCATCTTTGCTCCCTTGGCCGAAGAGAATCCATAGCCATAATCATACCAAAAAACTGTCCATCAATGCACTACGGGCCAATGAGTACTTTTTCCACATCATTTGTAATATTACGGTCACGATTATATCGAATAATCCCTGGTCATAATCATACCAAGTCCATCTATGCAATACAGGCCACAGATGACTTTGAACATAATATAAACATGAGGATGATGACAATGATATAAAAATTCAATAAAACAAGTTCAAGAATTAAATTATCCAGGAATTAATAACGTCCAAATTGTCAACATGATATGCTTTGTAGATTAAAATTCAAGAATAATATTTTTGTATCAAAAATAATTTGGACAGAAAAAAATATATTTTTCAGGTGAATAGTACCCTGTGAATAGTACTTCTCGTGAATAGTACCCCGACATGAAAAGTACCCCAAATACCCGAGTGAATAATATTCGGGTGAATAGTAATTTGGGTGAATAGTAATCCATGAATAGTAACTCGTGAATAGTTATCCGACACGAAAAGTGCCCCGAATATTTGAGTAAATAGTACTAGAGTGAAAAGTAATTTGGGTGAATAGTAACTTGTGAATAGTAATTCGACACGTAAAGTGCCCCGAATACTCGAGTATAGTAGAATATATGAAACTGCAAAAGGATTTTCATCCGCCACGCGGTAATCCACTTAGACAGATCATTTCCATAGTTTAATAAGGAATGTATATAAAGGATCATTCACCATGCATGTGGTAATCCACATAGACAGGTTATTCAAACAGAAAAATAAAGAATGGAATAACAGAAGGATTTACCATGCGTGCGATAGACCGCACAGACAGGTTATTCCCCATAGAATAATAAATGATGGAACCAGGTCTGGTGTAAACGCACAGACATGATATTCTGACAGAATAATAAATAATGGAACCAGGTCCGGCGTAAACGCACAGATAGGATATTCCGACAGAATAATTAAGAACGGAATAGTAGAAGAATTTCACCATGTATGCGGTACTTCGCATAAATAGGCTATTCCAACATAATAATAAGGAATGGAATAACAGAAGAATTTCACTAAGTATAGAGTAGCCCGCATATACAGGTTATTCCAACAGAATAATAAAGAGTGGAATAACAGAAGTTCTCTTCATGAATACAAAAGAAATAATACCCCTTACCTTATAAAAGAAACTGGATATAGAAGTAGTGAAGTAGCAGAATACTTTTCTTCTTTCTCTCTATAGTTTCTCTCTCTAGAGTTTCAGTGAATTCGTAAGAAATAATGAAGGAATGAGCTTCTATTTATAGAAGAATGGACTGCATAGTAACTAATTCATGAACGGTCCAGATTGATTTACTTTTAATCGGACGGTCCAGATTTAAAGCAAAATCTTTTTAATAAAATATAATATATATTCTATTTATAATATAATAAAACGAATAACTTTATAAAAGTATTCTGTTTTATATAAAAAGCTTTTCTATTTTATTACATTAATAATACTAATAAAACAAAACTTATATATATATATATATATATATATATATATATATATATATATATATAACAATCAACAATAATTTAATCAAATAATGTGAGATACTATGCAACAACTACTGTAGCAACAATTGAACAAAACAGAGTGACTTCTAACGTAAGCATCAATAATCAATACAGTGTGCTACTATGCAACCACATGTATTACTGTACTTTTACTACTGAGTAGGTCAACAGTATTAACGGTAAAACTTCCGCCGTTATTTTCATAAAAATATTTTTGTAGTTTTCTCAATCCAACAATAATTTTGTTGTGGGGTCCACCAATAATTGTGCCGTCGTACGAATATTCCCTCGACCAATCGAATATAATATAACAACTTGTATACTTTACAAAATTTATAAATATTATCCACAAATATAACATTATATTAAATCCATGTCATAATATTCAAAAAAAATCGAGAAAATTAAATCTTTATTCGTAAAATTTGGAATTTTACATTCAAGTTCATTTACTAACTTTTTAATTCTCGTTCTTCTTTTAAGAAATTTTTTCCATAACTTCGTTATAGCTCGGTTTTAATCCGTTCTTTAAGAACGTTTCTAACGTTCCTAACAAAGCAATAAGCAACTAACTTATACGTGATGGTTTTAAACTTGTCCATCATCAACAATTATCCTACGATGGTTTTAAATTTGTCCATCAACAACATTCTTCGCGTTCTTCGCGTGTTCTTCATTTTTAATCGATATTTTGGATTACGATTTCATTTTTTCTTGGAATTTGATGTTATAGAACACCATTCCTTACTTATTTAACCTACTCATTCATAAGATTCATTCGGATCGCTCAAAATCCTTACGAATCTTATACTTCCTTAAGAAATTTATAAACTAAATTCCAAATTCTTATTTCTTCATTTTCTCATGATTTTAACCATATGAAATCATTCTTAACTTCATCTATCTCTTATCTTCATTAAGTTATGTTTTTGAACATATTAAACTTAAAGAAAATTAGAAGAAACTAGGGTTCGGATTACCGTTCTTCTTTAATCTCCTTCCGTCGGACAAAGCGTGCACTCGGGCAAGCTTTTCCTCATTCTCTCACTCTTCTTCTCCCATCCGAACTCTTTATCTCTCTATTTCTCATAGTGTATGATTTTCAAAAGCTCTAAATAATGAACTTAAGCTTTTTATTTATAGAAAACCAAGGTTAGGGGCATTTTAGTCATTTTCCCCCCACCTCCTTACTATTCCAAGCTTAGCCACCAAGTTTACTTGGTCACCACCCTTACTTGGTGACCAAGTGGCCGCCCCTTATGCCCATAGGTCTTCCCCATGGGTTGCCCCATGGGTTTTACCCATCTAGTGACCCATTGGTTCGATTCGCGGTTAATTTTCTTGGATCGGGCTTAATTAAATCTAACATTGGGCCTTACATTAATTCTTATTGGGCCTTCTCTGGGCTTGATTACATATTCTATTGGGCTTGATATAATCCAAGTCCACTTGGATTCTATAAAGTCCATGAACTCAAAGTCCATTTAGACTAATAGTATTCTATGCATTCCATTCTCATATTCTCTTCGTATATAATTTGTACGATATTCGTATTATACGTCATACTAATCTTCGTACTATAGTCATATAATAACTAGTATTATACTCATATTTCTCATGCATAATAACTCTAATTATTATACGAAATCATAAAATTCTCGAAACTCACTTTTCCTAACCCTTAGGTTTTAAGTCCGCAGGCGAAAACTTTGTTTTTGCCATAACTGAAATATTATTGAATATTCCATTACGTCTTAGGATTATACCATTACGCATTTCTCAGAAATTCAAAATAAATCTCCGAGCAGAAACGAATGAATAGTGCCTATTTCGTCTTTTTCCCCAGAAATATTTTTGTTCCCGAATTTTTTTAATTTTCGTCTTGAAAATTCTTACTCATTCAGTCTAGCTCGTAGCCAGAATCCTCCCGATTAATAATCATTCTAGGTTATAGAACGATTAATAAACACATAGCACATAATAGTATTAATAAAAATTCATTTTATTAATAACTAATTCTTTAAACTTAAATTCTAGACAATCCGATTTTTTGGGTTGTCACAGTTTTATGGCTAATGCCTACACACATAGGATTATTTATCCCTCGTTTAGCTTTCTACTTCTGCTTGGTCCCTTCATAAATCTATATTTATGATAACCAAAGCCGGTATCCAATACCTAAGTAGAACCTTGACTTAAAGAAAAATTTATTTCATTCATGAACAAAACTGTATTTGTAACTGAAACTTCACTAAGCTTCTTCTTGTTATCCTCTGCAAGATGCTTCTTGCAGTTTCTTTCCAGTGTCCAGGCTTATTGCAGTAGAAGCAAACTCTTTTGCTATCCTTATCAGTTTTGTTCTTATTATTTTTTGTTTTTGCCTTTCTATTTACCTTCTTTGAATCGTTCTTCTTTTCAGAAGATCATTTGGCCCCTACCTATGAGATCCCAAATTTTATGAAATAAAAGTATTCAATTTTTCTATTTTGGTAAATAGTTAAATTGATAAAAGTTTAAAGTTAAGGGTCATATTTTAAATTTTTTTTTCAAAGTAAGCAAGTTGTCATAAAATAATCGGTAGTAAAAGTACAGTAATATGCGTGGTTACATAGTAGCACACAGTATTGATTATTAATGCTTATCTGAGAAGTCACTGAGTTATACTCAATTATTGCTACAATAATTGTTGCATCATATCTCTCATATTATTGATTCAATTATTGTCACAATATCATCTGCATAATATTTTATATATTATTAAATCAATAATTGAGATGACAAAGTTATTCATATTGTTATTTGCAATATTGACAATGTCTAGAAGTTCTGTCAAGGAGAGGTTTGGTCACCTAATTGCCCGCTAATAATGAGAAATTCTTATCGAAAAGCCCCCTCTTTCCTGAAAACGACTTGGTTGTTAAATATTATGAGTTACAAAATTAATAATGAATGTTATTAAAAATTGAATTTGAGTTCAGAGTTGAATTTGGAGACGCGGACGTGATATTTGAGTCCGGAACGATGAAATTAGTAGAAATAGACTATAAACACAAAAATTGTCGGGGGTTGACTTTTTGGTGAAAAAAGTCAACAATTGACTTTTTCAGAAAAAGT
Source organism: Panax japonicus (assembly GCA_020205505.1). Classification (NCBI taxonomy): domain Eukaryota; kingdom Viridiplantae; phylum Streptophyta; class Magnoliopsida; order Apiales; family Araliaceae; genus Panax; species Panax japonicus. Next base: position 62,179,165 of record CM035093.1, read on the forward strand.
CAAACTTTGAAATTTCAAAAATGAATTTTTTGAGAAAAATATTTCCATTGTGTTGGGATTGTTAGTGTTAGTGGAAATCGACATTTATTTCGATAATAATTGATGTTTGGAGGTTATATTGACCAATCGGGTAATTAATCGAATAAATGAGCAATTAATTGCTATTAATTCATATGATTATAACTATTTATTCATATGTGTGTACTATTGATTCACATTCATGTACTATTAAGGGAGGTGGTGCAAGATTGATAATACTTGCATGACTAAGTTAAAAATGGAGGTATAGATGGAGGTACTATACTGTAATGCGTATTTTCACATGATTATACCTATTAAGTCACACGAATGAACGATTAATTCACATGATTTACTATTAGGGGAGGTGGTGAAAGTTTGATAATACTTGTAGGACTAAATTAAAAATGAAAGAAAAGTTGAAGATATCGTATTATAATATTTCAAGCCCCAAAATGTGCAATTATCGAAACTATATTTTTCTATAAATAGAAGCTCATTCTTCCTTAATTTCTCACTAATTCACTAAAGCTATAGAGCAATTATTATACAGAGAAATTATAGAGAGAAAGAAGAAGAGAAGTCTACTACCTCACTATTCCAGTATCCAGTTTTTTTCTAAGGTAAGGGATATTATTATTATAGTAAGGGGTATTATTTCTTTCGTATTCATGAAGAGAGCTATTGTTATTGTATTCTTTGTTATTATGTTGAAATATCCTGTCTGTGAGGATTACGAATGATCTGGTTCCATTCTTTATTATTCTGTTGGAATATCATGTCTCTACGGATTACGCATGAACTGGTTCCATTATTTATTATTCTGTTGGAATAACCTGTCCTTGCGGTCTATCGCATACATGGTGAATTCTTCTGTTATTCCATTCTTTATTATTCTGTTGGAATAACCTGTCTATGTGGATTAACTTATACTCGGTGAATGATCCTTTGTATTCTTTCTTTATTAAATTGTGAAAATGATCTGTGTACGTAGATTACCGCATGGCGGGAGAAAATCCATTTGCAGTTTCGTAATTTTTCTGACCCTCAAAAATTTTGGAAAAATTTGAAATGATAATTGATGCGTTTCTAGATTGTGTCCAAAAATGGCGATTTTTGGATGTATAAATTAAGAGATATGAATTTTATAGGAAAAGACTATTTTAAAAATAAACCCTTATAACTCCTTGTGGTTAACTCCAAAATTGGTGAAATTTTTATTGGGAGTACATGTATATAACAGGAGTATACCCTGTAAATTTCGAAATTTTTGGAGAAAAGTATAATTTATGATAAATGTCTAAATATTCGATAGTTTTTGCCATATAAAAAATAGTAAATAAATTTTAAAAATTCCAAAAAAATATATGTTCAATATGGGACTATATTCTGCTAAATCCCAGAAATGAATAATTTTTGGGACTGATTTGGTATTTTTTATGAAAATGGTTTAGTTACGAACATATGAATTAAATATGTTATGTGAAGTTGAAAAATTGGTAAATAAGAGTTTATGGCCTGGAAATCCTATATAAGGTATATGCAGATTTTTGATGAGTGATTTGATTATTGGTGATGAAATCTTATGAGTATGGCATTTTTGAATGATTAAATGCATTATTTGGTAAAGTGTAAATAATTAAAATAAATTATTTATAAGTTTAAGAAGTGATTAAAATATTATTATAATATTAGATTATGAATTTATTAATTGATTAATAATATTTGGATAAATTTAAAGTCTTTAATATTTATCATTGATTTCGTTTGATTAATGCTTATATCATTGTCATCATCCTCATGCTTATATTATGATGAAAGTCATCTTTGGCTTACGTGCATAGATGGACTGTTGATTATTGGTTTTATAGTTGTATATCTTTGGCTTACGTGCAAAGATGGACTGTTGATTATTAGTTTTACAGTTGTATATCTTTGGCTTACGTACAAAGATGGACAGTTGATTATTGGTTTTATAGTTGTATATCTTTAGTTTACGTGAAAAGATGAACTATTGATTGATGAGTATCTTTGGCTTATGTGCATAGATGAACTGTTTATTGGTATGATTATGACCAGGGATCATTTGGTATAATCATGACCTGTAATGTTATAGATGATGTGGTAAAAGTGTTCATTGGCTCGTAGTGCATTGATGGACAATTATTGGTATGATTATAACCAGGGATTATTCGGTATAATCATGACCATTGATGATTACATGAATATCCTTGGCCATAGTGCAGGGATGATTCGATGATGTGGATTAATTATTAAGATGAGTCTCAGCGATAACATATTGATAATACACTTTTAATTCATTGAAGATAGTAGATATCATGCTCTACTTGACTCTTCTATATACAGTTGTATGTCTTTGGCTGGTAGAACAAAGATGAATTGTTGATGAGTATCTTTGGCCCGTAGTGCAAAGATAAATATATTGGTATGATTTTGAACAAGAATTGTGATTTGGACCATGATTTTTGATGTTTCAGGTGCAGATAGGCGATGAAATTTATCTTCGTCTTGGGTGCGAAGAGGAATTTAGAATCACATTTATGATTATGAGTTATTCATATGATTGTGGACATGAATTGTTGATTGATGTTACAGGGATAAAACATTATTGGTGGACTTTTAACATGGAGAAGATAATAGATCTGATGGTCTATTTGACTCTTTTAATCGATTGCTCATTCCGCTGCAACTATGGTTGAAATTTTTTATCATCTACCATATGTTCTAAATCTCTGATTTATTATTGATGAAAGCTATCGATAATTTTATTATCTTTAGTCATGATATTCTTTACTGGGCTAGTTGTGCTCACCCTTTTTGTTTCACAATTCCTTTTAGGTAATAAGAGTGTAGCTGGGTCGAGCGGGGGTAACAGGAGAATAGAACAGTGGTCTATAGCTGTTGAGGTTCTCCCTAAATAGTATGAAAATAATTTTATTGAGAACTTTAGATAAGTGTGTCGTATTGTATATGTCATTTGATATTTAATTTTGGTGAACCAAATAGGGTGAGGTCAACTTTGGAAGGGTGTTTTGCCACTATCATACAAGATGTCTAATGACATACAACCTCGTGTTATCATCAGACAAGGTTGTGCACATCCCCTTGCTGAGTATATCTACGAGCACTACCTATATAATCTTGGAGTTTATTTGAAATATAATTCTCACTTGGAGGCAACAGAGATAATTATATGTCAAGAGAAGACTCACCATTAGAAAGAAGATGATAACAATCTTCTTGTTTTTCTTTGGGGAATATTGGGTCAACCAAGGATAATTCTGTGGACATATGATATCTATCATAACCTAGACGCATGGCCTCCCATGTACGAAGGTTTCCTTGAGCACTTCCCAAAGATTTTAATTTCTAAAATTGTTTTAGATTATACTTTTATGTAAAGTACCATTGTAAGGTTATGTTGAGGCACTATGAGAGTTACATACATTTGTATTAAAACTCACAGTTTAACTGTGGTCGTATTCTGCACGACAGTTCAATAGTTGTATAAATGAAGTTTGTATTTGATTTTTATAGTATGATATCCGGCGACTCAGAATGGGTCGTGTGGACCTATTTTGGGGGCGTCACACTACCAGTAAGACATGGTCTTTCTTGGTTGGAAAGTGACTCTCAATATTTTTCAACATGTTAACCAAATCAGCGAGGCTGATATCTAGCTTGTTCATATGAAAAATTTACAACAATTGTGAAAGGAGTCTGAGAGTAACTGCAAGATCAAATCTTGCCTCAACTCTCCATCCATGACAAAACCCGTTATCCTAACTGTTCAATCAAATTGATCAACATTAGGACATGTGTCTCTACTGTAGTGCCTTCGGTCATTTTAGATCGGAAAAGCTCCTTAGATATCTGATATCTATTAGTCCTACTTTCCTCACCATCAACTACTTGATGTGCAGGAATATAGTAAGAGCATCCATAGTTTCATGCTGACGCTGAAGCTCGTTACTCATGGATGCGAACATGATGCATTGAGCCAACTGTGCATCATTTTGCTACTTTCTAAAAGTAGTAATGTCTTCTTCAGAGGCATTGTCTGCAACCATTACAGAGATAGGCGTATTAAGGACATAAGATAGCTTTCCAGCTGTGAGAACTATTCTCAATTTCCTTAAGCAATCTGTTTAATTCGGTCCGATTAAATAGCATCTAATATGCTTCGTAGTGATAGTAATCTAGATATTATAAAATTCTGTAAGTGAATTTGTAATTAACAACATTTTAGCATACATTCTTTTATTAGTTACCAAAATAAATTAGGTCTTGTTTTAAATTGGTATCTCCCACTATTTTCTTCAAACTACATTACCCTCAATTTATATAGTTCGTCGAAATCTATTTAAAGATATGTTAGTGAGAATATGGATTCCATTTCAAATGTATATAGCCTTGTGTGTGCACAACAAACTATATATAAATAAATAGGCAGAAAACTCTTGTCAATTACATCAACTATGTAACTCCTTATATTTTGCCTCTTAGATCATAATGGTCAAGTGTGTGCACATCCGAACTAAAATGATTTAAGTTAAGTCAGACCCAACATTTTCATATAAGTGAAGAGAAAACTACAGCCCTTGTGTGTGCACAACAAAGCAGTAATGTTCAATTCTTTATAAACATCTTATGTAATAAAAATATCTTTAATATTTAATACTTGCCTTGTGTGTGCACAACAAACTCATATTAAATATTCAATACTCTACTGTTTCAATCATGCTAGATGGCGACATTCGATATTCCAAATTTTTTTGAACGTTACAACTTAATATAAAATATTTGAGGGGTTTGTTATTAATTTGTCTCATCTTGTTTAGCGCGCATGCACGTTTATATATAAAATACGCGTCATATTGATTATCATGCGAAGCATGTTTGCATAATATATATATATATATATATATAGTATATGCATACACATATAGAATACTATATTCTACCCAGATTGATTATGGACTTTATTCTAGTTTGGTTCACTAGAGCCACCAAGTGAACCAAAAGGTCAAATCCTAGGGGTGCAATAATTAATATTTAAATATAACTATTACATTTAAACCCGGGCTTCATTACAAACGGGTCTTCAAGCGCTCATTTCTCCTTGATCTCTAATTTTTCAAAATTAATTCTAACTATTCCTATTACAAAACTATTTAAAATAAATTGAAACCTTGATCAGCAGTCAAGGGGAAGTACATGGGAGGGAGATATAATTTACATTAAGAAAAATATTAGAGAAGATGAAGTACGCAGACCCCATTTAATAAAACCCAAACATTCACGCATCCAACTAAAATAAAATCCAATCACATTAGTCAACAGTTCATAATCAATCTCATTTATTATCATACACATCACCATATGCATCAATAAATAACATTCATCTCATGAATAATAAACATTCAATATATATTGATATCATTTAATGGGTAAATTTAGTTAGCATAAAATCTAGTTTTAAATCAAAATAAACTCCTTTATTTTAATTCCAAATTTAAATAAAAATAAACTTCTTTTATTTTAATTTATCCAATTTTGAATAAAATAAACTATTTTATTTTAATCAAAATCTTTAATCAAAATAAACTCATTTATTTTAATTAATTATGGAATCCAATTCCATGTAAAAAAAACTTTTATTAAAGGAAACACAGATTCTCTTTCCTATTCATAATAAACTCCTTTATTTTGAATAATATGAATTCTTATTCCATATCTAAATAAACTTCTTTATTTAAAGAAATACATATTCTTTTTTCTATTCACAAATAAACTCTTTTATTTTGAATAATATGAAATCTTATTTTATATCTAAATAAACTCCTTTATTTAAGGAAATATGGAATCCAATTTCAACTCTAATTAGTTAGCATAAAATCCAATTTTAAAATTAAAATAAATCTTTTATTTTAAGATTAAAATAACCTTTCGTGATTCACGTGCCACATTACTATAAAATATATATTATGTATATTATGATTCACGTGAATCACAATATTACCGAAGTATTGCAAGTCTGCACTTATAATATATATATATATATATATATATATATATGCTATAGTATGAATAAGTGGTATCAAAATTCAAATAGATATACTCATGACCGTAATGTGACGAATGATATAGTAAAAAATCCTCAGTGGTTTATAGTGCATTAATGGACAGTTTTTGGTATGATTATGACCATGGATTATTCGGTATAGTCATGACCATTGATTATTTAATGAATATCCTTGGCTTGTAGTGCAGGGATGATTCGATGATGTGGTTTATTTATTAAGCTGAGTCTCAGCGATAAAAATCGACGAAAACATTTTAAATCATAGAGGATAGTAGATTTTATTTTCTACTTAACTCTTCTAATGGATTTCTTATTCCGTTGCAGTTAAACTTGATGTCTATTGTATTTTATATGTTTAACATTGTTGAAGGCTAATGATAATTTATTCTGCATTATCTTAGTTATAATATTTCTTACTGTGCTAGTTGAGCTCACCCTTTCTTTCACTGTTCTTTTCAGGAAATGAGAATATAGTTGGGATGAGTCGGGGAACTGAGTGATGGTCCAGATGATAGCATTAGTAGTCCTCACTATTCTGTTAAATAGTGTGACAATAAATGTAATGAGGACTCCATTGAGTGTGGATATTGTCTAGATGACAATATTTTTATTAAAACTCTCAGTTTATGTTATGTCGTATATTACACGACAGTTGTATTATTAAGTTGTATTTGTATATTCAGTACCTTGTATCTGGCGACCCAAGATGGGTGATGTATATCTGTTTTGTGGGCGTCATAGTTGGTATCAAAGCTTAGGGATATGATGCCTGGCTGAGATGTGAGATAAGAACTAGGAGGGGAGAGACGGGGAATTCCTTCGCTAGTATGACCTAACTAAGTTTATTTGGTATTTAATTGGTCGGCCAGAGTATAGGGATAATATGTGATATGTCAATTAACCCTTGTTTTGTGACAATGTTAAATTTATGGAGTTATTTCGGTTTGCATCCCATTTGGTCGATAATGAGGACCGAATGACGCGAATGTTTCTAAGAGGTTTGAAACCCGATATACGTCAATACCTCATTTTTCACAAACTTTGTTTATATTCTGATGTTGTGAATAGGGCTCAGTTATTGGAGCGCGATTGTTGGTTGACTTCACAATCAAAGCAAACGTGCAAGTATACACAGTCAACAAGTAATAGAGTGATAAGATAGAGTGTCGATCCCACAGAGAATTCTAATTAATAAATTCCAACTACTAGCACTATATCAATTCAATTTTATTTAAACAACCAATAATTGTGATTTTTCGGATTAAGAAAAATTAAATTAAACAATTGGAAGAGATTAGTCTAAAAGAAAGCAAATAAACAAAACTAAGATTTGATTAAATTCAGATAAATAAGGACTAAGATCCCAATATCCCTAATTATGAACTATAAATCAATTATCTAATTATCCCAATTATTATGTCTACTGAATTGTTAACAGGAATTCTCAAATGCCAAAAGTCCTTTTCCAAGTGATCAATTTCCTTCTATTTAATCCAGATTAATCTTGCTATATTCCTATGCAAAAACAATTGAATTAAACTCTTTTCAATCCCAATTCCTTATGTGTTACATGCGGTGAACAGATATTTCCATTCAATTCACAAACCTAATTATTCACTTTACAAATAACTAAGTCACATGTCACCATGCACAATTATAACCCTAGAATTCATCTTTCAATTCCTTCTAGAGTAACAAGGTAATTATTAGCCAGATATCTAATCAATCAGCACAAAGCAAGATGAACAATTCACTTCAACATAAATAATTGGAATAAATCAAATAATTAATCCATAGCCATAAAAGGTTCAATTGGAATCTTAATTAAAGAAATTAGTTCATAGCAAAAATTAAAACCAACAATCTTTTGCAAATCATCCTTAAAGAATTACACAAATTAAAAGAATGAAGAAGAAGAAAAAACTCCAAGTAGAATCCTTCAAATTCTCCTCTTGCCTCCTTATCAATCTCCAATTATGTAGATTAGTTCCCTACTTCAATGTAAATAAACCTTATAAACTCCACTCATCCCAACTCTAGCAATCCAAATCCAAATTGGCTTCAAACAACCTCCAATTGTGCAAGGAGTCTGCACCTCCAAAAGTCAACGCGCCCTGGTCAACTGACTTCCCGGCCCAGCACCCCGGCACTGGGAAATGTACTGACTTGAGCGCCCTGGCGCTGCACCTCCAAAAATTACCAAAATGCCCTTTAACAGCTTAAAACTCCTAGAATTGTCCCTACAGCTCCCAAATCTGCATAGCAACACATAAACACAGTAAAAATGAATCTAAATACCTTGAGAATATAACAAATTAAGCACAAATATATCCAATTCATGGGTATATAACCCAATTATCATCGATAATGAGCCAGCACAACCAAAAGGTAACGAGCAACAACATGATAATAATCGTACCAGTGGCAACGGCCATCGGAACAATGATAACCATCGTGGGGGGAAATTATCATGCCAAGAATGGTAACCACTTTGGTGGTAATCATTGCCAAGATAATAGAAGTGGAAATTTCAAGAAGAGAAGGTTCAATAATGATGGAAAGACAGCAGCACCAGCACCCGTTTCAAAGGAAGGAGAACGACCGTCGGTCGTATGTTTCAAATGTAGACAGGAGGGACACATCCATCCAAACTGTACACAACACTCCAAAGCGTGTTTCAATTACGGAAGAGAAGGTCACCTAGCTCAATTTTTTCGTGTAGTGAAGTCAATTCCAGCTGGGATGGTGATGCCAAAGGATGTCTCAGACAAGTCAAAGCCGATAGTTTAAGGGATAGCGCTTATCGAGGAACCTGAACGAAGTTATCATGTGTAAGTTAATCATAAAGGCTTACGAAGTCTATACCTTATTTGATACCGGTTCTACCCATTCTTTTATCTCTCTTGTTTGCGCTCAACGTTTAAATTTAACTCCGGAGAGATTAGACTTTGACTTATCGATTGAAACTTCGTTAGTATAAACCTTCATTACCTCCACTATTTATAAATCTTGTTTGATTAAAATAGACACTTTCACGTTACTTGTCGATCTTATCTCTTTGAAAATACTTACATTTGATGTGATTTTAGGAATCGATTGGTTAACTACTCAACATGACAAAATAGATTATTTTCGTATGGTTGTTAGCTTTCATATTCCTAATCAACCTGTTATGCGAATTTAAGTAACCAAACCACTAAAGTCAATCATTGTCATATCAAGCCATAAGTAAAAAGCCCCGAGCCTTTTGCTAGTGACTTCCAAGTCTTGGAATACACCGAAACCAGACTTTCTATAGGCGACGCCGTGAATGACGATGACAAGTTGATAGGTATCAATGTGACGTACTATCCAAGTCTTGGATGAGAGTCACAATTTTTAAACGATATTTTTATTGTTAATAAACTTTTTGACGTATTCTTGAAAACTTCTTAGCCTACCCCTAAAGCGTGAAATTGAATTTTGTATTGACCCCAGTATAAAACCCATTTATAAAACCCTCAAGTATTTCTTCACCCAAAACGAACGTATAATGCGCCAAAGGCGTTGGCTCGAGCTGTTGAAGATTACGATCGTACCATTCAATACCATCGTGGAAAAGCGAACGTGGTAGCTGATGCGTTGAGTAGAAAATCTCATGCGTTTACGAGTGCGATGTTGTTAATAAAAAAACCCATTTTGTATAACTTACAAATGATGAAGATACAGTTAAAGACTCTAGGGATGCATGTGAAGATAACGAATATACGAGTAGAATCGACTTTAATCGATAAAGTTAAAGGCCGCTCAAGCTACACACCCGGAACTGATGAATGTTAAGGAAGAGGTTCAAGAAGGCGTTATCTCAACCCTCGATTTTATTGGTCTATTTGAAATCCTCAATGGAGTAGGAACTGTGGCCTATAGATTCGTTTTACTGCCAAGTATATCGCGTGTTCATAACATTTTTCACGTATCAATGTTATGTAAATATATGGACGACCCAAACCACATTATTGAATTAAAACTAGATGAGATAGCAGAAGATTTAACGTATGAGGAGATATGTGTTAAAATCTTGGATAAGGAGGATCATATTCAACATTCAAAGGTTATACCTCAAGAGTTAGAATCTGAAATGAAGTCAAGGTATCCTCATCTCTTCGGCATACCAGGTACGTACGTAAATTTTGAGGGTGAAATTCCATAAGGATTGGAGATTGTGAGACCCCAGATTTTATGAATAAAGATTTAAATTTCTCAAAATATTTTTTTTAGTATTATGGTGTGGATTTTATATAATGTTATAGTTGTGGGTAATATTTATAAATTTTACAAAGTACGCAAGTTGTTATATAATATTCGATTGGTCTGGGAATATTTGTTTTAACAGGGAATATTCGTACGACGGCACAATCATTGGTGGACCCCACAATGGAATTATTGTCGGATTGAGAAAATAACAAAAATATTTTTATGAAAATAACGGCGAAAGTTTTACCATTAAAACTGTTGAACTACTTGGTAGTAAAAGTGCATTAATACGTGTGGTTGCATAGTAGCACATGGTATTGATTATTGATGCTTACGTGAGAAGTCACTCAGTTTTGTTCAATTATTGCCACAGTAATTATTTCATAGTATCTCACATTATTTGATTCAATTATTGTCGATATTTTATATATTATTAAATGAATAATTGGGATGACGGAGTTATTAATATTATTATTTGCAATATTAACGATGTCTAGAAGTTATGCCAAGAAGAGGTTTGGTCACCTAATCGCACGCCAATAGGGAGAAATCCTTATTGGAAAGCCCCCTCTTTCCTGGGAACGATCTGATCGATTAATAGTGTGAATTATAATAATGATGATGAAGTTTTATTTTATTAGTATTATTAATGTAATAAAACAGAAAAAAAATTTATATAAAACAAAATACTTTTATAAAGTTATTTGTTTTATTAGACAATAATTAGAATATAATATATTTTATTATGCATAGTAAAATCTTTTTATATAAAACAGAATACTTTTATAAAGTTATTTGTTTTATTAGACAATAATTAGAATATAATATATTTTATTATGTATAGTATTTGCAAAGTGCCTGCATAGTGTTTGCATAGTAATTTTTTTATATAAAACAAAATACTTTTTTAAAGTTATTCGTTTTATTAGATTATAAATAGAATATGTTATATTTTATTTAAAAGATTTTATTTTATTGTAAACCAATCTGGACCGTCAATTTAAAAGTACATCAATCTGGACCGTTCATGGATTAGTTACTATTCAGTCCATTCTTCTATAAATAGAAGCTCATTCCTTCATTATTTCTTACGAATTCACTGAAACTCTAGAGAGAGAAATTATAGAGAGAAGCTATAGAGAGAAGAAAGAGAGAAGTTTACTACCTCACTATCTCAGTATCCAGTTTTCTTCTAAGATAAGGGGTATTATTCTTTCGAATTCATGAAGAGAACTTCTGTTATTCCATTATTTATTATTCTGTTGGAATAACCTGTATACACGGGCTACCCTATACTTGGTGAAATTTTTCTGTTATTCCATTCTTTATCATTATGTTGGAATAACCTGTCTATGCGAAGTACCGCATACATGGTGAAATTTTTCTGTTATTCCATTCTTTATCATTATGTTGGAATAACCTGTCTATGCGAAGTACAACATACATAGTGAAATTCTTCTGTTATTCCATTCTTTATCATTCTGTTAGAATATCCTGTCGGTGCGTTTTACGCCTGACCTGGTTTCATTAATTATTATTCTGTTGGAATAACCTGTCTGTACGGTCTATCGCATGCATGGTGATTTCTGTTGTTATTCCATTCTTTATTATTCTGTTAGAATATCCTGTCGGTGCGAATTTCACCTGACCTGGTTTTGTTCTTTATTATTCTGTCAGAATATCCTATCTGTGCGTTTACGCATGACCTGGTTCCATTCTTTATTATTCTGTTGGGAATAACCTGTCTGTGCAGTCTATCGCACGCATGGTGAATCCTTTTGTTATTCCATTCTTTATTATTCTGTTGGAATAACCTATCTATGTGGATTACCACATGCATGGTGAATGACCCTTCATATTCGTTTCTTATTAAATTGTGGAAATGATCTGTCTACGTGGATTACCGTATGGCGGGTGAAAATCCATTGCAGTTTCATATATTCTATGATACTCATTTGATTAAAATTTTGGCTTCTATACTCCATGAAATTAGTAGAATATCCTTGATATTTACGCTTCATCCAGTATCTTTTCATGGAAATATTCTTTTGTGCATTCTTGAATTTTACTCCACAAAGCAGTATAATGTTGACAATTTGGACATTATTGAGTTCAGGATAAATTAACTTATAAACCTTTAAAATTTATTCTTGAACTTATTTTATTGAATTATTATGTCATTGTCATGATGAGTCATGTTGGTTATTATGTGAAAACATGAAAGTTTCTTAGAAATCACAAATGGTTGAAAATCAGATTTTAGTGAAAATAGAATATGAAATTCAATTGACCATATCTCCTATTATATTTTGAATTTTTGAGTGTGATCAAGTTCTAAAGTTAGATCTATGAGTTTTCTACCTTATCCAAGTGGAATCACTAGAAAAGGAGTTGTAGATTTTCGTGTGCACTGATTTTAGCAAAGGAGTCAAAAACTGCAAATCACAAAAAAGCAACCGCCCATAAATTTAAAAGGGAATTTTCGGTCACTTAATTTGTGAGAAAATTTCCGGCCTTTTGGGACATGGAAATATATGGTATGAAGTACCTCCTATCCAAAAATGAGCTCATTCCGACTTAAAATGAGCAAGGTTATGACTATTTGAATATTTAGGTTTTTCTGACGAAAAACGCTATAACCGGAGTTCTATAACTCCGATGATCATGAAATTTAAACTGGAAGATCACGTTAACATGTGTAAGATCCTGCCAAGATTTGGGAATTTCTGGAGTTAAACTTGAGGTAGCTAATTTCTTAAGGAATTAATTAGAAATTGATTTATGAAAAATAGTAAATGAATTTTAAAAATTCTTAGAAAAATATATGTTCAATATGGGATTATATTCTGCTAAATCCTAGAAAAGAAATATTTTTGGGACTGATTTAGTATTTTTCATGAAAATGCACTAGTTATGAGTATATGAGTTAAATATGTTATGTGAAGTTGAAAATTGGTAAATAGGATTTTATGGCTTGAAAATCCTATATAAGGTATATGCAAATTTTTGATGAGTGATTTGATCATTGGTGATAAAATCTTATGAGTATGACATTTTTGAATGATTAAATGCATTATTTGGTAAAGTGTAAACAATTAAAATAAATTATTTATAAGTTTAAGAAGTGATTAAAATATTATTATAATATTAATAATATTAGATTATGAATTTATTAATTGATTGATAATATTTGGACAAATTTAAAGTCTTTATTATTTATCCTTGTTTTTGTTTGATTAATGCTTATATCATTGTAATCATTCTCATGTTTATATTGTGATAAAAGTCATCTTTGGCTTACGTGCATAGATGGACTTGGTGTGATTATGACCAAGGATTATTCGGTATAGTCATGACCGTAATGTGGCGAATGATGTGGTAAAAATCCTCAGTGGTCTGTAGTGCATTGATGGACAGTTTTTGGTATGATTATGATCAGGGATTATTCGGTATAGTCATGACCATTGATGATTTAATGAATATCCTTGGCCCGTAGTGCAGGGATGATTCGATGATGTGGTTTATTTATTAAGCTGAGTCTCAGCGATAAAAATCGATGAAAACATTTTAAATCATAGAGGATAGTAGATTTTATTCTCTACTTAACTCTTCTAATGGATTGCTTGTTCTGTTGCAGTTAAACTTGTTGTCTATTGTATTTTATCAATTTAACATTGTTGAAGGCTAATGATAATTTATTCTGCATTATCTTAGTTATAATATTTCTTACTGGGCTAGTTGAGCTCACCCTTTCTTTCACTGTTCTTTTCAGGAAATGAGAATATAGTTGGGACGAGTTGGGGAACGGAGTGATGGTCCAGATGATAGCATTAGTAGTCCTCACTATTCTGTTAAATAGTGTGACAATAAATGTAATGAGAACTCCATTGAGTGTGGATATTGTCTAGATGACAATATTCTTATTAAAACTCTTAGTTTATGTTTTGTCGTATATTACACGACAGTTGTATTATTAAGTTGTATTTGTATATTTAGTACCTTGTATCTGGCGACTCAAGATGGGTGATGTGAGACGCCCCCAAAATAGGTATACAACACCCATTCCGAGTCGCCAAATACATGGTACAGAAATAACAACTTTATTAATACAACATAAAAACTGTGAGTTAAAATATAAATATTGTCATCTAGACAATATCTATACTCAAATAAGTCCTCATTACAATTATTGATACACTATTTTACAAAATAGTGAGGACTACTAAAATAGCTATCTTGAACCATCACTCCACACCCCGACTAGGTCCCGCTATATTCTCGTTTCCTGAGAAGAAAATTAGAACAAAAAGGAAAAGGGTGAGCTCAACAAGCCTAGTAAAGAACATTATGACTAAGATAATATAGAACAAATTATCCTTAGTCCTCAACATGGAAAAATCTAATAGAATACAATAGACAACCAGTTTTAAATCAATCTTCGCAGCGGAAATAATAATTCATTAGGAGATTTAAGTAGAGAATGCAACTACTATCTTCTATATATGAATATAAAAGTTCATCGTCGATATTTTATCCCTGTTGTAAGACCCCTAAAATTTTTAAATAAAAAGGAATTTCCTTTATTTATTTTTTTTGAAATAGTAAGGGTTGATTTGATTAATGTGGAAAGTTATGGGTTAAACGCGCAAATATTTCGAATAAACAGGTGGTTATAAAATATTCATTATTGTCGGGGAATATTCATTTGGTCGTGGAATATTCTTGTTGTCGGGGAATATTCGTACGACGGCGCAGTCTTTTGTGGGCCCCATAACAGAAAGCGATTGGATGAAGAAAACGACAAGTTGTTTATAAAAAAACTGGCGTAGTTGTTACCGTTAATACTGTTGGAATACCCGGTGGTTAAAACACAGTAATACGCGTTGTTGCACAGTAGCACACGGTATTGCACCAATTATTGATTCTTACGTAAGAAGGCACTACTCAATAATTGTTACAGTAATTACTGTTCAGTATTTTATGTTATTGATTCAATAATTGCTGCATTGATATTTTATATTACTGTTGTTTCAATAATTGTCACTACACAGTATTTTCCATTATCGAAGCAATAATTCATATTATCTGAATAATATTATTTGATAACATTATTGGCAATGTCTAGAAAGTTCTGTCTAAGGAGAGGTTTGGTCACCTAATTGCGCGCCAGTAAGGAGAAATTCTTATTGGAAAGCCCCCTCTTTCCTGGGAACGGCCTGGTTGCTAGTACTGTGATTCTGTAATATTATTTGTGAATAATTAATTATTGATTTATATGATGAGGAAAATATTGATTTTATGTGGATATAGATGGAGAAAATTTTTATTGTGACAATTGTTGAAAATTAATATTTTATCTTTTTCTGATAAAATAATTCATTTAAATATATTATTTTAATAATATATTAACGGTGATATCTGTATAATGAATGTGGGATATATGAGTATATGAGGAGGAAGAGTATTTTTATTGCAATAAATATTAAAAACAGATTTTGTGTATCGGTAGACATATTTCTTGACTGAAAATTTGATTATAGCCTGTAAAATCGCCTGTTTGTGGATTTCGGTCAATTTCTGTTTGGAATTTGGAAAAACTTCCTTCTGCAAAGTTGTAGAGAATTGAATTTCCTATAAAAACTCGCGAGATTCGAATTTTCTGGCCAAAGGGCTATTTATTGTGAATTATTGAAGTTCCGAAGCTCCGAAATAATTGATTTTTGGAAGTTTTAATTGTTTTTAATAACAAAAACGTTTTTTACATTTTTGAGCACAATTTGCACATGTTATTGAGCTGAAATCAGATCTGAAAAAAATGGGCGTAAGAATTTTTAATATATATTATTATTATATTAAATTTTCTACTTTGGTGTTCTAAGCAATTTCCTATAAATAGGTGCTTAGGTTAGAATTGAAAATCACACCAGAAACTGAAGTTTTCTCTCTCTATATTATCGAGCGTATTCTTGTGAGTATTTTGAGTATACTTTGAGTATTGCTATACGGTGCAAGTTCAAGTCATAGCCTATATCCGGTGTTTTAACTAGAAGTGCTGTCTTTCGAGGTAAGGGATAGTAAGGGATATTATTTTTTTTTAAAATGATATTATTTCTTCAATATCATTATGCCGAAGTATTGATCTGAACTTTTTATCAAATTTGAAACTTTTTCATGCCGGGGTTACTATTCACGAATTACTATTCACGAGTTACTATTCACGAGTAACTATTCACGAGTACTATTCACGAAGCATGATGATGTTTTTTGTGAAATTTTTATCTTTTGGTGTCGGAGTTACTATTCACGTATACGGCACTATTCACGTATACGACACTATTCACGAATACGACATTATTCACTGAAAAATGAAATTTCTTCTTTTTGTCCAAAATATCTATTCTGGGTATTAGCTTTGATTGTATCCATATTTTGATCATTCTTGAATTTTACTTCAATATGATTATTTATGAAGTATTTTTGAACTCGGATTGTTTAGAGTACGAATCCTTAATACTTGTTATTTTGTTTCACTGGATTCGTTTCCTTTAAAATATTTTTCATCATCCTCAGTCCTAAATGATGGTGTTACTGAATATCTTTGGCCTGTAGTGCAAAGATGGTTGATTTTGTTATGAATATCTTTGGCCCGTAGTGCAAAGATGAACAGGTGTTGAGATGAACATGAACAATTGATGAATATCTTTGGCCCGTAGTGCAAAGATGAACAGGTGTTTAGATGAACATGACCAACTGATGATTATATTTGGCCTGTAGTGCAAAGATGAATATTTGATTTGATTTGAGATATATATTGATTGATGTTACAGGGATAAAATATTGATGATGGACTTTTAAATTCATAGATGTTAGTAGATTTTATTCTCTACTTAACTCTTCTAATGAATTGTTGTTTCCACTGCAGTTGTTGATCTAAAACTTGTTGTCTATTGTATTCTATCAGATTTTTCCCTGTTGAAGACTAAGGATAATTTGTTGTACATTATCTTAGTCATAATATTCTTTACTGGGCTAGTTGAGCTCACCCTTTTCCTTGTTGTTCCATTTTTTTTCTTCTCAGAGGCGAGAATGTAGCGAGTACTAGTCGGGGTATGGAATGAAGGTTCTAGAGAGAGTTGTTTAGTAGTCCTCACCATTTTTTGTAAAATTATGTATCAATAATTATGATGGGGATTTATTTGCATGTGGATATTGTCTAGATGATAATGTTTGTATTCAAACTCACAGCTTATGGGTGGTAAAAGTTGTAGTTGTTTCTGTACCATGTGTATTTGGCGACTCAGAATGGGTTGGATGGAATGGACCTATTTTGGGGCTGTCACAGTTGGTATCAGAGCTTAGGGATATGATCTCTGGCGGAGATCGGAGAATAAAACTAGGAGGGGAGAGACGAGTAATTCCTTCGCTAGTGTGTCCTACCTAAGCTTATTTGTTGGTCGGTCATAATATAGGGGTATTATGTGATTTGTTAATTTGTTTAATTAACCCTTGTTTTATGACAGTATTTGAGAATGTCGACTGAGAATGTTAACAGTAGAGTAAATGAGACCGTGGAGATGCCTGTACTTACCAACGAAGAGAACGTGCAACAGGCTGACAATGTACCTCCTGTGAACAACACCACTGATCAGACGATGAACGACGAGATGTTTAGGAGCTTTTTGCAGTTCATACAAAACCAGACGAGGGAGACTCGTGTTCAAAATACAGGTGGTAATGATAACAACGCGCGGCTTGTCACAGCCAAGCAGTTCAAAGAGTTGGGACCACCAGAATTTAAGGGAAAGCCAGATCCGATCATGGCGGAAACATGGGTCAAGCAAATTACCAAGATATTCGATGTCTTGGGATGCACGGAGGAACAGAAGGTTCCATTCGCCACCTTTATGTTCCGTGGCGAGGCAGACTACTGGTGGGAGTCTGTGAAGCGTACTCATCCAGCTGCACTCAGCATGTCTTGGGAAACATTTCAGAAACATTTCAATGAAAAGTACTTTCCTAAAAATTATTTGCAATATGAAGGAAGTGGAGTTTATTAGACTGGAGCAGAACAACATGACGGTGTCTCAGTACGAGGCGAAGTTTGCGGAGTTGTCCAGGTTTGCACCTCATTTGGTGGAAAATGAGGAACGAATGACGCGTATGTTTCTGAGGGGTCTAAAACCCGAGATTCGACAATATCTTATCTCTCATAAATTTTCTTTATATTCGGATGTTGTAAACAGGGCTCAATTATTAGAGCGTGATAAGGAGTATGTTCAACCGAGGGACCACAACCAGGGTCATATCGGTGACAGCAGTCATCAGAACGATGATAACCAGTGGGGAGGAAAGAATACGGACAAAGGCGGTAACCACTCGAGTGGTAATCGTGGCCGTGATAATAGGAAAGGTGACTCAAGTGGACATTTCAAGAAGAGAAGGTTCAACAACGACCATGTGAAGACGTCAGCGCCAGCAGCAACTAGTTCCAAGGGAGGAGAACGACCACCGGTCATATGCTATAAATGCGGGAAAGAGGGACATATCAGTCCAAACTGCCCACAACAGTTCCAGGTATGCTATAATTGTGGAAAGGAAGGACATATAGCTCTAGAGTGTACGGTAGCGAAACCAAGTCCAGCGGGGATGGTGACTCAAAAGGATGTCCCAGAAAAGTCAAAGTCAACGATTCCTAGAAGAGCATTTGTTGTGACCGGTCAGAATGCGAGGAACCCGAATGAGTTTAGCACGGGTTAGTTAATTATAAATTCTTGTGAAGTTTATACCTTACTAGATATCGGTTCTACCCATTCTTTTATCTCTCTTGCTTGCGCTCAACGTTTGAACTTGACTACGGAGAAATTAGACTTTGACTTATTTATGGAGACTCCGTTAGGAAAAATCTTCATTACATCCGTTGTTTAGAAATCTTGCTTGATTCAAGTTGGCACTATCACATTACCTGTTAACCTTATTTCTATAGAGATATTTGTTTTTGATGTGATTTTAAGGTTAACTACTCATCATGCCAAAATTAATTGCTTTTGTAAGGTTGTTAGTTTTCATATTCCTAAGCAACCTGATATTCGAACTCAAGCAATCAAACCATTGAAGTCAAACATTTTTTATATAAAGCCATGAAGTCATTCGTTTATTGAAAAATGGATGTCATGTTTTTTTAGCCCATGTCATGGACTTGAACAAAAGTACATCAGATTTGAGTGATATTTCTGTTGTTTGTTAATTTCCTGATGTATTTTCTGAAGAATTTTTTGGCCTACTCCCAGAGCGTGATATTGAATTTTGTATCAACTTTGAATCCGGTACAAAACCCATTTCTAAAATCTCATATCGAATGGCTCCTATTGAACTTCAGGAGTTAAAAATTCAACTATAGAATTTGATACCCGAGCCTTTATCTGGTGACTTCCTTTGTGAAATACACAGAAGCCAGACTCTCAGTAGGGGACAATATTCGTGCGATAGTAAACTGATAGGTGTCATTGTAACGTGCTATCCAAGGTTGGGATATGAGTCACAGTTGAGAACAACCTAAGTCGGTAATCGGAATACGTAGCTTTCTAGGCTTAGTTGGTTATTATCGGAGATTCGTTGAAGGATATTCTCGAATCGCTACTCCATTAACGCAGCTGACTCGTAGAGATACAAAATTCAAATGGAGCAAGGAATGTGGAAAGAGCTTCGAAGAACTCAAGAGGAGACTCATTTCGGCACATGTTCTGACCATACCGTCTTAGAAAAATGAACGTGGTAGCTGACGTGTTGAGTAGAAGATCGTATACAAGTACGAGTACGATATTGTCAAAGACTAACTTCGTATAATTTATAAATAATAGAGATGGAGATGAAAACTCTAGGTATCCACGTGATGATATACGAGTATAATCGACTTTAATCGATAAAGTTAAAGCTGTTCAAGCTACACACCAGAGCTGGTGAATATGAAGAAGCAGGTACAAGAAGTTGTTATTCCAAAAACGAGAAATGGCGATGTGAGCAAAGCTCAAACCTTCGATTTATTAATCCATTTGAAATTCTCGATCGAATAGGAACTGTGGCCTATAGACTCGTTTTACCGCCAAGTATGACGCGTGTTCATAACATTTTTCACGTATCGATGTTACGTAAATATGTGGACGACCCGAACCACATTATTGAGTTAGAACCAGACGAAATAGCCGAAGACTTAACATACGAGGAGGTACCTGTCAAGATGTTGGATGGGAATGAGCATGTCCTACGCACGAAAGTCATACCATAAGTTAAAGTTTTGTGGAGGAATCATGCTATAGAGGAAATGACATTGGAGTTGGAAACGGAAATGAAAGCGAGGTATCTTTACCTTTTTGAAACACCAGTTACGTACGTCAATTTCGAGGACGAAATTTCATAAGGAGGGGAGGTTGTAAGACCCCTAAAATTTTTAAATAAAAAGGAATTTCCTTTATTTATTTTTTTTTGAAATAGTAAGGGTTGATTTGATTAATGTGGAAAGTTATGGGTTAAACGCGCAAATATTTCGAATAAACAGGTGGTTATAAAATATTCATTATTGTCGGGGAATATTCATTTGGTCGTGGAATATTCTTGTTGTCGGGTAATATTCGTACGACGGCGCAATCTTTTGTGGGCCCCATAACAGAAAGCGATTGGATGAAG
Source organism: Panax japonicus (assembly GCA_020205505.1). Classification (NCBI taxonomy): domain Eukaryota; kingdom Viridiplantae; phylum Streptophyta; class Magnoliopsida; order Apiales; family Araliaceae; genus Panax; species Panax japonicus. Next base: position 62,200,202 of record CM035093.1, read on the forward strand.
AAAACGACAAGTATAAGTTGTTTATAAAAAACGGCGTAGTTGTTACCGTTAATACTGTTGGAATACCCGGTGGTTAAAACACAGTAATACGCGTTGTTGCACAGTAGCACACGGTATTGCACCAATTATTGATTCTTACGTAAGAAGGCACTACTCAATAATTGTTACAGTAATTACTGTTCAGTATTTTATGTTATTGATTCAATAATTGCTGCATTGATATTTTATATTACTGTTGTTTCAATAATTGTCACTACACAGTATTTTCCATTATCGAAGCAATAATTCATATTATCTGAATAATATTATTTGATAACATTATTGGCAATGTCTAGAAAGTTCTGTCTAAGGAGAGGTTTGGTCACCTAATTGCGCGCCAGTAAGGAGAAATTCTTATTGGAAAGCCCCCTCTTTCCTGGGAACGGCCTGGTTGCTAGTACTGTGATTCTGTAATATTATTTGTGAATAATTAATTATTGATTTATATGATGAGGAAAATATTGATTTTATGTGGATATAGATGGAGAAAATTTTTATTGTGACAATTGTTGAAAATTAATATTTTATCTTTTTCTGATAAAATAATTCATTTAAATATTTTATTTTAATAATATATTAACGGTGATATTTGTATAATGAATGTGGGATATATGAGTATATGAGGAGGAAGAGTATTTTTATTGCAATAAATATTAAAAATAGATTTTGTGTATCGGTAGACCTATTTCTGGACTGAAAATTTGATTATAGCCTGTAAAATCGCCTGTTTGTGGATTTCGGTCAATTTCTGTTTGGAATTTGGAAAAACTTCCTTCTGCAAAGTTGTAGAGAATTGAATTTCCTATAAAAACTCGCGAGATTCGAATTTTCTGGCAAAAGGGCTATTTATTGTGAATTATTGAAGTTCCGAAGCTCCGAAATAATTGATTTTTGGAAGTTTTAATTGTTTTTAATAACAAAAACGTTTTTTACATTTTTGGGCACAATTTGCACATGTTATTGAGCTGAAATCAGATCTGAAAAAAATGGGCATAAGAATTTTAATATATATTATTATTATATTAAATTTTCTACTTTGGTGTTCTAAGCAATTTCTTATAAATAGGTGCTTAGGTTAGAATTAAAAATCACACCAGAAACTGAAGTTTTCTCTCTCTATATTATCGAGCGTATTCTTGTGAGTGTTTTGAGTATACTTTGAGTATTGCTATACGGTGCAAGTTCAAGTCATAGCCTATATCCGGTGTTTTAACTAGAAGTGCTGTCTTTCGAGGTAAGGGATAGTAAGGGATATTATTTTTTTTTAAAATGATATTATTTCTTCAATATCATTATGCCGAAGTATTGATCTGAACTTTTTATCAAATTTGGAACTTTTTCATGCCGGGGTTACTATTCATGAATTACTATTCATGAGTTACTATTCACGAGTTACTATTCACGAAGTTACTATTCACGAGTACTATTCACGAAGCATGATGATGTTTTTTGTGAAATTTCTATCTTTTGGTGTCGGAGTTACTATTCACGTATACGGCACTATTCACGTATACGACACTATTCACGAATACGACATTATTCACTGAAAAATTAAATTTCTTCTTTTTGTCCAAAATATCTATTCTGGGTACTAGCTTTGATTGTATCCATGTTTTGATCATTCTTGAATTTTACTTCAATATGATTATTTATGAAGTATTTTTGAACTCGGATTGTTTAGAGTACGAATCCTTAATACTTGTTATTTTGTTTCACTGGATTCGTTTCCTTTAAAATATTTTTCATCATCCTCAGTCCTAAATGATGGTGTTACTTAATATCTTTGGCCTGTAGTGCAAAGATGGTTGATTTTGTTATGAATATCTTTGGCCCGTAGTGCAAAGATGAACAGGTGTTGAGATGAACATGAACAATTGATGAATATCTTTGGCCCGTAGTGCAAAGATGAACAGGTGTTTAGATGAACATGACCAACTGATGATTATATTTGGCCTGTAGTGCAAAGATGAATATTTGATTTGATTTGAGATATATATTGATTGATGTTACAGGGATAAAATATTGATGATGGACTTTTAAATTCATAGATGTTAGTAGATTTTATTCTCTACTTAACTCTTCTAATGAATTGTTGTTTCCGCTGCAGTTGTTGATCTAAAACTTGTTGTCTATTGTATTCTATCAGATTTTTCCCTGTTGAAGACTAAGGATAATTTGTTGTACATTATCTTAGTCATAATATTCTTTACTGGGCTAGTTGAGCTCACCCTTTTCCTTGTTGTTCCATTTTTTTTCTTCTTAGGAGGCGAGAATGTAGCGAGTACTAGTCGGGGTATGGAATGAAGGTTCTAGAGAGAGTTGTTTAGTAGTCCTCACCATTTTTTGTAAAATTATGTATCAATAATTATGATGGAGATTTATTTGCATGTGGATATTGTCTAGATGATAATGTTTGTATTCAAACTCACAGCTTATGGGTGGTAAAAGTTGTAGTTGTTTCTGTACCATGTGTATTTGGCGACTCAGAATGGGTTGGATGGAATGGACCTATTTTGGGGCTGTCACACCTGTAACATCAATCAATATATATCTGGAATCAAATATTCATCTTTGCACTACATGGCAAAGATATTCATCAGTTGGTCATGTTCATCTAAACACATGTTCATCTTTGCACAACGGGAGAATATTCATCAGAAATCATTCAATCTTTGCACTACAGGAAAAAGATATTCAATTATATCATCATTTAGGACTAAGGATGATAAAAAACATTTTAAAGAAAACGAATCCAGTGAAGCAAATGAATAAATATTAAGGATTCGTACTTTAAACAATTCCCATTCAAAAATACTTCATAAATAACTAGAGTGGGGTAAAATTTAAGAATGATCAAAATATGGATACAATCAAAGCTAGTGTCCAGAATAGATATTTTGGACGAAAAGAAGAAATTTCATTTTTCGGTGAATAGTGCCGTATTCGTAAATAGTGTCGTATACGTGAATAGTAACTCCGACACCAAAAGATAGAAATTTCACAAAAATCATCATCATGCTTCGTGAATAGTACTAGTGAATAGTAACTCATGAATAGTAACTCATGAATAGTAACTCGTGAATAGTAACTTGTGAATAGTAACTCATGAATAGTAACTCGTGAATAGTAACCCCGACATGAAAAAGTTCCAAATTTAATAAAAAGTTCCAACCAATATTTCAGCATAATGATATTGAAGAAATAATATCATTTGAGAAGAAAATAACATCCCTTACCTCAGAAAGAATAGTACTTCTGACTGGAATACTGGATATAGTGCTGAAAGAACTTGCACCGTATAGCAATACTCAAAGTACTAAAATACTCACAAATACGCTCGATATTATAGAGAGAGAAGAGAGAGAAATCTTTAGTTTCTGGTGTGATTTTCAATTCTAACCTAAGCACCCTATTTATAAGAAATTACTTAGAACACCAAAGTAGAAAATTTAATATAATATTAATATTTATAACCAAATTTCTTACGCCCACTCTTAGATCTGAAATCAGCCATCTTGCACATGCTAATGATGCCAACCAAGTATAAAAAACGTTTTTATTATTTAAAATAATTAAAACTTCCAAAAATCAATATTCAGGAATTTCAGAACTTCAATAATTCATAATAAATATCTCTTTTATCAGAAAATTCAAATCTCGTGACTTTTTATAGGAAATTCAATTCTCTACAACTTTGCAGAAGAAAGTTTTTCCAAATTCCAAATAAAAATTGACCGAAATCCATAAACGGGTGATTTTACAGGCTATAATCAAATTTCAGTCAAGAAATGGGTCCACCAACATGTTTAACATGTTTTTAGTATTTATTGCAACAAAAATACTTCTCCTCCTCATTTACTCATATATACCAAATTCATTGTAAAAATATCATCATTATTATATTATTATAATATAATAAAATATTATTTTATCAGAAAAGATAAAATATCAATTTTCAACAATTGTCACTTTGAAAATTTTCTCCATCTATATCCACATAAAATGAATATTTTTCTCATCATATAAATCAATAAATAATTATTCACAAATAATATTACAGAATCACAATACTAACAACCAGGCAGTTCCCAGAAAAGAGGGGACTTTTCAATAAGGATCTCTCCTTACTAGCGCACAATTAGGCGACCAAACCTCTCCATAGACAGAACTTTCTAGACATTGCCAATAATCTTATATAATAATATTATTCAGATTATATGAATTATTGCTTCGATAATGGAAAATACTGTGTAGTGACAATTATTGAAACAACAGTAATGTAAAATATCAACGCAACAATTATTGAATCAATAAAATAAAATATTAAACAGTAATTACTGTAACAATTATTGAGTAGTATCTTCTTACGTAAGAATCAATAATTGGTGCGATACCGTGTGCTACTGTGCAACAACGCGTATTATTGTGTTTTAACCACCGGGTATTCCAACAATGTTAACGGTAACAACTGCGCCGTTATTTATAAACAACTTATACTTGTCGTTTTCTTCATCCAATTGCTTTCCGTTATGGGGTCCACACAAGGCTGCGCCGTCGTACGAATATTCCCTGACAGCAAAAATATTTCACGACCAAACGAATATTCTCCGACAACAATGAGTATTTTATAACCACTTGCTTATTTGAAATATTTGCACATTTTACCCATAACTAACCACATTAATTAAATCAACCCTTACTATTTCAAAATGATAAATAGAGGAAATTAAATTTCATTTATTAATAATTTGGGGTCTTACAACCTCCCCTCCTTATGAAATTTCGTTCTCGAAATTGACGTACGTACCTGGTGTTTCAAAAAGAAGAGGATACCTCGCTTTCATTTCCTTTTCCAACTCCCAGGTCATTTTCTCAATAGAATGGTTTCTCCACAAAACTTTAACTTGTGGTATGACCTTCGTGCGTAGGACATGCTCTTTCCTATCCAAAATCTTGACAGGTACCTCTTTATAACGCTAAGTCTTCGGCTATCTCGTCCAGTTCTAACTCAATAACATGTTTCGGGTCGTCCACATATTTACGTAACATCGATACGTGAAAAATGTTATGAACACGCGTCATACTTGGCGGTAAAACGAGTTTATAGGCCACAGTTCCTATTCGATCGAGGATTTCAAATGGACTAATAAATCAAAGGTTTGAGCTTTCCTCACATCGCCGATTATCACTTTTAGAATAACGACTTCTTGCATCTTCTTCTTCATATTCATCAACTCCAAGTCTGTAGCTTGAGCAATTTATCGATTAAAGTCGGTTCTACTTGTATATCATCACGAGTGCCCCTAGAGTCTTTAACTCTATATCTATCATTTGTAAGTTATATGAAATGGGTATTTGACAATATCGCATTCGTACTTGTATATGATCTTTTACTCAACACGTCAGGCTACCACGTTTGCTTTTCCAGGATGGTATGGTTAGAACATGTGCCGAAATGAGTCTCCTATTGAGTTCTTCGAAGCTCTTCCCATATTCCTTGCTCCATTCGAATTTCTTATCTCTACGAGTCAGCTGCGTTAATAGAGTAGCGATTCGAGAAAATCTTTCCACAAAATCTTCAATAATAACCAGCTAAGCATAGAAAGCTATGTATTTCGATTACTGACTTAGGTTGCTCTCAACTGTGACTCATATCCCAATCTTGGATAGCACGTCACAATGACACCTATCAGTTTACTACCGCACGAATATGATGTCCCCTAAGGAGAGTCTGGCTTCGGATGCATTCCACAAAGGAAGTCACCAAATAAAGGCTTAGGTACCAAATTCTATAGTTGAATTTTTAACTCCTGAAGTTCAATAGGAAGCCATGAGATTTTAGAAATGGGTTTTGTACCGGGTTCAAAGTCGATACAAAATTCAATATCACACTTTGGGAGTAAGCCAAGAAATTCTTTAGGAAATACATCAGGAAATTTACTAACAATAGAAATATCATTCAAATCTGACGTATTTTTGTTTAAGTCCATAACATGGGCTAAGAAAACTTGACATCCGATTTTCAATAAACGAATGACTTTATGGCTTGATATGAAAGTGTTTAACTTCAATGGTTTGGTTGTTTGAATTCGAATAACAGGTTGCTTAGGAATATAAAAACTAACAACCTTACAAAAGCAATAACTTTTGACATGATGAGTAGTTAATCAATCAATCCCCAAAATCACATCAGAAGCAAGTATCTTTAAAGAAATAAGGTCAACAGGTAATGCGATGGTGCCAACTTGGTTCAAACAAGATTTATAAAAAGTGGATGTGATGAAAGTTTCTCCTAACGGAGTTTCCACAGATAGGTCAAAATCTAATTTCTCCGGAGTCAAGTTTAAACGTTGAGCACAAGCAGGAGAGATAAATGAATGGGTAACACCGGTATCTAGTAATGTATAAACTTCGCAAGAATTTATAATTAACTAACCCGTGCTAACTTCATTCGGGTTCCTCGTATTTTGACCAGTCACGATAAACGCTCTTCCAGGAACCGTTGACTTTGACTTTTCTGGGACAGCCTTTTGAGTCACCATCCCCACTGGGCTTGGTTTTGCTACCATACAATCTCGAGCGATATGTCATTCCTTTCCACAATTATAGCATACCTTGAACTGTTGTGGACAGTTTGGGCTGATGTGTCCCTCTTTTCCACATTTATAGCATACGACCGGTGGTCGTTCTCCTCCCTTAAAACCAGTTGCTGCTGGTGCTGACGTCTTCGCAGTGTCATTGTTGAATCTCCTCTTTTTAAAACCTCCCTCCGACTCTCTTCTTCTATTTTCATGGCCACAATTACCACCAGAGTAGTTGTCGCTCTTGTCCGTATTTTTCTTTCTCCGCTGGTTATTGTTGTTCTGATGACTGCTGTCACCTGGTATGATCCTGGTTGTGGTCTCTTGGTTGAACGTACTCGCTATCTCCCTCTAATAATTGAGCTCTGTTGACAACATCTGAATATAAAGAAAATTTATGAGAGATAAGATATTGCCGAATCTCGGGTTTTAAACTTCTCAGAAACATCCTCGTCATTCGTTCCTCATTCTCTACCAAATGAGGTGCAAACTTGGATAACTCTGCGAACTTCGCCTCGTATTGGGACACCGTCATGTTGTTTTGTTCTAGTCTAATAAACTCTACCTCTATTATATGGCGAATACTTTCAGGAAAGTATTTTTCGTTGAAAATTTTCTAAAACATTTCCCAAGACATGTGGAGTGCGACAGGCTAGGTACGTTTCACAGACTCCCACCAGTAATCTGCCTCACCACGGAACATAAATGCGGCGAATGGAACCTTCTGTTCCTCCGTACATCCCAAGATATTGAATATCCCAAGATATTGAATATCTTGGTAATTTGCTTGACCCATGTTTCTGCCATGATCGGATCCGGCTTTCCCTTAAATTCTAGAGGTCCCAACTCTTTGAACTGCTTGGTCGTGACAAGCCACGCGTTGCTATCATTTCCACCCGTATTCTGTACACGAGTCTCCCTCGTCTGGTTTTGCATGAACTGCAAAAAGCTCCTAAACATCCCGTCGTTCATCGACTGCTCAGTGGTGTTGCTTACAGGAGGAATATTGCCTTCCTATTGCACGTTCCCCTGGGTGGTGATTAAAGGTGTTTCCACGGTCTCATTAACTCCACCATTAATATTCTCAGCTGTCATTCTTAAATACTGTCATAAAACAAGGGTTAATTAAATAAATTAACATATCACATTTTAACCATATAGTTCGACTGACCAACAAATAAACTTAGATATGACATACTAGTGAAGGATTACTCGTCTCTGCCCTCCTAGTACTATTCCCCGATCTCCGCCAGAGACCATATCCCTAAGCTCTGATACCAACTGTGACGCCCCTAAAATAGGTATACAACACCCATTCTGAGTCGCCAAATACATGGTACAGAAATAACTACAACTTTATTAATACAATATAAAAACTGTGAGTTTAAATACAAATATTGTCATCTAGACAATATCCACACTCAAATAAGTCCTCATTACAAGTTATTGATACACTATTTTACAAAATAGTGAGGACTACTAAAACATCTATCTTGAACCATCACTCCACACCCCGACTAGTTCCCGCTATATTCTCGTCTCCTAAGAAGAAAAATGGAACAAAAAGGAAAAGGGTGAGCTCAACTAGCCCAGTAAAGAACATTATAACTAAGATAATATAGAACAAATTATCGTTAGTCCTCAACAGGGAAAAATATAATAGAATACAATAGACAACCAGTTTTAAATCAATCTTCGCAGCAATAATAATAATTCATTAGGAGAGTTAAGTAGAGAATGCAACTACTATGTTCTATATATGAATTTAAAAGTTCATCGTCGATATTTTATCCCTGTAACATCAATCAATATATATCTGGAATCAAATATTCATCTTTGCACTACATGCCAAAGATATTCATCAGTTGGTCATGTTCATCTAAACACATGTTCATCTTTGTACTACGGGAGAAAGATATTCATCAGAAATCATTCATCTTTACACTACAGGCCAAAGATATTCAATTATATCATCATTTAGGACTAAGGATGATAAAAAACATTTTATAGAAAACGAATCCAGTGAAGCAAATGAATAAATATTAATGATTCATACTTTAAACAATTCTCATTCAAAAATACTTCATAAATAACTAGAGTGGGGTAAAATTAAAGAATGATCAAAACATGGATACAATCAAAGCTAGTGTCCAGAATAGATATTTTGGACGAAAAGAAGAAATTTCATTTTTTCGATAAATAGTGTCATATTCGTGAATAGTGCCGTATACGTGAATAGTAACTCCGACACCAAAAGATAAAAATTTCACAAAAATTATCATCATGCTTCGTGAATAGTACTCGTGAATATTAACTCATGAATAGTAACTCATGAATAGTAACTCGTGAATAATAACCCCGACATGAAAAAGTTCCAAATTTAATAAAAAGTTCCAACCAATATTTCAGCATAATGATATTGAAGAAATAATATCATTTGAAAAGAAAATAACATCCCTTACCTCAAAAAGAGTAGTACTTCTGACTGAAATACTGGATACAGTGCTGAAAGAACTTGTACCGTATAGCAATACTCAAAGTACTAAAATACTCACAAATACGCTCGATATTATAAAGAGAGAAAGAGAGAGAAATCTTTAATTTCTGGTGTGATTTTCAATTCTAACCTAAGCACCCTATTTATAGGAAATTACTTAGAACACCAAAGCAGAAAATTTAATATAATATTAATATTTATAACCAAATTTCTTACGTCCACTCTTAGATCTGAAATCAGCCATCTTGCACATGCTAATGATGCCAACCAAGTATAAAAACGTTTTTATTATTTAAAATAATTAAAACTTCCAAAAATCAATATTCAGGAATTTCAGAACTTCAATAATTCATAATAAATATCTCTTTTATCAAATTTCAGTCAAGAAATGGGTCCACCAACATGTTTAACATGTTTTTAGTATTTATTGCAACAAAAATACTCCTCCTCATTTACTCATATATACCACATTCATTGTAAAAATATCATCATTATTATATTATAATAATATAATAAAATATTATTTTATCAGAAAAGATAAAATATCAATTTTTAACAATTGTCACTTTAAAAATTTTCTCCATCTATATCCACATAAAATGAATATTTTTCTCATCATATAAATCAATAATTAATTATTCACAAATAATATTACAGAATCACAATACTGACTACCAGGCAGTTCCCAGGAAAGAGGGGGCTTTCCAATAAGAATCTCTCCTTACTGGCGTGCAATTAGGTGACCAAACCTCTCCTTAGAAAGAACTTTCTAGACATTGCCAATAATGTTATCCAATAATATTATTCAGATAATATGAATTATTGCTTCGATAATGGAAAATACTGTGTAGTGACAATTATTGAAACAACAGTAATGTAAAATATCAACGCATCAATTATTGAATCAATAAAATAAAATACTGAACAGTAATTACTGTAACAATTATTGAGTAGTGCCTTCTTACGTAAGAATCAATAATTGGTGCAATACTGTGTGCTACTGTGCAACAACGCGTATTACTGTGTTTTAACCACCGGGTATTCCAACAGTGTTAACGGTAACAACTGCGTCGTTATTTATAAACAACTTATACTTTTCATTTTCTTCATCCAATTACTTTCCGTTATGGGGCCCACATAAGGCTGCCCCGTCGTACGAATATTCCCCGACAGCAAAAATATTCCACGACCAAACGAATATTCTCCGACAACATTGAGTATTTTATAACCACTTGCTTATTTGAAATATTTGCACATTTTACCCATAACTAACCACATTAATCAAATCAACCCTTACTATTTCAAAATGACCACTTGCTTATTTGAAATATTTGCACATTTTACCCATAACTAACCACATTAATCAAATCAACCCTTACTATTTCAAAATGATAAATAGAGGAAATTAAATTACATTTATTAATAATTTGGGGTCTTACATGATGTATACTTGTTTTGGGGGCGTCACAGTCTTGCCCTATAAATAGCCCGCCGGGGCAGGCCTAGCTACTGTAAACTAAAAGTTTCATGCCCTGCTACGAAATAACAAGCCAAACTTCCTTCTAACCTTCATAATTTGAGTTATACATGTCCAAATTAGTTCATTTTTGATTCTATGGATTCATAATTCATAGAACTACAACAAACTATAATACCCATCAACTAACATAAAAATTAACTAATCCAAATATGAATTCACAACTCATGTTCATGCAAATGTTCATGTTTTGGACAATTTAGTGAAATCATTCACTACGAATTCGTTTCTCAACCAATTTGGTTCATTTAACTTCCGTTGTTTTTGCACTTGACAATATTAACAATATCTAACAACAATTCATGGATTATAACAATCCTTACCCATCCATTTTATGACTCAAAAGTTACTTTTTCTAAGAACTTTGTAAAACTTGAACTTAGGAACATAGTTTAAGAATTATACCTCTTGAAGCTAATTTGCCAAGATTGTTTCTAACCTTCTAACTTCTCCATCTCATTCTTATAGTATACTTATATAAGCTCCATTTAGAAATCTCAGCAATTGATTTTGAGAAGAGAGGAATCCCCATTTATAGAGAAATCATTGTCCATACAATGATTTTGCCCAACAATTTAACCACGAGGAAAAAGAAGAAGCCATTGGATTGAAGGAGTTTGGTGAAAAATCAAATCAACCCACTCCCCTCTTCATCATTTGGAGCTACGGATTTTGGAGAAGAAGCAAGATAGCTACTAGCCTTTTTGTATTTCACGTGAATGAAAATGACACACAATTTGGGACACTCCCTTCTAATACTCAGCACTTCATATTAGCATATATGGTTTATTTGATATTTTCCCCCAAATGTGCATACATATACACCCACTCACATAGACTTATATAATCTATGTACATTTAATTACTCCAAATAATATTTATATTAGACTAGAATATAACTTAGTTGGGCACCAATATTGTTTTCCATAAAATTTATCTTGTCAAATATACCCAACTATCATAATGATAATTAATATCAATTATTTATGAACTCACCATTTATTTTCCCATTAAATTCCCATTTGATTTAACTTTACTAGTTATGCCACACAAGACATAATTATGTGAACTTAGTAATTAATAGCTCACAAGCTTGTAATAATATAATCTCACAAAATAACATTATTCTCAACATTACATCTTATAATATGGTCATGGAAGTGGTCTATTGCACCATGTTACATTTTATTATCTCACTTGTACATAATGCTAACATTCTAGTATTTATACATATGTATTCAAATACTTCCTATATTATATAGTTACCATTGAAGTGTCACACTTCATTCCATATCATATAGATGTATCTACTATATAATATATAATCATTGCACATACAAATTAATTCCTTCAATTATTCATTCATTAAATTTTTTAATGAATGCTTATTCCATCACTTTGCCACACTAGGCATATTTCACAAGCTCGATCTTAAGCTTTTCTCATTCTCCACACTTATTATTCTTTCAATATAATATTTGTGTGACTCAAGCATTTAAATGCTAAACTACCTTAATTAATTATAAGTATAACCTTTACGCTTATAATAATTAATATATACTCCATTAGTTATTTAAATGATATCATCCATGATAAAATAATAACTTAAGTTACTTAATATATTAAAATAACTTAGTTTTCTTTCATTAATTAACTCTCTTGAAAATACATTAGAAATTATGTATTTTGTCATAACATAAGTATTATGTTCTCTCCGAATAAAGATATTTACAATTAGAAATTAATTTTCTTATTGTCTCAAGATATTATTCTTAATATAATATCAATTAACTATATGTACGACACATGTACATATATTATATACAGGAAATAGATAATAAGTTTATTTTCTATTATAATAAATTATTCCCAAAACAATTTCTTCACATATTAAATATCCATTTAAATATTTAATGATTTATGTCTCCCTTTAATAACGTATATATATTCAACGTTATTCGTACATCAGAATTTCTCACATATTACCATTCTGAGTAACATATATAAAGTATCACATATTCAACACACATATTAATTCACTCCTTTACTTAAGTAAATTAAATCTTGTACTATATTACCATAGTTATTAAAGGTTTAGCATACACATTATATTATTCCATAACATAACTCTCAACTATCAATTAACCAATATTTATTCTTATTAGTTAATTCTCTCAACTAACTCATGTTTCATTATCCAAACTCATTCGTGGATAACTTACATACTATCAATAACCTATATTATAATCATACCAGTTATTAGTACACATACACAAGAAAATGACAATTATACATTAATGTCATCCACTTACTAAGATAAAATAATCCTATAAACTATTTAATATCGATAGGAAATTTTTATCCACTTCTTTTATCTCAATTGAATTATCTTTGCGATCAATAACAATATATAAAAATAATATATTTATTAATCACAAAAATCACATATTACATGGTTCATATTACCCCATGTAACACATTCCTACATACCTCGTATCACATAAAAGTTTTTATTCGAACCCATCTCATGCTTTAAGAATTTTATTTACTAAATTCTTATTTTAATATTTTCTAAAAATTCGTGTTCTTACAGTACATAAGTTATATGTGAACCCAACTAAAAACAAATCAGACAGAAAAGGAGGATCTTCGCCTCGGAAAGGCAGAATAACAAAACTTTTTCCAACATATTTTATCTTTGAGATTGATTACCCATAATAGATGGCAAATGTAGTGTTGGTATAGAAACAGAACGAAAAGTGAAGGGTTTGCATCGACTACATGGACTTGAATAAAGTATGTCCAAAGGACTTTTACCTACTCCCACACATTGACCATCTCATCGACGCCATTTCGGGGTATGCCTTGCTTAATTTCATGGATGCTTTCTCAGGGTATTATCAGATTTCAATGCATAAGGAGGATATACCGAAGAAAGCATTCATCACTCATCAGTCGGCTTATACTTACAAGAAGATGACTTTTGGACTATTGAACACAGGGACGACTTACCAAAGAATGATGAATTATGTATTCCACAAGCAGCTATGTCGTAGTATGGAAGTGTACGTGGACGACATGATTGTCAAAAACATGTCAGTTCGGGGTCATCTAGATGATTTAGAGGACTATTTTCAGACCTTTAGGCACTACAAACTTAGGTTAAATCCGATAAAGTGCACCTTCGGATTAGGAGCAGGGAAGTTTTTATGGTAGCTGATCAACAAGAGGGGAATTGAGGCGAACCCGTAAAAGATCAAGACTATTCTGGATATGAAGTCACCTTAGTTATATAAGGACGTTCAACGTCTGACAAGGCGGATAGCAGCTTTAAGGAGGTTTATGTCCAAGTCAGCAGAAAGGTGTTTGTCATGTTTTGACACGTTGAAAAGGCCTAAGGATGAGAAGACCTTCCAGTGTACTTCAAAGTGTGAGGATGCTTTACAGGGTATTAAGAAGTATTTATCTTTGGCTCATTTGTTGGTGAAGCCAATTCCTATTGAACTGTTGTATTTGTAATTGGTGCCCAGTTCGTTAGTCGTCAAAGCTGTATTGGTTCGAGAGATAGGGTATGCAATATCCGGTCTATTATGTTAATTACGTACTTAGGGAAGTAGAGACGAGGTATCCAAATATTGAGAAGTTTGTTAATGTATTGATAATAGTCAGTTAGAAAATACGATAATACTTCCAAGATCGGGTTGATTATTATATATATGGATTAGCGCTTAAAGAAAGTGTTGAGTAAGCCAGAAATCTCGAGTCAGGTTGTTGCATGGGCGATGGAGTTAACACAATTCATCTTAGAATACTATCCTCGAACACTGATAAAAGGTCAGGCCTTGGCCAACTTTGTAGTGGAGTGTTCATTTTCTAAGTCGAATGACAATGGTAGCCAAATAGAAGGGTTAGTTCAGACGGTTATGAATTTCATCTGGTTCAGACTTAGTGGACACTATATATGGATTGGTCTTCAACTTCAAATGTTAGTAGGGCTAGGGTTATCTTGACAAGCCCGAAGGGATTTAAAGTTCAGCAAGTAATTCGCTTTGGTTTCAAGGCAACTAACAACTAGATAGAATATAAAGTAGTTTTGGTCGACCTTTAGCTGACTAAGAGTATTAAGGTTCAGAGGTTAATAATCTTTAGTGACTCTCAGTTGGTCGTTAAGTCGATTTTGGGGGAGTATAAAGCCCAAGGGAAATGATGATTAAGTATCTGGCCGAGGTTAAGGATTGGCTCCATTACTTCATTTTTTTTCCTTTCAGGGGGTTGACAGATTAAATAACAAAATAGTCAATGCTCTTGCAAGGTTGGCTACTACAAATATGAGTTTGTTCGGTAGATCAGTCTACTTAGAGGTCTTGAATCGACTGAGTGTTCAATATATGAAGGTTATGTGTGTGGAACGATCTAATTATTTATTAACACCCTACTTGGATTATTTGGTTAATGGCATCTTACCTTCAGATTGGATGCTAGCGAGAAAGATCAAGTACAGGAGTTAAAACTTTGTGTTTATCGATGGGGACTTGTACCGAAGGGCTTGCTCCTCTCCTTTACTAAAGTGTCTCGGGCCATCGAAGGTTGAGTATGTCCTTCGAGAGGTTCATGAAGGGATCTGCGAGGATCACATGGGAGCTAAGGCATTGGCATACAAGGTTCTTTGGCAGGGATACCATTAGCTTATAATTTTTAAAAAAGCTAATGATTATGTGAAGAAGTGTCCCAAGTGTCAACTAAATAGCCATGTTACTCATCAGCCGCCAGAGGAGTTGTATTCGGTTCTGTCCGTGATTTCATTTGTTGCTTGGGGGATAGATATCTTGTGTCCCTTACCCAAGGCTAAGGGTCAAGTCAGTTTTGTGATAATATCTATCAACGTTATGATGAAGTGGGTAGAGGCCAAGCCCCTCAAACAGATTACAGAGCAAGAATGTTTGAAATTCCTTAATGAGTTTGTGGTTTTCAATTTAGAATCCCGATGGTGGTGGTTTCGGACAACGGTAAATAGTTTATGGGCTAGAACATCTTCTAAAGGATTTAGGGATTCAACATTAGAAGACTTTGGTGGCTCATCCTCAGTCTAATGGGCAGGTAAAAGTTACTAACATGACTTTATTGAATGGGATAAAAAGAAGGCTTGATGAGGCGAAGGGGAGGTGGCCCAAAAAATTACTTAGTGTGCTTTGGGCTTATTGGACTACTCCGAGGACGATAATGGGTGATTGACTGTTCAGACTAGCTTACGAAATTGATGCCTTGGTTCCTGTTGAGATTGGTTCTACTTCACTTCGGGTCAGTCAGTTCAAAAAGTTATATAATGATGAAGGCCTTTTCCTTCATCATTATATATTGGAGGAGGTTAGGGAGTCGGCCCTGGTAAGGCTTTCAACCTACCAAAGGAGGGTGGCCAGAAATTATAATAAAGGTGTGAAGCTTAAGAGATTTGAAATTGGGGATCTGGTTCTTCGGGAGGTTGAGGCTTCTATGCCCCAAAATCTTGGGAAGTTGATGCCTAATTAAGAAGGACCCTATGAGGTCATTGGGGTGCCAAAGTCAGGTACTTACTGGCTTTAGGCAATGGATGGAACAGAAGTTAAGGACAATTGGCATGCAGACAGGCTTCAGAAATATTACCAATAGTGCATGTCTGAGTAGTTTTTCTAAACGACTCTTTAATTTTTCAAAGTTATTAATAAAATGTGTATTAAGTTTTTAAACGAATATTGTAATTATTTTTTTATGATTGAAGCAATATTCAGTTCCCTAAAACGAATATTACTTGTGGGGTTATTCAATTTTGTAAACGAATGACTTCTTATAATTATTGAATGGGTATTCAATTCTGTCGAATGAATGTCTTCTTTATTAATGTATGAAAGTGTTCAGTTTCTCGAAACAAACAATTCTTATACTTTTATTCGATTTCCCAAAACAAATATTTTTCATGAATTTTTAGTTTCCCAAAATAAGAATTTTTATGTTACTTATTCAGTTCTACCGAACGAATGTGACTTCTTTATTATGGGTGGTTTAAGTATTCAGTTTTTGTGACTAGTTTCTTTTATTGGTGTTCATTTCTCCCGAACGAACACCCTCTTCTTATTCAGTTTATTTAAAATGGTTGTTTTTTTGCATAAGTGTTCAGTTCTTCGAACGAAATTTTTTATTTCAAATAAATTTGTAAATTAAACATCCAGTTCTTCAGAACGGGTAATATTTTTCATTGATTAAGTTAATGATTACTTTTGGATAATTACATGATGAGGTCATGATTACATAAAATAGAGACAAAAACAACTATTAGGCTTCAACCTCGTCGTTAGTGGAATCCAAAATGGTTTGATCGAGACTAGCAACCTGCATTCTTTCTTTATCTTTGTATCAAGCATTCTGGTAACTATCTCTGAACTGTTGCATGACTTCTTGGGTTAGTTCGGGAGACTTCTAGTACTCTTGACAGATTTGTTTCTTCCTCTCTTCGGTGAGTGGGGGTCGAGGGCTTTGTATCCAGAAAATTCTTTTTCCTTGGCGTTGAAGAAGCCTATCATGTTTTTCCTCTCTTCATGCATTTTATGGAGTTGAACCATCATTGTCTCGACACTTATCTTCAGTTCTTCATTTTCCTCTTTAAAAGTTGAGCATTTAGACAGAACGACTTTATAGCAATCTTCTCCATCAACAACCTTCTACTTCTCGACCTTTAGTTTGCCTTCAAGCTTGTTGCAGTAGAAGGTAGTGTTGGATTAAAAGCTCTTTTCCTTTCTATGACCAGCAATGGCAGCATCCTATTCTGAGCTTTGTGTGATAGAGTTCATCTTTAAGGTGTTTGGCTTCATCGATTTCGAACTTGAGTTATTGAATTTCTACTTCCAGTTCTTTCTCTCGGGCCTCAACCTGATTGAACCGACGTATAATGTGACGCCCCCAAAATAGGTATACGTCACCCATCTTGAGTTGCCAAATACATGGTACAAAATTCAAATACAACTTAATTATACAACAGTCTTGTAAAATACGACAAAACATAATCTAAGAGTTCAATAAGAATATTGTCATCTAGACAATATCCACACTCAATGGAGTCCTCATTACATTTATTATCACACTATTTTATAGAATAGTGAGGACTACTAAAACAATCATCTGGACCGTTAATCCATTCCCCGACTCGTCCCAGCTATATTCTCATTTCTGGAAGAGAACAACGAAAGAAAGGGTGAGCTCAACTAGCCCAGTAAGAAATATTATGACTAAGATAATGCATAATAAATTATCCTTAGCCTTCAATAGTATAACAACTGATAGAATATAATAGACAACAAGTTTTAGATCAACAACTGCAGCGGAATAAGCAATCCATTAGAAGAGTCAAGTAGAACATAAAATCTACCATCTTCTATGATTTAAAAAGTTTTCCATCAACTTTATCGCTGAGACTCGGCTTAATAAATAAAATCGAATCATCCCTTTATCACAGCCAATGATATTCATGTAATCATCAATGGTCATGATTATGCCGAATAATCTGTAAGACCCCAACTTATTATTAATAAAATTAAATTTCCTATATTCTTTATCTTGAAATAATAAGGAATTAATTTGATATAGTGTTTTGGTTATGGGTAAAATGTGCAAATTTTGCAAAATAAGCAAGTGGTTATAAAATATTCATTTTTGTCGGGGAATATTCGTTTGGTCTTGGAATATTCTTGTTGTCGGAGAATATTCATACGACTGGCGCAGCCATTTGTGGACCCCATAACAAAATAATTTTTTGATGAAAAAAATGTCAAGTTGAGTTTTATAAATAACGGCGTAATTGTTACCGTTAATACTGTTGGATTACCTAGTGGTTAAAATACAGTCATACGCATGGTTGCACAGTAGCACACGGTATTCCACAATATTTTTGAATTATTGATTCTTACGTAAGAAGACACTACTCAATAATTGTTACAGTAATTACTGTTCAATATTTTATTTTATTGATTCAATAATTTCTGCGTTGATATTTTATATTATTGTTGTTTCAATAATTATCACTGCACAATATTTTCCATTAACAGATCAATAATTCATATTATTTGAATAATATTATTAGATAGCATTATTGGCAATGTCTAGAAAGTTCTGTCAAAGAGAGGTTAGGTCATCTAATTGCGCGCCAATAGTGAGAAATCTTTATCGGAAAGCCCCCTCTTTTTTGGGAACAGCCTGGTTGTCATTACTGTGATTCTGTAATATTTTTTGTGAATAATTACTTATTGATTTATATGATAAGAAAATATTTATTCATTGTGGATTTAAACGGATGAATTTTGTTAGCATGAGACATTTGATGAAAATTGGTATTTTAATCTTTTCCGATAAAATATTCATTCATATATGTTATTATAATATATTATAATTGTTTAATAATATATATATATATATATATATATATATATATATATATATATATATATATATATATATATATATATCAACATGTGGTTAAGGGACGGAGGTAATCAAAATGATTTTGGAATGCTTGATTTCTTTTTCTAAGAATGGTTGGTGGTTTGAAAATTGTGGCTATTGTAAGTTTCCAAGGATATTCATGTAATCATCAATGGTCATGATTATACCGAATAATCTCTTGTCATAATCATACCAATAACTGTCCATCAATGAACTACAGGCCAATGAGGACTTTTACCACATCATTCGTCACATTACGGTCATGATTATACCGAATAATCCCTGATCATAATCATACCAAGTCCATCTATGCATGTAAGCCAAAGATGACTTTCATCACAATATAAGCATGAGAATGATGACAATGACATAATAATTCAATAAAACAAATTCAAGGATAAATTTTAAAGATTTTTAATTCAATTTATCCAGGAATCAATAACGTCCAATTTGTCAACATGATACTGCTTTGTGAAGAAATATTCAAGAATGCTTAGAAGAATATTTCCATGAAAAGATACTGGTTGAAGCGCAAATATCTAGGATATGCTACTAATTTCATGGAGTATAGAATCCATAGAGGATATGTTTAAGGCATTTATGATCCAAACATAACAGTTCATGAGTCAGACAAGAACTTCTGTTCAAGATTTGAGGGACCAAGTTGGTCAGCTTGCAACCACAGTAGGAAGGTCACTTTCTCAAACTGTTGAAAATGTAAGTGCCATAACATTGAGATGTGATGCAGAGGATCAACAGCAAGGAAAGTCAATACAAAGCAAGTCCGACGATAGTGAAACAGGTAGCAGTGATGTACTTAAGCACAAATTTCCACCTCTTTCAACTTATGAACCGAAACTACCTTTTCCCCAAGTTCTAACAAGGAATTGGAAAGATACTGCTTTGTGGAGAAAAATTCAAGAATGCTTAGAAGAATATTTCCATGAAAAGATACTGGTTGAAGCGCAAATATCTAGGATATTCTACTAATTTCATGGAGTATAGAATCCATGGAGGATATGTTCAAGGCATTTATGATCCAAACACAACAGTTCATGAGTCAGACAAGAACTTCTGTTCAAGATTTGAGGGACCAAGTTGGTCAGCTTGCAACCACAATAGGAAGGTCACTTTCTCAAACTATTGAAATGTAAGTGCCATAACATTGAGATGTGATGCACAGGATCAACAGCAAGCAAAGTCAATACAAAGCAAGTCCGACGATAGTGAAACAGGTAGCAGTGATGTACTCAAGCACAAATTTCCACCTCTTTCAGCTTATGAACCGAAACTACCTTTTCCCCAAGTTCTAACAAAGAATTAGAAAGTTGGAAAGAAATTAACGTGGTATATAGAGTCTAATTAAAAATTCCTGGAAGAAATGACGAATAGGGAACAAAAACTTAAAGATGATGACGAGTTCACTAGTGGAAACCAGTTGGAAGTTCTTAAGGCTACTACCGAATTTGAAGAAGAAATCAGGTATTCAAAGTCTGAAAAGGATGAATAAGAGGAAGAGGAGAACAATTGGATAAGTTTTGAAAATCTTTACAAAGAGGATATAGGTGATATAGTGTTGCAAACAACAAAAACACTACATGATACATATCATAGGACCTTAACTATGGAATTGGATGAGGCACATGTCCAGTTCAACACATATGAGACTAAAAGGTATCTTGGTATTGTTGATTTTATTTTTTCTACTGATGTTATTGACTCTATAGTGTAGGAATCTTTTGATCAAATACAATTATACGAGAATGATTTGAGGGCTGGATTGGAGCAAAATCATGATATGTAGGATGCTCCTAATGAATTGAAACTGTTACCAGTCCACTTGAAGTACACAAGTCCGATTACATAGAATGAGAAGGATGATGTCAAAGCCAATGACAATAAACAAGGGCAGCTGCTTGGGAGGCAACTCAAGATTTCAGATTTGATTTTTCTATCCCTTTACTTTTTAATTTTTACATGTTAGTTAGTAGTTTCTTTATTCTTTGCATGATTTTCTTACATTGGGGACAATGTAAGGTTTGAGTGTACGGGGAAGATTTATGTTTTTATTTTATTAGGGATATTGATCCGATTTCGATGGGGAATTTGAAAAAAATAATTCTTTTGAAATTTTTGAAAATCTTGGATTTCATGATTCTATTTGCCTATGTGTTCGAAGGTTAAAGTCAAAGATTGAAAATTGATGCTAAAATTCAGAATCTGTTTGGTGCTTAATTTGTTAATGAATGATGACAACTAAGCCATGATCCATAGTAATTGATTTAAATTGAATTTGTGATACATGAGTACTTGAATATGAGAAGCATGTTTATTTGGCTAAGTTATTTGTGGAGTTGTCTATGTGCACTGATTTCAGGACTTAGAACTGTTTAACTTGCTTATGTTGCTTGCAGAACCATGTGGAAAAAAAAATGATGAATGAAAAAAAAAAGAAAAAAAGAAAAGAGGAGGAAAAAAATGAAAATTGAAAATCTGCTTCAATGTCCATTGTGCGAAATAACTGGGTATATAAGTCTCGGGAAGTATCGGTATTCTCTCTAAAAAGTGTGATGGATAACAGCAGCTTGACTAGTCGACTTTTGTGGCCTTTGTTACTTGAATAAGTAAGCCTGTAGGGGTGTCTCTACACCTAGCGCCCTAAGATCATCTGGTTTGGGAGTCGGTTGTGGAAAATTCGCTAATGGGTAACTCTGAAAAGCCTAAGAAAAGGATACATTGCACATGTCAAGGAAAAAAAATACGAAAAAAAGAAGAAGCATGAAAATACATTCATCTGTGCTAAAAAGAAGGTTCTATGAAAAAAAACACTTAAAAAGCAAGAAAAATTTGTTCTTGGTTGTGAGTCAGTGTGCACAGTTTTTGCTCCATGGTAACTAAGTTGAGTAAGTATGATGATTTTGGGAAAGTTACTTATGTGGCTACAGTTTGATTTAATGAAATTCATTGGTGAAATGGTAAGGTTGGTAATTATAAGTTGATTGATAAGGCATTGATTAGATTTCTATGAGTTTAGTGTTGATAGTCATGATTTGTACCTTGAAACCTTTTAACATAATGATTGAATAAAAATTTTTTGGAAATCAAACTTTTGTTTTACACGAGGACGTGTAAAGGCTAAGTGTGGGGGAATTTGATGAGTGCATATTATTCATTTATTTTGTTTCCTTTATGTTTAGTTTTATTGCATGTTTAATGTGTATATGAGCTTATTAAGGTGTTTAATGATTTCAGGGAGGATTGAAGACATGAGCTAAGTTCTTTTTATTCAGTTCTAAAGGGAGGTGAATTCTCGTTACAAGTAATTGATTAATTGAGTATTATTATTTATTCCTTCTTGTGTGAAATTTCTTCTGATAATCTATTTTCATTGATTTCATGCTAATTGATCTAATTAATTTGATATGGCCAATTAAGTTAATTTGATAATTATCATCTGCTAGATTAAGATTGGTATTACGTGTAATTGATATCTGTCTTCATAACAAGTAGCAACTTGGTAATAATAATTGTGGACAAGCTTTTGTTTATTGCTAAGATTATCAGAAAACAAGTTAAACAAATATAGCTTGTGTGTTTGTTGCTTGGATTAGCCTAATTCTCTATTTCTTAATGCTTCTATCATATTAAATCTAGAGAGCTTATTCTAGGTTGTATGCTAGTTAGAATCTGGTGGAGAGCTTGTTTCATACAGTGAAAATCTAAGGAGAATTTCGGATAGAAGAGCTTATTGTTATCGAGGGCTAATAGTTTCATTAAAGGGAAAATATTAATAACTTGATTAATTGATTGTTGTACTTGGTAAAACTGAACTGCAGAACTGAAGTTTTTACATCTTTAATTAATATTATCATTTAATTCTTGTTCTCTTAGTTTAAAAACAATTTTCAAAAACCCCCAATCTTTATTTTCTATCAAAATAATAGAATAAATATAAAACAAATCACTCTCTGTGGGATCGATCCTTGCTTACTACTGTGCTAATTGTTTGAATTTGTAAAGTGAAAGTGAGGTTAATTCAGGAGTGTAAACGACAGCTCCCAACTGCAAATTGATTTTCGCCCGCCATGCGGTAATCTACGTAGACAGATCATTTCCACAATTTAATAAGGAATGAATACAAAGGGTCATTCACCATGCATGCAGTATTCCACATATACAGGTTATTCCAACAGAATAATAAAGAATGGAATAACAGAAGAATTTACCATGTATGCGGTAGTCCGCGTAGACAGGTTATTCCAACAGAATAATAAAGAATGGAATAACAAAAGAACTCACCAGGCATGCGTAGTCCGTACAGACAGGTTATTCCAACAGAATAATAAAGAATGGAATAACAGAAGAATTCACCAGGCATGCGTAGTCCGCACAGACAGGTTATTCCAACAGAATAATAAAGAATGGAATAACAGAAGAATTCACCAGGCATGCGTAATCCGCACAGACAGGGTATTCCAACAGAATAATAAAGAATGGAATAACAGAAGAATTCACCAGGCATGCGATAGACCGCACAGACAGGTTATTCCAACAGAATAATAAAGAATGAAATAACAGAAGAATTCACCAGGCATGCAATAGACTGCACAGATAGGTTATTCCAACAGAATAATAAAGAATAGAATAACAGAAGAATTCATCAGGCATGTGATAGACCGCACTGATAGGTTATTTCAATAGAATAATAAAGAATGGAAGAACAGAAGAATTCACCAGGTATGTGATAGACCGCACAGATAGGTTATTCCAACAGAATAATAAAGAATGGTATAACAACCCTTACGAATATTGAAAGAAATAACTCTCTTCATGAATACGAAAGAAATAATACCCCTTACCTTAGAAGAAACGGGATACTGGAATAGTGAGGTAGCAGACTTCTCTACTTCTTTCTCTCTATAATAATTGCTCTTGTGAGACTTACTGAATTGGTGAGAAATGAAGAAAGAATGAGCTTCTATTTATAGGAAAATATAGTTTCAATAATTACACATTTTGGGGCTCAAAATATTACAGTATAATACCTCCCTCTTTTTCTTCATTTTTAATTTAGTCATGCAAGTATTATCAAACTTGCACCACCTCCCCTAATAGTAAATCATATGAATTAATAGTTCATTCATGTGACTCAATAGTATAATCATGTGAAAAAACTAATTACAGTATAGTACCTTCAACTATACCTCCATTTTTTAATTTAGTCATGCAAGTAATATCAATCTTGCACCAACTCCTCTAATAGTAAATCATGTGAATCAATAGTACACACATGTGAACACATAGTTATAAGCATGTGAATTAATAGCAATTAATTGATCATTTATTCGGTTAATTACCCGATTAGTCAATATAACCTCCAGACATCAATTATTATCGAAATAAATATAGATTTCCACTAACACTAATAATCCCAACACAATGAAACTATCAATTTCATCTTTAATCAACATGAACTTATTCATCATTAATATTATAACTCAGAATATTTAATAATCAGGTCATTCCCAAGAAAGAGGGGGCTTTCCGATAAGGATTTCTCCTTATTGGCGCGCAATTAGGTGACC
The DNA here is from genome assembly GCA_020205505.1 of Panax japonicus. Lineage (NCBI taxonomy): Eukaryota > Viridiplantae > Streptophyta > Magnoliopsida > Apiales > Araliaceae > Panax > Panax japonicus. The sequence continues at coordinate 62,224,907 of CM035093.1, forward strand.
AAACCTCTCCTTGACAGAACTTCTAGACATTGTCAATATTACAAACAATAATATGAATAATTTGTCGTCTCAATTATTGATTTAATAATATTATGCAGATGATACTGTGACAATAATTGAATCAATAATATGAGAGATATGATGCATCAATTACTGTAGCAATAATTGAGTATAACTGAGTAACTTCTTGCGTAAGCATCAATAATCAATACCGTGTGCTACTATGCAACCACGCGTATTACTGTACATTTACTACCGGGTAGTTCAACAGTTTAACGGTAAAATTTTTGCCGTTATTTTTATAAAAAGATAATTCTGTTGTTTTCTAAATATGATAATACTTTCGTTGTGGGGTCCACCAATGATTTTGCTGTCGTACAAATATTCCCTGTTAAGACGAATATTCCCCGACACAATGAATAATTTATAACAACTTGCATACTTTGCAAAATTTTCATATATCACCCTTAACTTTAACCTTTTATCAATTTAACCATTTATGAAATAAAATAATAATTATAAGAAAATTGAATACTTTCATTTCATAAAATTTGGGGTCTTACACCCTCCCCTCCTTATGAAATTTTGCCCTCGAAATTTACGTACGTACCTGGTATGCCGAAGAGGTGAGGATACCTTGACTTCATTTTAGATTCTAACTCTTGAGGAATAACCTTTGAGTGTCGAATAGGATCCTTTTATCCAAGATTTTAACATGTATCTCTTCATACATTAAATCTTCTGCTATCTCGTCTAGTTCCAATTCAATAATTTGGTTTGGGTCGTCCACATATTTACGTAACATCGATACGTAAAAAAATGTTATGAACACGCGACATACTTGGCGATAAGGCGAGTCTATAGGCCACAATTCCTACTCGATCGAGGATTTCAAATGGGCCAATTAAATCGAGGGTTGAGATAATGCCTTCTTGAACCTTCTTCCTCACATTCATCAGATTCGGGTATATAGCTGAGCGGCTTTAACTTTATCGATTAAAGTCAATTCTACTCGTATACTCGTTATCTTCACGTGGGTCCCTAGAGTGTTTAACTCTATCTTCATCATTTGTAAGATATACGAAATGGGTTTTTGTGTTAACAACATCGCACTCATAAACGCATACGATCTTCTACTCAACGTGTCAGCTACCACGTTCGCTCTTCCACGATGATATTGAATGGTATAGTCGTAATCTTCAACTAGCTCGAGCCAACGTCTTTGGCACATTATACGTTCGTTTTTGGTGAAGAAAATATTTGAGGGTTTTAGAAATGGGTTTTGTACTGGGGTCAATACAAAATTCGATTTCACGCTCTAGGGGTAGGCTAAGAAGTCTTCAAGAATACGCCAGGAAATTTATTAATAATAGAAATATCATTCAAAACTATGACACTCATCCCAAGACTTGGATTGCACGTCACATTTATACCTATCAACTTGCCACCGTTATTCACGGCGTCCCCTACGGATAGTCTGGCTTCTGTGTATTCCAAGACTTGGAAGTCACCAGTGAAAGGCTCGGAGCTCTTTACTTATGGCTTGATATGACAATGATTGACTTTTTTGGTTTGGTTGCTTGAATTTGCATAATAGGTTGGTTAGGAATATGAAAGCTAACAACCTTACGAAAAGAATCAATTTTAGCATGATGAGTAGTTAACCAATCAATCCCTAAAATCACATCAAATGCAAGTATTTTCAAAGAAATAAGATCGACAGGTAACGTGCGGTTACCGATTTGAATCAAACAAAACTAATAAACAGTGGATGTAATGAAGGTTTCTCCCAACAGAGTTTCAACAGATAAGTCAAAGTCTAATTTCTCTGTAGTCAAATTTAAACGTTGAGCGCAAGTAGGAGAGATAAAAGAATGGGTAGTACCGGTATCAAATAAGGTATAGACTTCATAAGAAATTATAATTAATTAACCCGTGCTAACTTCGTTTGGGTTACTCGCTTTTTGAGAAGTCACAAAAAACGCTCTTCCTGAAACCACCGACTTTGTTTTGTCCGTATCCGTCTTTAGTGCCAGCGTCCTAGCTGGACTTGACTTTGGTGCATGACAAAATCGGGCTAGGTGACCTTCTTTTCTATAATTGAAACATGCTTTGGACTGTATCACGTAGTTTGGACTGATATGTCCATCCTTTCCGCATTTGAAGCATACAGTTGATGGTCATTCTCCTTCTTTGAAAACGGGTGTTGGTGCTGCTATATTTCCATCATTGTTGAACCGTCTCTTCTTGAAATTTCTACTCCTATTATCTTGGCCATGGTTACCAATGAAGTGGTTACCATTCTTGGCATGATAATTTCCCCCACGATAGTTATCATTGTTCCGATGGCCGTTGCCACTGGTACAATTATAATCGTTGTGACGCCCCCAAAATAGGTCCATTCCATCCAACCCATTTTGAGCCGTCAATAACATGGTATAGAAACAACTACAACTTTATTAATACAACAATAAAACTGTGAGTTTAAATACAAATATTATCTTCTAGACAATATCTATACCCAAATAAATCATCATCACATTTATTGATACATTATTTTACAAAAATGGTGAGTACTACTAAATAACTCTCTCTAGAACCTTCATTCCATACCCCGACTCGTACTCGCTACATTCTTACTTCCTGAGAAGAAAAATGGAACAAAAAGGAAAAGGGTGAGCTCAACTAGCCCAATAAAGAATATTATGACTAAGATAATATAAAACAAATTATCATTAGTCTTCAACAGGGAAAAATCTAATAGAATACAATAGACAACAAGTTTTAAATCAATATTTGCAGCGGAAATATTAATTCATTAGAAGAGTTAAGTAGAGAATGCAAACTACTATCTTCTATATATGAATTAAAAATTTCATCGTCTATCTTTTATCCCTGTACAATCAATCAATATATATCTGGAATCAAATATTCATCTTTGCGCTACAGGCCAAAGATATTCACCAGTTGGTCATGTTCATCTAAACACTTGTTCATCTTTGCACTACTGGCCCAAGATATTCATCAGTTAGTCATATTCATCTAAACAATTGTTCATCTTTGCACTACGGGCCAAAGATATTCAACAGAAATCATTCATCTTTGCACTACAGGCCAAAGATATTCAGTTATATCATCATTTAGGACTGAGGATGATGAAAAATATTTTAAAGAAAACGAATCCAGTGAAACAAAAGAACAAATATTAAGGATTCGTACTTTACACAATCCAAGTTCAAAAATACTTCATAAATAATCAGAGTGGAGTAAAATTCAAGAATAAAGACCAAAACATAAATCCAATCAAAGATATGAAATATAACAGACAATCTTGGACATAGAAAAGAATATTTAATTTTTTTGTGAATAGTGTCGTATTCGTGAATAGTGCCGTATACGTGAATAGTGTTGTATACGTGAATAGTAACTCCGACACCAAAAGATAGAAATTTCACAAAAAACATCATCATGCTTCGTGAATAGTACACGTGAATAGTTACTCATTAATAGTAACTCGTGAATAGTAACTCATGAATAGTAACCAATGAATAGTAACCCCGACATGAAAAAGTTCCAAATTTGATAAAAAGTTTCAACCAATATTTCGGCATAATGATATTGAAGAAATAATATCATTTGGGAAGAAAATAACATCCCTTACCTCGAAAGATTAGTACTTCTAGCTGGAATACTGGGTATAGTGCTGAAGGAAACTTTCACCGTATAACAATACTCAAAGTATCAGAATCCTCACAAGAATACGCTCAATATATAGAGAGAGAAATATAGAGAAAACTTCAGTTTTTGGTGTAATTTTCAATTCTAACCTAAGCACACTATTTATAGGAAAATGCTTAGAATACCAAAGTAGAAAATTTAATAAATTAATATTATTTATTTTCCACATCTTCCTACGCATCCAAGAATCTGAATTTAGCCCCTAGCACATGTTAATGACGCCTCCACACATTCCAAAAACGTTTTTGTTATTTAAAATAATTAAAATTTTCAAAAATCAATTATTTCAGAACTTCAGAACTTCAATAATTCATAATAAATAGCCCTTTTATCAGAAAATTCGAATCTCGCGACATTTTATAGGAAATTCAATTCTCTACAACTTTGCAGAAGAAAGTTTTTCCAAATTCAAAACAAAAATTGACCGAAATCCATAAACGGACGATTTTACAGACTATAATCAAATTTCAGTCAAGAAATGGGCCCACAGACATGTTTAACATGCTTTAAACAACTTTTACAATAAAAATACTCTTCCTCCTCATATACTCATATATCCCACATTCAGTGTAAAACTATCATCATTATTATATTATAAAATAAAATATTATTTTATCAGAAAAGATAAAATATCGATTTTCAACAATTGTCACTTTAAAAATTTTCTCCATCTATATCCACATAAAATCAATATTTTTCTCATCATATAAATCAATAATTAATTATTCACAAATAATATTACAGAATCACAGTACTAGCAACCATGCCGTTCCCAAGAAAGAGGGGGCTTTCCAATAAGAATTTCTTCTTACTAGCGTACAATTAGGTGACCAAACCTCTCCTTAGACAGAACTTTCTAGACATTGCCAACAATGTTTTCTAATAATCTTATTTAGATAATATGAATTATTGCTTTGATAATAGGAAAATACTGTGTAGTGATAATTATTGAAACAACAGTAATATAAAATATCAACTCCGCAATTATTGAATCAATAAAATAAAATACTGAACAGTAACTACTGTAAAAATTATTGAGTAGTAGTGCCTTCTTACGTAAGAATCAATAATTAGTGCAATACCGTGTGCTACTGTGCAACAACACGTATTACTGTGTTTTAACCACCGGGTATTCCAACAGTATTAACGGTAACAACTACGCCGTTATTTATAAACAACTTATACTTGTCGTTTTCTTCATCCAATCACTTTCTGTTATGGGGCCCACAAAAGACTGCGCCGTCGTACTAATATTCCCTGACAACAAGAATATTCCATGACCAAACGAATATTCCCCGACAACAATGAATATTTTAAAACCACATGCTTATTTAAAATATTTGCGTATTTTATCCATAACTAACCACATTAATCAAATCAACCCTTACTATTTCAAAATGATAAATAAAGGAAACTAAATTTCATTTATTAATAATTTGGGGTCTTACAACCTCCTCTCTTTATGAAATTTCGTCCTCGAAATTGACGTACGTACCTGGTGTTTCGAAAAGGTGAGGATACCTCGCTTTTATTTCCGTTTCCAACTCCCAGGTCATTTCCTCTATAGCATGGTTCTTCCACAAAACTTTAACTTGTGGTATGACCTTCATGCGTAGGACATGCTCCTTTTTATCCAAGATCTTGACAGGTACCTCCTCATACGTTAAGTCTTCGGCTATCTCATCCGGTTCTAACTCAATAACGTGGTTCGGGTCTTTCACATATTTACGAAGTACAGATATGTGAAACACATTATGAACACAAGACATACTCGGAGGTAACGCGGGTTTATAGGCTACATTTCTACTCAGTCAAGAATTTGAAATTGACCAATAAATTGTTGATTGAGCTTTCCCCATTTCCCAAATCTTATAACTCCCTTACATGGAGCTACACGTAACAATACGTGATCCACAATACTAAATTCCACATTTTTTTGATGAAGATCTGCATAACTCTTTTGTCGATCCTGTGCCGTTTGTATACATTGTCGAATCATTTGGATCTTTTCTGAAGTCATACGTATCAACTCGGGTCCCAACATGGTTGCTTCACCCACCTCGTCCCAACATACTGGAGAGCGACATTTTCGTCCATATAATGCTTCGAATGGAGCCACACCTATACTTACCTGATAACTGTTGTTGTAGGAGAATTCCACCAATGGTAAATACTTATCCCAACTGCCCTTGAAGTCTAGGACACAGAGTCTTAATAAATCTTCAAGAGTTTGAATAGTCCTCTCTGATTGTCCGTCCGTTTGAGGATGGTATGCCGAACTAAATCGTAAATCCGTCCCCATAGCTTTTTGCAAGCTAACCCAAAATTTTGAAGTGAATCTTGGGTCACGATCCGAAACTATGGATGTTGGCATGCCATGCAATCTCACAATCTCATTAACATATATAATAGCAAGACGTTCAAGGGAATAAGTCTCCTGTATCGGCAAGAAATGAGCAGACTTGGTTAATCTATCAACAATAACCCAAATAGCATTTATGCCTTGAGAAACCGTAGGAAGACCCATAACGAAATTCATGGTAATGTGTTCCCACTTCCATTTTGGAATCTCAAGTGGTTGCAACGGACCCTTAGGTACTAGATTTTCCGCCTTTACACGTTGACAAGTTAAACACATCGAGATAAACTTTGCAATCTCTCTCTTCATATTGTTCCACCAAAATATATTTTGAAGATCACGATATATTTTAGTACTTCCAGGATGGATTGTAAATGGTGTATTGTCTGCCTCCATCATAATCTTGTACTTCAAATCAGAGTCATTAGGAACACAAAATCTGGAGTGGACTCAAAGTATTCCTTCTTCATCAATTCTCACTTTTGGAATAACACCTTCTTTTATTTTCTTCTTCATACGCATCAGCTCCGGGTTGGTGGCTTGAGCAACTTTAACTTTTTCGATTAAAGTCGGTTCTATGCGTATATTTGACATCATCGTACTTGTTCTTGCATATGATCTTCTAATCAACGCGTCAGCTACCACGTTTGCTTTTCCAAGATGGTATTGAATAGTGTGGTCGTAATCTTTCAACAGCTCGAGCCAACGTCGTTGCCGCATGTTGAGTTCTTTTTGAGTGAAGAAATATTTAAGGCTTTTATGGTCTGAATATATCTCCACTTTCTCCCCATAAAGATAATGCCTCCAGATCTTTAGTGCAAAAATGACTGCTGCCAACTCTAGATCATGAGTAGGATAATTCCTCTCATATTCTTTAAGTTGTCGCGAGGCATAGGCTATAACTTTCCCACGTTGCATGAGAACACATCCGAACCAGATGGTATTGTTAGAACAGGTGCCAAAATAAGTCTCCTCTTAAGCTCTTGGAAACTCTTCTCGCATTCCTCGATCCAAACGAATTTTGTATCCTTCCGAGTTAGCTGAGTTAATGGAGTAGCAATTCGAGAAAACCCTTCCACGAATCTTCGATAATAACCAGCTAGACCCAGAAAGCTATGTACTTCAGTCACCATTTTCGGTTGTTCCCAACTTTGTATTGCTTCAATCTTCGTCGGGTCAACAGACACTCCTTGTTTTGACACCATGTGCCCAAGGAATGCTACTTCCTCAAGCTAGAACTCGCATTTCTTCAGTTTGGCATATAACTTGTTATCACAAAGACTTTGCAGTACCAACTTTAAATGGCGCTCATGATCTTCACGGCTTTTGGATTAAATGAGGATGTCATCAATAAATACAATAACGAACTAATCCAAATATTCCTTGAATACTCGGTTCATCATATCCATGAAAGCAGCAGGAGCATTAGTCAATCCAAAAGACATGACTAAGAATTCATAATGTCCGTACCGAGTTCTGAAAGCAGTCTTTGGAATATCCTCAGTTTTAACCTTCAGTTGATGATATCCAGAACGAAGATCAATTTTTGAAAAGAATTATGTTCTTTGTAACTGGTCAAATAGGTCATCAATACGAGGTAGTGGATACCTATTCTTGATAGTGACATGGTTTAATTCCTGGTAGTCGATACAAAGTCGAATACTCCCGTCTTTCTTCTTTACGAATAAAACAGGAGCACCCCAAGGAGATGTACTAGGATGAATGAAAGCGATGTCCAACAACTCCTATAATTGGACCTTTAACTCCTGAAGTTCAATAGGAGCCATTCGATATGGGGTTTTAGAAATGGGCTTTGTACCAGGTTCAAGATCAATAAAGAATTCAACTTCACGTTCTGGGGGTAGACTGGGAAGTTCTTCAGGAAATACGTCAGGAAAGTAATAACAACAGGAATATTATTCAAATTTGACGTATCTTTATTAAAAGCCATAACATGGGCTAAGAAAGCTTGACATCCATTTTTTAATAAACGAATAGCTTTATGATTAGATATGACAGTGATTGATTTTAATGGTTTAGTTACTTGAATTTGTACAATAGGTTGATTAGGAATATTAAAACTAACAACCTTACGAAAATAATTAATTTTGGCATTATGAGTAGTTAACCAATCAATCCATAAAATCACATCAAAAGCAAGTATCTTTAAAGAGATAAGGTCAACGGGTAATGTGATGGTGCCAACTTGGATCAAACAAGATTTATAAACAGTGGATGTGATGAAAGTTTCTCCTAACGGAGTTTCCACAGATAGGTCAAAGTCTAATTTCTCTGGAGTCAAATTTAAACGTTGAGCACAAGCAGGAGAGATAAATGAATGGGTAGCACCGGTATCTAATAAGGTATAAACTTCACATGAATTTATGATTAGCTTACCCGTGATCACCTCGTTTGAGTTCCTCTCATGTTGACTAGTCATGACAAACGCTCTTCCAGGAACCGTTGACTTTGACTTTTCTGGGACAGCCTTTTGAGTCACCATCCTCGCTGGACTTGGTTTCGCTACAGTGCAATCTCGAGCGATATGTCCTTCCTTTCCATAGTTATAACATACCTTAAACTGTTGTGGGCAGTTTGGGCTGATATGTCCTTCTTTTCTGCACTTATAGCATATGACTGGTGGTCGTTCTCTTCCCTTGGAACTAGTTGCTGCTAGTGCTGACGTCTTCACATTATCATTGTTGAATCTCCTCTTTTTAAAATCCCCCCACCCCCGAGTCGCTTCTTCTGTTTTCATGGCCATGACTACCACCAGAGTGGTTACCATTTTTGTCCATCTTTTTCTTTCTTTGCTGGTTATCGTTATTCTGTTGACTACTATCTCCGATATGATCCTGGTTATGGTCCCTCGGTTGAACGTACTCGTTATCTTGTTCTAACAACTGAGCCCTGTTGACAACATCTGAATAGAGAGAAAATTTATGAGAAATGAGATACTGACGTATGCCGAGTTTCAAACCTCTCAAAAACATCCGCGTCATACGTTCCTCATTCTCCACTAAATGAGGTGCAAACCTGGATAGCTCCGCGAACTTCCGCCTCGTACTGGGACACCGTCATGTTATTCTGCTCCAGTCTAATAAACTCCACTTCCTTCATATTACGAACACTTTCAGGAAAGTATTTATCATTAAATAGTTTCTGAAATGTCTCCCAAGACATGCTGAGCGCGGCTGGATGGGTATGCTTCACAGACTCCCACTAGTAATCTGCCTCATTACGGAACACAAAGGTGGCGAATGGCACCTTCTGCTCCTCCGTGCATCCCAAGACATCGAATATCTTGGTGTTTTTTTAGACCCACGTCTCCGCCTTAATCGGATCTGGCTTTCCCCAGAATTCTGATGGTCCCAACTTTTTGAACTACTTGGCTGTGACAACCCGTGAATTGCTACCATTTCCTCCTGTATTTTGAACACGAGTCTCCCTCGTCTGATTTTGCATGAATTGCAAAAAGCTTTTAAACATCCCCTCATTCATCATCTTCTCAGTGGTGTTGTTCACAGGAGGAACATTGCCAGCCTGTTGCACGTTCTCCTCGTTGGTGAGTACAGCAGTCTCCACGGTCTCATTTACTCCACTGTTAATATTCTCAGTCGACATTCTTAAATACTGTCATAAAACAAGGGTTAATTAAGGAAATCAATATATCACATAATATCCCTATATACTGACCAACTAACAAATAAGCTTAGGTAGGACACACTAGCGAAGGATTTACTCGTCTCTCCCCTCCTAGTTCTATTCTCCGATCTCCGCCAGAGATCATATCCCTAAGCTCTGATACCAATTGTGACGCCCCCAAAATAGGTCCATTCCATCTAACCCATTTTGACTCGTCAATAACATGGTACAAAAATAACTACAACTTTATTAATACAACCATAAAACTGTGAGTTTAAATACAAATATTATCTTCTAGACAATATCTATACCCAAATAAATCCTCATCACATTTATTGATACATTATTTTACAAAAATGGTGAGGACTACTAAAAAACTCTCTCTAGAACCTTCATTCCATACCCCGACCCGTACTCGCTATATTCTCACCTCCTGAGAAGAAAAATGGAACAAAAATTAAAAAGGGTGAGCTCAACTAGCCCAGTAAAGAATATTATGACTAAGATAATATAAAAAAAATTATCGTTAGTCTTCAACAGGGAAAAATCTAAGAGAATACAATAGACAACAAGTTTTAAATCAATATTCGCAGCGAAAATAATAATTCATTAGAAGAGTTAAGTAGAGAATGCAAACTACTATCTTCTATATATGAATTTAAAAGTTCATCGTTTATCTTTTATCCCTGTAACATCAATCAATATATATCTGGAATCAAATATTCATCTTTACATTACAGGCCAAAGATATTCACCAGTTGGTCATGTTCATCTAAACACCTGTTCATCTTTGCACTACTGGCCAAAGATATTCATCAGTTGGTCATGTTCATCTAAACACCTGTTCATCTTTGCACTACGGGCCAAAGATATTCAACAGAAATCATTCATCTTTGCACTACAGGCCAAAGATATTCAGTTATATCATCATTTAGGACTGAGGATGATGAAAAATATTTTAAAGAAAACGAATCCAGTGAAATAAAAGAACAAATATTAAGCATTCGTACTTTACACAATCCAACTTCAAAAATACTTCATAAATAATCAGAATGGAGTAAAATTCAAGAATAAAGACCAAAACATAGATCCAATCAAAGATAGGAAATATAACAGACAATCTTGGACATAGAAAAGAAAATTTAATTTTTTTGTGAATAGTGTCGTATTCGTGAATAGTGTTGTATACGTGAATAGTGCCGTATACGTGAATAGTAACTCCGACACCAAAAGATAGAAATTTCACAAAAAACATCATGCTTCGTGAATAGTATTCATGAATAGTAACTCATAAATAGTAACTCGTGAATAGTAACTCATGAATAGTAACCCATGAATAGTAACCTCGACATGAAAAAGTTCCAAATTTGATAAAAAGTTCCAACCAATATTTTGGCATAATAATATTGAAGAAATAATATCATTTGAGAAGAAAATAGCATCCCTTACCTCGAAAGATTAGTACTTCTAGCTGGAATACTGGGTATAGTGCTGAAGGAAACTTGCACCGTATAACAATACTCAAAGTATCAGAATCCTCACAAGAATATGCTCAATATATAAAGAGAGAAATATTGAGAAAACTTCAGTTTATGGTGTAATTTTTAATTCTAACCTAAGCACCCTATTTATAGGAAATTGCTGAGAACACCAAAGCAGAAAATTTAATAAATTAATATTATTTATTTTCCACATCTTCCTACGCATCCAAGAATCTGAATTCAGCCCCTAACACATGTTAATGATGCCTCCACACATTCTAAAAACGTTTTTCTAATTTAAAATAATTAAAACTTTCAAAAATCAATTATTTTGGAACTTCAGAACTTCAATAATTCATAATAAATAGCACTTTTATCAGAAAAATCGAATCTCGCGACTTTTTATAGGAAATTCAATTCTCTACAACTTTACAGAAGAAAGTTTTTCCACATTCCAAGCAAAAATTGACCGAAATCCTTAAACGGGCGATTTTACAGACTATAATCAAATTTCAGTCAAGAAATGGGCCCACAGACATGTTTAACATGTTTTAAATAACTTTTACAACAAAAATACTTTTTCTCCTCATATACTCATATATCTCACATTCATTGTAAAAATATCATCATTATTATATTATAATATTATAATAAAATATTATTTTATCAGAAAAGATAAAATATCGATTTTCAACAATTGTCACTTTAAAAAAAATTTCCATCTATATCCACATAAAATCAATATTTTCCTCATCATATAAATCAATAATTAATTATTCACAACTAATATTACAGAATCACAGTACTGGCAACCATCCCGTTCCCAGGAAAGAGGGGGCTTTCCAATAAAATTTCTCCTTACTGGCGCACAATTAGGTGACCATACCTCTCCTTAGACAGAACTTTCTAGACATTGCCAACAATGTTTTCTAATAATCTTATTTAGATAATATGAATTATTGCTTCGATAATGGAAAATATTGTGTAGTGACAATTATTGAAACAACAGTAATATAAAATATCAACGCAGCAATTATTGAATCAATAAAATCAAATACTGAACAGTGACTACTGTAACAATTATTGAGTAGTGCCTTCTTACGTAAGAATCAATAATTGGTGCAATTCCGTGTGCTACTGTTCAACAACGCGTATTACTGTATTTTAACCACCGGGTATTCCAACAGTATTAACGGTAACAACTACGTCATTATTTATAAACAACTTATACTTGTCGTTTTCTTCATCCAATCGCTTTTCGTTATGGGGCCCACAAAAGACTGCGTCGTCGTACGAATATTCCCCGACAGCAAGAATATTCCACGACCAAAAGAATATTCCCCGATAACAATGAATATTTTATAACCACCTGCTTATTTAAAATATTTGGGCATTTTACCCATAACTAACCACATTAATCAAATCAACCCTTACTATTTCAAAATGATAAATAGAGGAAACTAAATTTCATTTATTAATAATTTGGGGTCTTACAATCGTGTTGTTGGTTGTGCTGACTCATTATCGCGCTCCAATAACTGAGCCCTATTTACAACATCTGAATATAAACAAAGTTTGTGAGAAATGAGGTATTGACGTATATCGGGTTTCAAACCTCTTAGAAACATTTGCGTCATTCGCTCCTCAGTATCGACCAAATGGGATGCAAACTAGGACAACTCGGCAAACTTAGCTTCGTACTACGACACGGTCATATTGTTTTGTTCCAGCTTGATGAACTTTACCTCCTCTATGTGACGAATACTTTCAGGAAAAGTACTTGTCATTGAACAACTCTTTGAACTTCTCCCAAGACATCTTGAGTGCGTCAGGCTGGGTACGCTTTATAGATTTTCACCAATAATTTGCCTCTTCACGCAACATAAAGGTGGCAAAGGGAACCTTTTGCTCCTCTGAGTATTCCAAGACATCAAATATCTTGGTAATTTGGTTTATCCGCATCTCCGCCTTAAGTGGTTTTGGCTTTCCCAAAAACTCCGGCGGTCCCAGTTCCTTGAACTGCTTAGCAATGACCAGTCAGTGGGTTGCCATTGTTTTCACCTGCATTATGAATAGGAGTCTCTCTCGTCTGATGTTGCATGAATTGCATAAAGCCTCTGAACATCCCATCGTTCATCATTTCATCGGTGTTATTGTTTACCTGAGGATTATTGTCTTCCTGTTGCACATTATCCTGGATATTGATCGTTGGTGACTCAACGGTCTCATGTGCTTTATTGCTGATCTCAACATTTTTAGATGCCATTTTTAAACACTGTCACAAAACAAGGGTTAATTGACATATCACATATTATCCCTATATTCTGACCGACTAATTAAATACCAAATAAACTTAGGTAGGTCATACTAGCGAAGGAATTCCCGTCTCTCCCCTCCTAGTTCTTATCTCACATCTCAGCCATGGATCATATCCCTAAGTTCTGATATCAACTGTGACACCCCCAAATAGGTATACATCACCCATCTTGAGTCGCCAAATACATGGTACAAAATTCTAATATAACTTAATTATACAACAATCGTGTAAAATATGACAAAACATAATCTAAGAGTTTCAATAAGAATATTGTCATCTAGACAATATCCACACTCAATGGAGTCCCCATTACATTTATTATCACACTATTTTATAGAATAGTGAGGACTACTAAAACAACCATCTGGACTGTCAATCTGTTCCCCGACTCGCCCCAGATATATTCTCATTTCCTGAAGAGAACAGTGAAAGAAAGGGTGAGCTAAACTAGCCCAGTAAGAAATATTATAACTAAGATAATGCAGAATAAATTATCCTTAGCCTTCAACAGTATAACAACTGATAGAATATAATAGACAACAAGTTTTAGATCAACAACTGTAACGAAATAAGCAATCCATTAGAAGAGTCAAGTAGAGCATAAAATCTACTATCTTCTATTATTTAAAACGTTTTTTTATCAATTTTATCGCTTAGACTCAGCTAAATAAATAAAATTGAATCATCCCTGCATCACGGCCAAGGATATTCATGTAATCATCAATAGTCATGATTATACCGAATAATCTGTAAGACCCCAAATTATTATTAATAAAATTAAAGTTCCTATATTCATTATCTTGAAATAATAAGGAATTAATTTGATATAGTGTTTTGGTTATGGGTAAAATATGCAAATTTTGCAAAATAAGCAATTGATTATAAAATATTCATTTTTGTCGGGGAATATTCATTTGGTCTTGGAATATTCTTGTTGTCGAAGAATATTCATATGACGGCGCAGCCATTTGTGGGCCCCATAACAAAATAATTGTCGGATGAAAAAAACGACAAGTTGAGTTTTATAAATAATGGCGTAATTGTAACCGTTAATACTGTTGGATTACCTGGTGGTTAAAATACAGTAATACGCATGGTTGCATAGTAGCACACGGTATTCCATAGTATTTTTGAATTATTGATTCTTATATAAGAAGGCACTACTCAATAATAGTTACAGTAATTATTGCTCAATATTTTATTTTATTGATTCAATAATTGTTGCGTTAATATTTTATATTATTGTTGTTTCAATAATTATCACTGCACATTATTTTCCATTATCGCATCAATAATTCATATTATTTGAATAATATTATTAGATAGCATTATTGGCAATGTCTAGAAAGTTATGTCAAGGAGAGGTTAGGTCATCTAATTGCTTGCCAATAGGGAGAAATCCTTATCGGAAAGCCACCTCTTTCCTGGGAACGACCTAGTTCTCATTACTGTGATTCTGTAATATTATTTGTGAATAATTAATTATTGATTTATATGATAAGAAAATATTTATTCATTGTGGATTTAAACGGAGGAATTTTTTTAGCATGTGACATTTGATGAAAGTTGGTATTATAATCTTTTCTGATAAACTATTCATTCGTATATGTTATTATAATATATTATAATTGTTTAATAATATTATTATTATTATATATATATATATATATATAAACATGTGGTTAAGGGACGGAGGTAATCAAAATGATTTTGGAATGCTTGATTTCTTTTTCTAGGAATGGTTGGTGGTTTGAAAATTGTCAGTTGCCTAACTTTTATGGGCCCTCAAGGATGAAAAATAATTGTGGCATGAATAATTGATTTGTTAGGCTATTAGGTTGGTGAGAGTTGTTGCCTGCAAGTTGTTTCAAAGAGTGGCACCCACCCATTTTAAATTAAGATGCTAGGCATTGAAAAATGTGGCTGATAAAGAAAAGTTAGGCTGCATGTGACTTTTCTACTTCCTCCAATTGCTATAAATAGGGGTAATCCCTCCATCCTAAAATCACACCACTTCAATATCAGAAATTCTTATTCTATAGTATTGTGAGTATTTTCTTGAGTATAAGGATAGTTTGAGCGTAGTTTTTTTGCAAGCTTTTCTCAAAATAATATCCGATATTTCAGTCAAATCCAGTTTCTACTCAGGTAAATGATATTATTTTATTGCTTCTATAATTCCTGAAATGATTAGAAATTTCGCTTTCATCTAATATCATTTCATAGGAATATTGATCAGAACTTTTTAATCAAATTTAAAACTTTTCATGACCGGTTACTGTTCATGGTTACTGTTCATGGTTACTATTCACGGTTACTGTTCACGGGTACTTTTTACGGTTACTATTCACGAGTACTGTTCACAAAAGAAAAAAATATTATATATTTTTTTCTTCCAAGTTATCTGTTGTGACCCTTATTCTTGAAATTAAATCCATATTTTGGTCTCCGTTCTTAAATTTTACTTCACTACAGTTTAATATGGATTATTTTTGAACATGTATACCTATTTTGGAGGCGTCACAGTTAGTATAAGAGCTTAGGAATATGGTCTCTGGCGGAGATCGGGGAATAGAACTAGGAGGGGAGAGACGAGTAAATCCTTCGCTAGTGTGTCCTACCTAAGCTTATTTGTTGGTCGGCCATAATATAGGGATATTATGTGACTTGTTAATTTGTTTAATTAACCCTTGTTTTATGGCAGTTTTTAAGAATGGCAGCTGAGAACGTTAATAATGGAGTGTATGAGACTATGGAACAACCTTCAATCACCAACCAAGAGAACATTCAACAGGAAGGCAATATTCCTCCTGTAAACAACACTATGGAGCAAACGATGTATGATCGAATGTTTAGAAGCTTTTTGTAGTTCATGCAAAATCAGACGAGGGAGACTTGTGTACAAAATACGGGTAGAAATGATAGCAACGCGCGGTTTATCACGACCAAGCAGTTCAAGGAGTTGGGACCGCTAGATTTCTGGGGAAAGTCGGATCCAATTAAGGCAGAAACATGAGTCAAGCAAATTACCAAGATATTTGATGTCTTGGGATATACGGAAGAACAAAAGGTTCCATTCGCCACCTTTATGTTCCGTGGTGAGGCAGATTACTGGTGGGAATTAGTGAAGCGTACCCAGCCAGTCGCACTCAACATGTCTTGGGAAAGATTTCAAAAAATGTTCAATGATAAGTACTTTCCTGAAAGTATTCATCATATGAAAGAGGTAGAGTTTATTAGACTGGAACAGAACAACATGACGGAGTTGTCCAGGTTTCTACCTCATTTGGTAGAAAATGAGGAACGTATGATGTGGATGTTTCTAAGATGGTCTAAAACCCAAGATTCGTCAATACCTTATCTCTCATAAATTTTCTCTGTATTCAGATGTTGTCAACAGGGCTCAATTATTAGAGCGAGATAATGAGTATGTTCAACCAAGGGACCACAACCAGGGTCATACCGGTGACAGTAGTCATCAGAGCGATGATAATCAGTGAGGAGGGAAAAATACGGACAAAAGCGGTAACCACTCGGGTGGTCATCAGTGGCCATGATAATAGGAGAGGTGAGTCAAGTGGAAATTTTAAAAAGAGGAGATTCAACAATGACGGGAAGATATAAGCAGTAGCACCAACACCAACAACAAATTCTAGGGGAGGAGAACGACCGCCAGTTAGATGCTACAAATACGGAGAGGAGGGACACATAAATCCAAAATGTTTATATCCTTCGAAGGTGTGTTTCAATTGTGGAAAAGACGGTCATATAGCCCGATTTTGTCTGATAGCAAAATCAAGTCCAACTGGGACGACGGCACCAAAGGAGAATACGAACAAAACAAAGTCGGTAGTTCAAGGGAGGGCATTTGTCGTGACTAGCCAAAATGTGAGAAACCCGAACGAGGTGATCACGGGTAAGATAATATTGAACTCTTGCGAAGTTTATACTTTACTAGATACCGGTTCTATCCATTCTTTTATCTCTCCTTCCTGTACTCAACGTTTAAACTTGACTTCGGAGAAATTAGACTTTGATTTATCTGTGGAGACTCCGT
This sequence comes from Panax japonicus, assembly GCA_020205505.1. Lineage (NCBI taxonomy): Eukaryota > Viridiplantae > Streptophyta > Magnoliopsida > Apiales > Araliaceae > Panax > Panax japonicus. Next base: position 62,242,504 of record CM035093.1, read on the forward strand.
TAGGAGAAACTTTTATTACATCCACTGTGTATAAATCTTGTTTGATCCAAGTTGGCACCATCATATTACCTATTGATCTTATCTCTTTAAAGATACTTGCATTTGATGTGATTTTAGGGATTGATTGGTTAACTACTCATCATGCCAAAATTGATTGTTTTCATAAGGTTGTTAGTTTTCATATTCCCAACCAGCCTGTTATACGAATTCAAGCAACTAAACCACTAAAATCAGTCACTGTCATATCAAGCCATAAAGCTATTCGTTTATTGAAAAACGGATGTCAAGATTTCTTAGCCCATGTTATGGACTTGAACAAAAACACGTCAGACTTGAATAATATTCCTATTGTTAATGAATTTCCTGACGTATTTCCTGAAGAACTTCCTGGTCTACCCCCAGAACTTGAAGCTGAATTCTTTATTGATCTTGAACCGGGTACAAAGCCCATTTCTAAAACTCCATATCGAATGACTCCTATTGAACTTCGAGAGTTAAAAGTCCAACTACAGGAATTGTTAGACATTGGTTTCATTCGTCCTAGTACATCTACTTGGGGTGCTCCTGTTTTATTTGTAAAGAAGGAAGACGGGAGTATGCGACTCTATATTGACTACCGAGAATTGAACCATGACACCATCAAGAATAGGTATCTGCTAACTCGCATTGATGACCTGTTTGACCAGTTGCAAGGAGCACAATTCTTTTCAAAGATTAATCTTCGTTCTGGATATCATCAGTTGAAGATTAAAATTGAGGATATTCCGAAGACTGCCTTCAGAACTCGGTACGGGCATTAGGAATTCTTAGTCATGTCTTTTGGATTGGCTAATGCTCCAGCTACTTTCATGGATATGATGAACCGTGTATTCAAGGAATATTTGGATCAGTTCATTGTTGTCTTTATTGAAGATATCCTCATCTATTCTAAAAGCCGTGAAGATCATGAGCACCATTTGAAGCTGGTACTTCAAAGAGTTTATGATAACAAGCTATATGTCAAGCTGAAGAAATGTGAGTTCTGGCTTAAGGAAGTAGCATTCCTTGGGTACGTGGTGTCAAAACATAGAGTATATATTGACCCAGTGAAGATTGAAGCAATACAAAGTTGGGAGCAACTGAAGTTGGTGACCGAAGTGCGTAGCTTTTTGGGCTTAACTGGTTATTATAGAAGATTCGTGGAAGGATTTTCTTGAATAGTTACTCTGTTAACTCAGCTAACTCGGAAAGATACAAAATTTGTATGGAGCAAGGAATGCGAGAAGAGTTTCCAAGAGCTCAATAGGAGACTCATTTTAGCACCTGTTCTAACAATACCATCTGTTTCGGATGGATTTGTTATCTATCGGGATGCTTCATGCAAAGGGTTAGGATGTGTTCTTATGCAACATGGGAAAGTCATAGTCTATGCCTCGCGACAACTCAAAGAATATGAGAGGAATTATCCTACTCATGATCTGGAGTTGGCAGCAGTCGATTTTGCATTGAAAATCTGGAGACACTACCTGTATGGGGAGAAAGTTGAGATTTATACAGATCATAAAAGCCTCAAATATTTCTTAACCCAAAAGGAACTCAATATGTGGCAACGACATTGGCTCGAGCTGTTGAAGGATTACGACCATAACATTCAATATCATCCTGGAAAAGCAAACGTTGTAGCTGATGCATTGAGTAGAAGATCATATGCGGGTACGAGTGCAATGTTGTTAACACAAAGGCCCATTTTGTATGACTTGTAAAGGATGTAGATAGAGGTAAAGGATCCAAGTACCAATGTGATGATATCAAACATATGAGTAGAACCGACTTTAATTGATAAAGTTAAAGCTGCTCAAACTACAAACATGGAGCTAGTACATATGAAGAAGAAAGTACAAGAAGGTCCTATTCCGGAAGCAAGAATCGATGAAGAAGGAATACTTAGAGTCAACTCTAGACTTTGTGTTCCTAATGACTCTGACTTAAAGCATAGAATCATGATGGAGGCATACAACACACCATTTGCAATCCATCCTAGGAGTGCCAAAATGTATCACGATCTTCGGCATACATTTTGGTGGAGCAATATGAAGAGAGAGATCGCGGAGTTTATCTCGAGGTGTTTAACTTGTCAACATGTAAAGACGAAGAATCAAGTGCCAAAGGGTCCATTGTAACCACTTGAGATTCTGAAATGGAAGTGGGAACACATTACCATGGATTTCGTTACAGGTCTTCCCAAAGTTTCTCAAGGAATAGATGTAATTTGGGTTATTGTTGATAGATTAACCAAGTCTGCTCATTTCTTGCCTATACGTGAGACTTATTCCCTAGAACATCTTGTTGGTATGTACGTGAATGAGATTGTGAGATTGCATGGCATGCTAGTATCCATAGTTTCGGATCGTGACCCAAGATTCACTTCACGATTTTGGGTTAGCTTGCAGAAAGCTATGGGCATGGATTTATGATTCAGTTCGGTATTCCATCCTTAAATGGATGGGCAATCATAAAGGAATATTCAAACCCTTGAAGATCTATTAAGACTCTGTGTCCTAGATTTCGAAGGAAGTTGGGATAAGTACTTTCCACTGGTGGAATTCTCCTACAACAATAACTATCAAGCAAGTATAGGCATGGCTCCATTCGAGGCGTTGTATGGACGAAAGTGTCATTCTCTGGTATGCTGGGACTAGGTAGGAGAAGCAACGTTGTTGGGACCAGAATTAGTACGCATGACTACAGAAAATATTCAAATGATCCGACAACGTATAAAGACCTCACAAGATCGACAAAAGAGTTATGCTAATCTTCATCGAAAGGATGTGGAATTTAATATGCTACGTATTGCTCACAAGATCATGTACTGTTACGTATAAAGACCTCACAAGATCATGTACTATTACGTATTGCTCCATGGAAGGGAGTTATAAGATTCGGGAAGAGAGGAAAGCTCAATCCACGATTTGTTGGTCCATTTGAGATTCTTGACCGAATAGGAAATGTGGCCTATAGACTCGCATTACCTCCAAGCATGTCTCATGTTCATAATATTTTTTATATATCTATGCTTCGTAAATATGTGAAAGACCCAAACCACATTATTGCGTTAAAACCAGATGAGATAGACGAAGATTTAACGTATGAGGAGGTACCTGTCAAGATATTGGATAGGAAAGAGCATGTCCTACGAACAAATGTTATACCACAAGTCAAGGTTTTGTAGAGGAACCATGCTATTGAAGAAATGACCTGGGAGTTGGAATCAGAAATGAAAGCGAGGTACCCTCACCTTTTCGAAACACCAGTTACGTACGTTAATTTCGAGGACAAAATTTCATAAGGAGGGGAGGTTGTAAGACCCCCAACTTATTATTAATAAAAATAAATTTCCTATATTCATTAACTTGAAATAATTAGGAATTAATTTGATACAGTGTTTTGGTTATGGATACAATGTGTAAATTTTGCAAAATAAGCAAGTGGTTATAAAATGTTCATTTTTGTCGGGGAGTATTCGTTTGGTCATAGAATATTCTTGTTGTCGGAGAATATTTGTACGACGGCGCAACCATTTGTGGGCCCCATAACAGAATAACTGTCGGATGAAGAAAATGACAAGTTTAGTTTTATAAATAACGGCGTAATTGTTACCATTAATACAGTTGGATTACCTGGTGGTTAAAATACAGTAATACACATGGTTGCACAATAGCACACGGTATTACACAGTATTTTTGAATTATTAATTCTTACATAAGAAGGCACTATTCAATAATTGTTACAGTAATTACTATTTAATATTTTATTTTATTGATTCAATAATTACTGCATTGATATTTTATATTATTGTTGTTTCAATAATTATCACTGCACAGTATTTTCTATTATCAGATCAATAATTCATATTATTTGAATAATATTATTAGATAGCATTATTGCAATGTCTAGAAAGTTCTGTCAAGGAGAGGTTAGGTCATCTAATTACGCGTCAATAGAGAGAAATCCTTATCGGAAAGCCTCCTCTTTCCTGGGAACGGCCTAGTTGTCATTATTATGATTCTGTAATATTATTTGTTAATAATTAATTATTGATTTATATGATAAGAAAATATGTATTCATTGTGGATTTAAACGGAGGAATTTTGTTAGCATGTGACATTTGATGAAAGTTGGTATTTTAATCTTTTCTGATAAAATATTCATTCAGATATGTTATTATAATATATTATAATTGTTTAATATTATTATTATTATTATATATATATATATATATATATATATAAACATGTGGTTAAGGGATGGAGGTAATCAAAATGATTTTGGAATGCTTTATTTCTTTTTCTAAGAATGGTTGGTGGTTTGAAAATTGTCAGTTGCCTAACTTTTATGGGCCCTCAAGGATGAAAAATAAGAGTGGCATGAATAATTGATTTGTTAGGCTATTGGGTTGGTGAGAGTTGTTGCCTCCAAGTTGTTTCAAAGAGTGGCACCCACCCATTTTGAATTTAAGATGTTAGGCTACATATAACTTTTCTTCTTCCTCCAATTGCTATAAATAGGGATAATCCCTCCATCCTAAAATCAAACCACTTCAATATTAGAAATTCTTATTCTATAGTATTGTGAGTATTTTCTTGAGTATAAGGATACTTTGTACGTAGTTTTTCTGCAAGATTTTATCAGAATAATATCTGATATTTCAGTCAAATCTAGTTTCTACTTAGGTAAAGGATATAATTTTATTGCTTTTATAATTCCTGAAATGATTAGAAATTTCGCTTCATCTAAAATCATTTCATAGGAATATTAATCTGAACTTTTTAATCAAATTTGGAAATTTTCATGACCGGTTACTGTTCGTGGTTACTGTTCACGATTACTGTTCACGAGTACTGTTCACAAAAGAAAAAAAAATTATATATTTTTTTTCTTCCAAGTTATCTGTTGTGACCCTTATTCTTGAAATTGAATCCATGTTTTGATCATCGTTCTTAAATTTTACTTCACTATGGTTTAATATGGAGTATTTTTGAACATGGATAAACTGAAGTATGAATCCCTAAATCTTTGTCCTTTTATCTCACTAGATTCGTTCTCTAAAATGTTTTTCATCATCCTCAGTTCTTAATGGTGATACTTGATGAATATCTTTGGCCTGTAGTGGAAAGATGAATGGTTACCTGATGAATGTCTTTGGCTCATAGTGCAAAGATGAAAAGGTGTTGAGATTGACATAACCAACTGGTGATACAAATGAATATCTTTGGCCCGTAGTGCAAAGATGAATATTTGATGCAAGGTGTAAATTGATTGATGTTACAGGGATAAAATATTGATGATGGACTGTTAAATTCATAAAATTATAGTAGATTTCATTCTCTACTTAACTCTTCTAATGAATTATTGTTTTCGCTGCAGTTGTTGATCTAAAACTTGTTGTCTATTATATTCTATCAGATTTTTTCCTGTTGAAGACTCAGGATAATTTGTTTTATATTATCTTAGTCATAATATTCTTTACTGGGCTAGTTGAGCTCACCCTTTTGCTTTTGGTTCCATTTTTCTTCTCAGGAAGCGAGAACATAGCAGGAACCAGTCAGGGTATAGAGTGATGGTCCTAGACAGTTGTTTTAGCAGTCCTCACTATTTTTTTATAAAATAGTGCATCAATAATTGTAATGAGGACTTTATTTGAGTGTGGATATTGTCTAGAAGATAATATTTATATTTAAACTCAAAGTATGTGTTGTCGTATTTTGCACGACAATTGTAATAATAAAGTTGTAGTTGTTTTCTGTATCATTGTATTTGGCGACTCAGAATGGGTGATGTATACCTATTTTGGGGACGTCACATAATCCCTGGTCATAATCATACCAACAACTATCTATCAATGAACTACAGGCCAATGAGGACTTTCACCACATCATTCGTCACATTATGGTCATGATTATACCGAATAATCCCTGGTTATAATCATATCAAGTCCTCATATGCACGTAAGCGAAAGATGACTTTCATCACAATATATACATGAGGATGATAATAATGACATAATAATTCAACAAAACAAGTTCAAGGATAAATTTTAAAGATTTATAATTTAATTTATCCAAGAATCAATAACGTTCAATTTGTCAACATGATACTGCTTTGTGGAGAAAAATTCAAGAATGCTCAGAAGAATATTTCCATGAAAAGATACTGGATAAAGCGCAAATATCCAGGATATTCTACTAATTTCATTGAGTATAGAAGCCAAAACATTAACCAAGTGAGTATAATAGAATATATGAAACTGCAAATGGATTTTCTCCTGCCATGCGGTAATCCACTGTAGACAGATCATTTCCATAATTTAATAAGGAATGAATACGAAGTGTCATTCACCAGTGCATGCGGTAGTCCACATAGATAGGTTATTCCAACAGAATAATAAAAAATGGAATAACAAAATAATTCACCAAGCATGCGTAGTCTGCATAGACAGGTTATTTCAACAGAATAATAAAGAATGGAATAATAGAATAATTCACCAGGCATGCGTAATCCGCACAGACAAGTTATTCCAACAGAATAATCAAGAATGGAATAATAGAAGAATTCACTAGGTATGTGTAATCCGCACAGACAGGTTATTCCAACAGAATAATAAAGAATGGAATAACAAAAGAATTCATCAGGCATGCGATAGACCGCACAGACAGGCTATTCCAACAGAATAATAAAAAATGGAATAATAGAAGAATCCACCAGGCATGCGATAGACCGCACAGACAGGTTATTCCAGCAGAATAATAAAGAATGGAATAACAGAAGAATTCACCAGGCATGCGATAGACCGCACAGACAGGTTATTCCAACAGAATAATAAAGAATTGAATAACAGAAGAATTAACCAGGTATGCGATAGACCGCACAAACAGGTTATTCCAACAGAATAATAAAGAATGGTATAACAACCCTTGCGAATATTGAAAGAAATAACTTTCTTAATGAATACGAAAGAAATAATACCCCTTACCTTAGAAGAAACTAGATACTGGAATAGTGAGATAGTAGACTTCTCTACTTCTTTTTCTCTATAATAATTGCTCTTGTGAGACTTAGTGAATTGGTGAGAAATGAAGGAAGAATGAGCTTTTATTTATAGGAAAATATAATTTCAATAATTGTACATTTTGGGGCTCAAAATATTACAGTATAATACCTCCCTCTTTTTCTTCATTTTTAATTTAGTCCTGCAAGTATTATAAAACTTGCACCACCTCCCCTAATAGTAAATCATGTGAATTAATAGTTCATTCATGTGACTCAATAGTATAATCATGTGAAAAAACTAATTACAGTATAGTACCTTCAACTATACCTCCATTTTTTAATTTAGTCATACAAGTAATATCAATCTTGCACCAACTCCCCTAATAGTAAATCATGTGAATCAATAGTACACACATGTGAACACATAGTTATAAGCATGTGAATTAATAGCAATTAATTTCTCATTTATTCAGTTAATTACTCGAATGGTCAATATAACCTCTAGACATCAATTATTATCAAAATAAATATTGATTTTCACTAACACTAATAATCCCAACACAATGGAACTATCAATTTCATCTTTAATCAACACGAACTTATTCATCATTAATATTATAACTTATAATATTTAACAACCAGGTTATTCCCAAGAAAGAGAGGGCTTTCCGATAAGGATTTCTCCTTATTGGCGCGCAATTAGGTGACCAAACCTCTCCTTGACAGAACTTCTAGACATTGTCAATATTTCAAATAATAATATGAATAACTTTGTTGTCTCAACTATTGATTTAATAATATTATGCAGATGATATTGTGACAATAATTGAATCAGTAGTATGAGAGATATGATTCAGCAATTACTGTAGCAATAATTGAGTATAACTGAGTGACTTCTTACGTAAGCATCAATAATTAATACCGTGTACTACTATGCAACTAAGTGTATTACTTTACTTTTACTACTAGTTCAACAGTTTAACGGTAAAACTTTCGCCGTTATTTTTATAAAAAGATAATTCTGTCATTTTCTAATTACGACAATACTTCCATTGTGGGGTCCACCAATGATTGTGATGTCGTACAAATATTCCCTGTTAAGATGAATATTCCCCGACACAACGAATATTTTATAACAACTTGTATATTTTGCAAAATTTTCACATATCACCCTTAACTTTAACCTTTTATCAATTTAACCATTTACGAAATAAAATAATAATTATAAGAAAATTAAATACTTTAATTTCATAAAATTTGTGGTCTTACATATAACCCAACCAAAAACTGCAGCAGCCTGAGGATAAGAGTTCGGGAATTTAGTAATGTGAGAGTGTAGTTATTTTATAATGGTAGAAGGGAGAAGTTTCTTACTCGGCCTTGGTGCATAATGTAAGCGTAGATAAGCCTTTGGAAACTAATACCTTCGAAGGGATCTTCATCAGCAGGAAGGATAAAGTTCTCAAAGAGCTTATGGGGGAATTCTTCAAGGTCAGATGGCCAAAGCGACATCCTTGCTTAGGCTTCTCAGACTCTGTTGGAGGAGGGTTTGTTTTGCTGATCACTTTGAGGAGGAGATGGATGTTTGGGAGGCGATTTGTTGCGAGATTTTTTGGTGACGGGAAGATCTTCAGAGGTTTCTTCGGCTATTTCTTGGTCGATTATATCTTGGACTTCCACTGTTTTGATATTTCCTGTTGGGTTGGAGATGATTATTGTGGTATGCATGGTTGTGTTTTCGGGTTGACCGTGAGAGGAATGTAAAGGATGATCTTTGGTTTCTTCAGCTGCAGGCTTTGATCGCCTTCGTTTGATTCTAAAGAGGGTGATCCTTTTCAGAAATGGCATATCTAGAGGACTTATTTCAGTAAATGAGGGAGTAAAGATCGTGGTTATCTAAGGAATATTTACTGGAAGGTTGGCTTCGGGGTTGGCGATTGATGATTCTGCAGTTATGACCACTATAGGAGTGTCTTCGGTGTTTAGGGGGTCAGTGGGAACTTGGATGGTGTCTTCAGAATTGATGTCTTTAGGGTCATCCCTTTCAGGAGTTGTTGGTTTAATAGGGGATAATGTGAATAAGGAATCGATCAGTTTTGGATATAAAAGTGCAAAAATGTAAAGAAAGGTTTTAGCACTTACGTTTGTGTTCGTATAGCCAAGATTATTTTATCAGGAGTTTAAAGGGGAGTTTTTTCAGTGGCAATTTCTCAATGAATAATACTATTTCTGCTACTGTCTAAGGAAAGCTCTCTGATGGTGACGTTCGATTGACCTAGGGTACCCAGTTTGGAATATGTTAGGTGTCGGGACCTTTAACAAAGAATTAATCCCTATAATATCCCTTTTTGCTCGAAGGGGCACTTATTAAGGGTCGTTTTTCAATTTTTTAGTGGGGTTTGGGTTGTTGTTTTCTTAAGGATCGAAACTCTGGTTCTCGAGATTTGCCCAACATAAATAAGGAGAAGAAAAAGTTGATCGTGGGAGGAACGCCAAGGTCGTGGCAGACAGCAATAAAAGCAATGATGTTGATGTATGAGTTCGGTACCAGTTAAGTGAATCTGATGCCAATAAACCCTAATAAGGTGAGAATAAAGACGTGTAGAGGTAATAAGTGGTATTTTTCCTACTTATTGAATACCAATTCATGTAAATTGTGCCCATCTCAAGTATATTTTATTGTGTTTTAGTTGCATTTCATGTTATTTTGCATTGCATTTACTTAAAACTCTTTTTGGTGAATAAGTACAGGAATCGGCTTAATTTTGGTGGTATTAGAGGACACGAGGCGAATGGGCATGTGAAAGCAAGGCACATTTGGGGGGAATGCATGGCATGAAGGTGCAATATAGCAAGGAGATCAAGCATGGAAGAAGATTAAGCATGAATGAGCAAGTAGCAGCACCAGCAACATGACAAAACCAGAACCAGAATTTGCAGACTGTAAGCCGCGTGGCCACGCGGCAAGATAAGTATGGAAACGCGCGCCCGCGCGAGTACCCAGCTAGACACTGACGACGTACTGCAAGTTGCGCAGCCGCGAGCATGTCAAGCATAGGAAATGCGCGCCCGCGCGAGGACTCGGCTGGATAGGGCAAGACATTATGCAAGTCTCGCACCCGCGCGAGAGATATAATGGAGAGGCGAGCGGCCGCGCGCGATGCTGATGTTGTGATTTTGTTTTATTCTAATTTTAATTAAATGATGTGTACTTGGTTCTTAAAAATGATTCTGACGTGTGTCAGAGAGAAGATTGAGACCTTTGACGTATTTTTCATATTGTAACTAGGGTTTACACATTGGGAGAGATTCCAACGGAGAACGAAGTCAAAACGTCTACTTCTCCAATTCTTCTTGGGATTCTCTGTCATTGTGGATTTTTATTATTATCTACTGGATTTTTATGAGGATTTAACAGTTTGTCATTGATTTTTATTCAGCGATTGGTTTTGTCATTCTATCTTTCTTATTTAAATCGTTTGCTTATTGATTATGTTTAGCGTTGATCCCATAATGGCTTCTAGTTCAACTATGAACTAAATTCCATTATGGAATTCTAACGGATTTTAATATGTAGTTTGGTTGCACGCTTAAATGCTAGGGTTGTTTTGCATATCATATGGGATATTTATCATAATTGTTTTACATGTATGAATGCTTGATCACCATTCATCTCAGTATTTGTATGGAATTGACAATGAACATGAAAGTATGGATTGTAATCATGATAACATGAAAATATGGGGCTACTGTATATGGCTTGCATATTTTGTGAACCAGATAGACATAAACTGTTTCATTGTATAAGCTAGAGTAAGGGCTTATGATTAAAATCAATATAATTGCAATTTCACGTAGACATATAGTGATTTTGGTTGTATTAGTGATTACATGGAGTCTAACATCTGTAGATGTTGTGTAAGTAGGTTATAGTGCATTGAAAAATAGTTATAACTCTATTCGTGCTCTTGGCTATTTTCCTGTGATATGTGAACACTTCTTGCATGATAGTGGCGATTTGATGAAATATTAAATGAAGTTAGGGTCCCATTATTTCCAAATTATATTTATTCCATTTGTATTCTTATTTTTAGTTTAATTCAACACTTTTACTCATTAGTCTAAGCATATAAATACGATGAGTTAATTGATGCATGATAGTTTAAGGTTAACAATTTTCTTTGTGGGATCGATACTCTACTTTCTCTGTATTACTTGTTGACACATGTATGCTTGCATGAGTTAGAGCTCTTTTATTAAAACTATAAAAGAGGCAACAAGTTTTTGGCACCGTTGCCGGGGAAAGGCGTTAATTTAAATAATCATCATCAGTTTAAAGCTATATTATTTGACTTAGAAAGGTCTGATCATTTCTTATTTCTATTTTTTGTTTCGTTTTTCGTGTCAGGTACTTGTAGATTTTTATGCACACGCGGTCATACAACTCAGAACTAACACCAGCACAGGATAACATAAATGGAAGAGGTTGGAAAGCGAGTGTGCGAAGAAATTTGCAAGCCCAGTTAGAGAGTACTACAGTCAGTATGGCGTAAGAACTGAGACTTAAGCAAAGAGAATAACATTGGGCTCTAAGGGAGTATTCCATGCCAAACATAAATGGACTACAATCGAGCATAGTCAGACCGGCGATAGCAGCTAATACCTTTGAAATCAAATCGGGCACTATTCAGATGGTGCAAAACTCGGTTCAGTTTGGGGGTGCTGCTACGGATGATCCGAATGAACACTTATTGAGCTTCATCGAGATCTGCGACACATTCAGATACAAAGGTGTGATGGAGGACGCCATTAGACTACGACTATTCCCATTTTCACTGAGAGATAAGGCGAGGAGTTGGCTACAATCTTTGCCGTCAGGGTCAATAACCACATGGGAGGACTTATCACAGAAATTCTTAGCTAAGTACTTTCCAATGGATAAGACTACAAAGATTAGGATGGCTATCTCTCAGTTTGAGCAACAACGGGGCGAGTCCTTATATGAGGCATGGGAGCGTTACAAAGAGATGCTCAGAAAATGTCTGCATCACGGTATGCCAGATTGGATGGTAATCAACTCCTTTTATAATGGTTTGGCATGGCAGTCGAGACCAATTGTAGATGCAGCCGCAGGAGGAGCATTATGGGCAAAGAGTTATGACGAGGCCTATACACTTATTGAGACTATGGCTGCGAATGACTATCAGAACCCTACAGCTCGGATACCACAGCCTAAGGTTGCAGATGTGTTGGAGGTAGATACGATTACTCAGTTGTCGGCACAGATGGCAGCTATGGCTAAGAAAATTGATACTTTGGCAGATATTAAAGTGAAAACAGTTGCCTTCGTTTGTGAGATTTGTGCAGGGTCACACACCACGGATCAATGTGCTATCAGCTCAGAGTTCGTACGGTATGTGAGTAACTACAGAAAAGACCAAGCTCAATTTCAGAACACATACCACCCCAATAACCGAAATCATCCGAACTTTAGTTGGTCTAATAACCAAGGACAACAGCAAAATCAGTTTTAGCCGAACCAACAGTTTCAGCCTCATTCATCTCAGCCACAGTTTACACCAAAACCACCGTTTCCACCGTGATTTTCTCAACAACAACAACATCACACTCTAGCTGCACCATAGCCAGAAAAGAAATCAGAGATGGAGGAGATGATGTTGAAATACATGGTAAACACTAAAGTCATGATCAAAAGCCAAGCAGTGGCTATCAAGAATCTTGAGACTCAGATGGGGTAGATGGTGAGCATGCTTAACAATAGGCCCCAGGGTTCATTGCCAAGTAACACAGAGATAAATCCTAGAAGAGACGGGAAGGAGCAGTGTCAAGCGATCACATTGAGATCAAGGAAAAATTTGACAGGTTCTAGTAACTCGCGCGCCCGCGCCCAATAGTACTAAGGAGGCCGCGCGGCTGCGCGAGGCAGAGCAGGTGTCTGAAGAGGAGAAAAATCTGGAAAATTCTGAGGCTCAACAGGACGAGAAAGACAAAGAAAATTCAGAAGAGAAGGTCAAGAGTCCAGTACAACCAATGCACCCTCAAGTACCATATCCGTAGAGGTTAATTAAGCAGAAAGAAGATAAATAGTTTAGCAAGTTTCTGGAGATGTTCAAAAAGCTGCAGATCAACATTCTGTTCGCCGAGGCATTGGAAAAAATGCCAATCTACACAAAGTCATGAAAGGTATATTGTCAAGAAAGAGAAGACTAGGTGAGTTTGAAACAGTAGCCTTGACCGAGTAATGCAGTGCAGTGCAGAGCTTCAGCGCAAAATACCTGCAAAGCTAAAGATCCAGGCAGCTTCACAATTCCTTGCACAATTGGGAAGATGAATTTTAGCAAGTGTTTATGTGATCTGGAGGCAAGTATAAATTTAATGCCCTTGTCAGTGTTCAACCAGTTGGGATTGCCGGCTCCAAAGCCGACAAACATATCACTACAGCTAGCTGACAGATCCATCACGTATCCACAGGGATTTGTTGAAGATGTGTTGGTTAAGGTGGACAAGTTCATTTTTCCAGCTGACTTTATCATCCTAGATTTCAAAGAGGACAAGAGTATATCGATCATACTGGGAGACCATTTTTATCCACAAGGCAGAGCTTCGATAGATGTGCAAAAAGGGGAACTCACTATGCGCGTACATGATCAGGAGGTCACATTCAATGTCTTTAAGGCAATAAAGTTCCCAACAGACGAAGAAGAATGCTTTTTAGTTGACTGGGTGGACCGGGACCTACAGGAGAAGGTACAGAAACCAAGGAATTATGAACCGATGAGGTGTGTAACGGACAAAAGTCCAGAGCTGAAGGTAGAGTCGTTGATAAAAGCTGAAGTCATTAAATTTTGGGGTGCGGAAGACAACAAGGAGGGCACCTCAATTCTTGATGTAACGTAAGATTCAGAGACAATCAAGCTTATTGACTATAACTTAGCGCTGGATGGGAAGCAACCCATTATTTCAACCACCATTGATTTTTTTTTTTGGTTATTCAATTTGGAATTATTTTAGTTAGCTATATCTCATTCATTTTTACTAGGCTATTAGATCTTCATGCTTAAGTCCATAGCAAGAATTGCTTTGCGAATATTTATAAGATGGTAGCACTATGCAGCCGATAATTCATGTCTTAACAATGTGCTTTAACATGTATGCATGGACCATTATTGAAAATCATCACTGATAGGTAGAGTGGAGTGAAACTTGATCATTACAGACACCAGGCTCGCGCGGCCCATGAAATACAAACTCGCGCGCCCGCACGCCGAGTTAATCAGAATGACAAACATTCTGCAAGTCTCGCGCCCACGCGCCCAACCCATTACACACTTGCGCGGCCGCGCGCGGCACCAAATCATGGCTGATCTGAACATTTTAAATTAGAGTTGTGGACCATTTGGACTCTCATTTGCGATAATAACAAATGTGAAACTCTCTCACTCTCCATAACTCACGTCTCTATCTCTCTATCAGTTGCAGATTGAAGCCTTATATCTCTCCATCAAATCTCCACGATTCTCTCTATGTTCAAAGCTCTACCCACGCTCCTATCTACTCTATAAAGTTAGGGCTCCCAATTGGGTTAGCAGAAACAAGTGTGAAGGTTATCAGCTCTTAAATTCTCATTCTCTCTCAGTAAGTTCATTTGCATTCTCAATCAATTACCTTTAAATGGGTCTGAAGAGAGAACGACCATTTTCATCTTCCTCATCCTCCTCCAGCAGTCACGAGGAGGACATTATCGACCACACCAAGTTCTTATGTTTGGAAGCCCAGCAGGAGTATTACCGAATCGTAGCAAAAACATTCATCAAGGAAAGAGGATTCAAACCAGAAGGCCGGGATGGAAAGCTATGTGCCATGATCCAGGAATGAGGCTGGGGTGGACTTATTGCATCTCCCACACCCATTTCGATGAGCATAGTCCGAGAATTTTACACCAATGCCAAAGTCACCATGAACGATACCGCTATGGTTCGTGGTGTCGAGATAGACTACAGACCTTCCGCCATCAGAACCTTCCAGAGAATCACCGCAAGACCACAAACAGGGGCGGCCAATTAGATCATAGGGGCACATCTGAAAACAGACTTGGAGCTTGTTATCACTGAGTTGTGAGTACCAGGCACGAAGTGGACTTACAAAGTTGGCATAACTCAGCCTCACATATTCCCAGCAGCCGCACTGAATTAATATGCCAAGGCATGAAATCTGTTCATTTGTGTCAAGCTATTACCTTCATCGCATCAGCACAAGATCACGGCGGAAAGGGCCATAATACTATGGGACATAATTACAGGCGAATACATTGATGTATGTTATTTAATTCATCAAAATATTGTGGAGTATCTGAAAGGAACTATCACTGGGAGCATTCCACATGCTTCAGTGGTTGCCATGATATGTGCGCATCAGGGGTGCAATTGAGGCAACGAACAAATGCAATATCCAAGCCAGGACATCACCCATGCCACCATTGCAAAATTTAAGGACTGGGAAGGCGGTGAGCCACACCCGCGCGGATGAGGATTCATTTTAAGGCCCACTTTCCTAGAGCCATTGCAGCAGCCCCCTCAGACAGATGAGGCAGGCCCGTCCACCCGAGCACATACCGTTCCTAGCGATCGACAGCTCCGAAGGTTAGAGCGCAAAGTCGACGCCATGTATGACAATCTTGGAACGTTTGCTTACGGGACTCATAAGGGCCTTGGCCGAAGCCTTTGCGCAGCAAGGAACAATGCTAGAGTGGCCTTAGTTTGGAACCATAGTGCCATATTCACCACCAGAGGAGGGTGGTCAAGCCAGTCATTAGGGGAGTTTTCTGTACCCTTTACCCCCATTCAATGGGGACATTGAATATTTTAAGTTTGGGGGTATTGGGGGTCATAGCATAGTAGTTTAGTTTTATTTAATTGTTGCATGTTTAGTTAATTTTTCATGTTTATGTGTTAGATAAATTTTTGCAGAAAATTTTTATTTTTTATTCATTATTAATTGTGTTAGTATGTTTTAGTTGCACGTCTCACACAAATTTTTGCTTAATAGGAATTTTTGCCTGGCCAATGATGATAGTGAATTGCGAGGGATTTTAGAATATTTTGGATAACATGAACTGAGATATAATATTTTACACGATGAGATTCATGTTGCTGTTTAAATTCTTTCGGTTTGCACAAACGTGTTCACAATCACTTGTAGGTTTAAGAAGTATGTGTTGCACTGCTTGATAGAACATGTAGTTTTAAAAAAGAGAAACATGTGGAAAGTGTTCTTAGACTGTATGAAACATTGACATGAAAATTTTGGGAAAACATGGGTATGCTGTGTAAAAAAAATGAATAGCAATAACGTGGCTAGTCTTAATTCGGGGCCCTGGCTACTTGAGTAAGTACGCCTGAGGGGATTTTCTCTACACCTAGTGCCCTAAGGTCTTTCATGGTCTGGGAGTCATTGGTTGAAAGCTCGCTAAGGGGTAGTAGTGTGCCTAATGTATTGAGACATTACACAGTCATGTAAAAGAAAAAGAAAAAGAAAAATAGCAATAAACACCGCGAGAAAGTACTAAAATCGCCCTCGTGAGTAGCAATAAAGCAATAAACCCATTGTTGAATCTTAGTTTGTATTGATATGTTGAAACAGTCTGTGTGGCATGAGTATACATGAGTCGTGATTTAGACTATAGTTTTCTGCTTGGAACAATGTAACATATGTATTCTTTACTTAGATCAAGTTTTGGTGAACATCGCACACACACACAGCATCTCTATAGCATATATGAATTATTCGAGTGTATAACATTATGCCTATAGTTTGGTTTAAAACTGTATTCTTGGATCTCGATAATTCACTGAGGCAGTGTGGGCTGAAGTTAAGGCTGGGATTATGTGAGACTAGTTTGCATTGTAGAGTAGTTGCACAGTTTTGTAGTTGCATTTCCATTGTTCATTAGTATGCATTGCTTGAGGGCAATCAACAGTTCAAGTTTGGGGGTATTTGATAAGTGGTATTTTTACCTACTTATTGAATACCAATTCATGCGAATTGTGCCCATCTCAAGTACATTTTATTGTGTTTTAGTTGCATTTCATGTTATTTTGCATTGCATTTACTTAAAACTCCTTTTGGTGAATAAGTGCAGGAATCGACTTAATTTTGGTGGTATTAGAGGACATGAGGCGAATGGGCGCGTGAAAGCAAGGCACATGCGGGGGAATACATGGCATGAAGGTGCAATAGAGCAAGGAGATCAAGCATGGAAGAAGATTAAGCATTAATGAACAAGTAGTAGCAACAAAACCAGAACCAGAATTTGCAGACTGTAAGTCGCGCGGTCGCGCGGCAAGATGAGCATGGAAATGGGTGCCCACGCGAGTACCCAGCTAGACACTGACGACCTACTGCAAGTTGCGCGGCCGCGAACATGTCAAGCGTAGGAAACGCGTGCCCGCACGAGGACTCAGCTGGACAGGCTGCAAGTCTCGCGCCTGCGCGAGAGATATACTAGAGAGGCGTGCGACCGCGCACGATGCTAATGCTATGATTTTGTTTTATTCTAATTTTAATTAAATGATGTGTACTTGGTTCTTAAAAATGATTCTGACGTGTGTCAGAGAGAAGATTGAGACTTTTGACGTATTTTTTATATTGTAACTAGGGTTTACACCTTGGGAGAGATTCCAACGGAGAACGAAGCCAAAACGTCTACTTCTCCAATTCTTCTTGGGATTCTTTGTCATTGTGGATTTTCATTATTATCTACTGGATTTCTATGAGGATTTAAGCGTTTGTCATTGGTTTTTATTCAACGATTGGGTTTAATCGTTCTATCTTTCTTAATTCAATCATTTTCTTATTGATCATGTTTAGCGTTGATCCCATAATGGCTTCTAGTTCAGCTATGAACTAAATTCCATTATGGGATTCTAACGGATTTTAATATGTAGTTTGGTTGCACACTTAAATGCTAGGGTTGTTTTGCATATCATATGGGATATTTATCATGATTGTTTTACATGTATGAATGCTTGATCACCATTCATCTCAGTATTTGTATAGAATTGACAATGAACATGAAAGTATGGATTGTAATCATGATAGCATGCGAATATGGGGCTATTGTATATGGCTTGTGTATTTTATAAACCAGATAGACATACTGTTTCACCGTATGAGCTAGAGTAAGGGCTTATGCTTAAAATTAATATAATTGCAATTTCACATAGGCATATAGTGATTTTGGTTGTATTGGTGATTACATGGAGTCTAACATCTGTAGATGCTGTGTAAGTAGGTTATAGTGCATTGAAAAATGGTTATAACTCTATTCGTGCTCTTGGCTATTTTCCTGTGATATGTGAACACCTCTTGCATTATAGTGGCGATTAGATGAAATATTAAATTAAGTTAGGGTCCCATTATTTCCAGATTATATTTATTCCATTTGTATTATTATTTTTAGTTTGTATTCACAATTAGTTTAATTCAACACTTTTAGTCATTAGTCTAAGCATATAAATACGGTGAGTTAATTGATGCATGATAATTTAAGGTTAACAACTTTCTCTGTGGGATCGATACTCTACTTACTCTGTATTACTTGTTAACACATGTATGCTTGCATGAGTTAGAGTTCTTTTATTAGAACTATAAAAGAGGCAACAAGGGGTAACCAAACTCCTTTCTCCAGGAGGATTAGAGGCATTATAGTCCAACCATCATTATGGTGGTACATTCGGTCGGTGGCAGAAGGGGCTTTCAGTTGGTGGGTCACTGGGATATGATAACGCTCTCGAATATGACTAGGTCGTCTTCAGTAATGGAGTATTTGGTGTTGGCATGGGGAAATTTTGTTGCATCTGAGTATTCTTTGATTGTTCTTTGAAACTCCAGCTCTACCTTGGACAGGGATGGCGATTGTGTGGTGAAGTGGGTTGGTGTGACAATGGTGGATTCAGTGGCACTAGCGGTGGACTGTGGTTTTGGCGTTAACATTGATAGTAGAGGTGTAAACGATTACCGGTGGTGGTGGAATGAAGGAAATGGGGATTGTGTGGATTGGTTCGGTATCTACAAGATTGCATGAGCTAGGAATGTGTGGGGATGCCATTTTTGCTTGAGAGAACTGTAGTCGGAGATCACATATTTGCAGGAGAATGGGAGGAGTTGTGATACTTTTGAAATGGGGTAGATGTAGTTGTTCGATTTGGGGGAATGTGTTTTTAGATGAAATGTTTTTTCAAATTTATGTGCTTGTTAAATGGTAGCTATTAAATGAGTTGTCATGATTGCCAACAGTGGGGGATGGGGATGGGCAGTTAGTATCCTGGTCGTTACTGAAGAGGTTGGCTTGGAGTATTTGGGGATAATCATTGGGCTTTGTTTGGAGTATTCTCCCACTAAATGTTCCATTTAATGGAGACTGAGAGGCAATGTTGAGGCATAATTATTTGGGCCCGAATTATATGGTGGGTCAAAATCCACGTGTTGGTATTTAACCCCACATAAGAACCTGTTTGGGTAGTTGAGTATGTTAAGGAATCAAATATTCCTAATCACATTCAATTTATGACTCCTAAGGAAAGTGTTAGGATATGATTCGACTTCCTTTTCTTAGGGAGATTCTGTTTGTTCCCATTAAGGTATCTTACCTAATGAGGAATCCTAATTCTATATGGGGAAGGAGATGTGATTACTATAAATACAAGGCTATACCCTAATTCCAAGGTACGCACGCAATATTAGTTTACAACACTAGAGTAATAAGCCACCGTTGTTAAAACTTATTTAGTATGTACTTATTCTCACACCGGAGTTATTCCCCGACGGCCCATGCTGTCAAGTTTTTGGTGTGACTTCGTTTCTGTCCAAGATTTGACGCGCATTAGTGATTGAGGCGCGTGGAGGAATCTTGGCATTAACAGGTTTATTATCCAAATTTTTATATAGAGGTTTGTTATCCAAATTTTTATATAGTAGAGGGTTTGTTTTGTATTGAACAATAAAAAGGGGCACAATATCCAACCAGTTTCCACGAGTACTATTCCAGCAATTATAATTTACACCGTTAATCGCGACATTGGAAGGCAAAGATTGAAATACATTTTGCCCCTGCAGCAGCACAAGAAATTACTCATTTGCCCATGTGCTACACTGCCTACCGCTACAAGTTCTAGCGACAGTGTAATTAATTAATAAATTAGAATGGCGTAGTGGTAGCCTAGTGGTCCAATAACCCATAGATCCCAATTTCGAATCCTAATTGTGTATATTATTTGTTTCATGTGTATTACTTTCCAATTTTTTAAAATGAATTCTACCAATATATATACACATACTTTTTTAAAAAAATTGTCAAACTAAATAAAATACTAAAAACATCTTAACATTAAACTAATTATATGTAAAGTAACTATGAATATTTATATATATATATATATATATATATATATATACACATACGGAAAGGATCAATGGCATACCCCTTAATCCTACATACCTTGCATACCCCCTTCAGCGACGGATCGGGCGACGGTTCGGTCTGTCGCTATAGGTTCGGTCCGTCACTGCATGTTATTCATCGCTAAAAGATAAGGCGACGATTCTCTGATATAGCGACGGACCGAATCATCGCCCGGTCAATCGCTAAAGAAGATGAACATGGTGTGTAAAATAAGGGGGTGAGCCCTTGAAATGGACTATATATATATATATATATATATATATATATACAGTCTGCTTCTTCTGCGGGTGGTCCGCATGTGGACCGCATTTAGCGATGGACAAAACTGTCGCTAAACCCGTCGTCATAAGGTCTGAACCGGGCTATAACGATGGTTCTGGGCTATCGCAACGGTTCAGACCTATATGACAACGAGTTTAGCGACGGTTTTGTTCGTCGTTAAAAGTGGTCTACATGCGGACCACCTGCATAGAAAGTTCTCTCTCTCTCTCTCTCTATATATATATATATATATATATATATATATATATATATATATTTAGAGATAAATTTATATGAATATTTGTTTATAAATTTTATAAACAAATATTCATATGAATATTTAGGGATAAATTTAGATGAATATTCTTATATAAATATTTATATAGGAAAATTTATATAAGAACAATCAACCATAATCATTTATATAATAACATCTAAAGTTATAAATATTTGTTTATAAATTTTTATTTGAATATTTAGAGATAAATTAAAAAGTATTTATATGAATATTATATATATATATATATATATATATATATATTCATAGTTACTTTATATATATTTAGTTTAATGTTGAGATATAAGATGAGTAAATATTTAGTTTAATGTTGAGATTTTTTTAGTATTTTATTTATTTTGACAAGATTTTTTTTTAAAAAAAGTATGTATATATAGAGGACGGATATAAAACATACCTCTTAAATAGTATACATCTCTTAAATAACATACATTTATTAAAACTACGTCATTTTGGAGATTCTTTTAAAACACAAAATAATATTAAAAGATAGTGGTTCCACTTGTTTTTCTTTTATTTACAAAACTATCACCCGTAACCCTACTTATTTTAAAAAAATCTCCAAAACGACATAATTTTAATAAATGTATGTTATTTTAAGAGGGAGATGGTATTTAAGAGGTATGCTTTAGATCTGTTCTGTATATGTATATATATATATATATATATATATATATATATATATATTAGTAGAATAAATTTAAAAATACTGGAGAGTAATACACATGAAGCAAAATTTATACACAAGTAGGACTTGAACTTGGGATTTATGGGTTATTGGACCACTAAGCTATCGCTGCACCATTCTAATTTATTAATTAATTACATTGTCGCTAGAACTTGTAGCGGATGGCAGTGTAGTACATTGGCAAATGAGGGGCAAATGAGTAATTTCTCGCGCCGCTACAAGCCATATTACTGTCACTATAGCCTGTAGCGGCAGGGGCAAAATCCATTTCAATCTTTGTCATCTAATGTCGCGATCAACGGTATAGATTATGATTGCTGGAATAGTACGGATGGGGACCCTATATATATATATATATATATATATATATATATATATATATATATATACTGTCCAGATCTTAAGCTCACCCCTTATCTAGCTCACCTTGTTCACCCCCCCTTTAACGACAGACCGGACGACGATTTGGTCCGTCGCTATATGTTGTTCGTCGCTAAAAGCTAAGACGACGGTTCTATATATAGCGACGGACTGAATCGTGGTCCGGTCCGTCGCTAAGGGGGGGTGAGCAATGTGAGCTAAATAAGGGGGAGCTTAAGATCCGGACCGTATATATATATATATATATATATATAGTTTGCTTTTTATGCGGGTGGTCCGCATGCGGATCACCTTTAGCGATGGACAAACTGTTGTTAAACCCGTCGTCATAGGGTCTGAATCGGACTATAACGACGGTTTTGGGTTAAGACGACGGTTCAGAACCTATGGCGACGAGTTTAGCGGCGGTTTTGTCTGTCGCTAAAAGTGATCCACATACAGATCACCCGCATAGAAAACTCTCTCTCTCTCTCTCTCTCTCTCTCTCTATATATATATATATATATATATATATCCCTGCGTGAAATATGCATCAATTTGATTCGGTGGATTGGCCTTTTCCATGTCAAGAGCAAGATAACTACAAATTCCAAAATTAAATGGACCTTTATATACACCTCCCTTGGATGATACAAGATAAACACAGCATAAACAAATACATCAAAAGTCACCAATAACCCACCAAACATTGAAAATGAAATTCACGTTTATTTTATACCATTAAACACCACCATCAAAATTCAAAACCAGAAAATCAAAATCCATAACACTAATCATACCATACCCAATAATGTAACCCAAGTCTATCTTAGTTGGTTTCTAGATTTCGTAATAATTTCAAACAAAATAACATTTCACCCCAAAAACAAAACAACAAAGAAACCAAAAATCCCCTGCGAATCTCCTAAAATCTTCAATGGCGAACAAGCACAGAAAATTGTTTCCAACTTCATCCTCACACCAAACAGTAGACTGTCCCGATATTTGTGAGCCAATTTGTCCAGATGGTTGTTACCCATTTCCGGACTTCGCTCTATTACCACCATTACCGCCGCCGCCGCCGCCACCACCAGAAATAACCAATAAAGGCCAACATGTTTCGCCTTACGTTATTTTAATAGTCAGCTTACTAGCTAGTTTATTCCTGCTAGTAAGTTACTATGTCATCATCATCAAATATTGTTCTGGGTGCAGCCGATTTAGGCGAAGATCACCGCGGTCAAACGGGCCAGACGACGATTTAATCAATGAAATACATGGTCCTGCTATTGATCATCCAATTTGGTACATCACAACTGTTGGTTTACAGTCCTCTGTTATTAATTCAATCACTATTTTCAAGTACAAAAAAGTGGATAATTTGGTTGAAGGGACTGATTGTTCTGTTTGTTTGAATGAGTTTCAAGAGGATGAGACGCTTAGATTGTTACCAAAATGTAACCATGCTTTTCATATTCCTTGTATTGATACATGGTTAAGGTCTCATACTAATTGTCCATTTTGCCGAGCGGGAATTGTGCCTAATATTGGGAATAATGATGCTGGTTTTCCTCCGAACAATACAAATTCGAGTGTTTTGGTGGTGAATGAGGATAATACCCAAATGGAGAATTTGGGAAATGGTGGTGGATTGGGTGAGAATTTGGTGAGTGAAGTTGAGGTTTGTGAAAACAGAGGAAGAACAGGGGATGGAATTGAAATTCCCCTGTTTGATGATGAAAGAAAGGAAATTGGGGATTTCAAGACAGATTTGGTGTCAAATGGGAAAGGAATTTTAGGGGAAATTGCAAATTCTCTTCAGAATGATGCCATACAAACAATGAGGAGGTCTTATTCAGTGGATTTGGATTCAATTGCTGATGTTGTGATTGATTTTGGTAGCGAGAAATCCGAAGGAAGTTCGGGGAATTCAAGAGTGGATGGACTGAAGAATGAAATTCAGGCACCATATTTGGGACAACAAAGGGGTTTTAGCAAGATTGGTGGTTCTTCAATTGAAGAGTCTTTGCATAAGAGACCTGTCCCAATGAAACGGTCATTTTCTTGTAGTGGGAGATCATATTTGTCCAGACAATATCGATGCCAAAACACAAAACTTTCGCTCTGAAAACTGCATCATCTTTGGGTATGTAGATCTGAGTACAAATTTTACGTTCTATTCCTTTGTCTCATCTCCGATTCTCTTGTCCTATGTATTGTTGTTAAGTGTAGTGTAATTACTTATTTACAATTAACTTTTTAGATGACTAAGTAAATTACCTAACTCCAACACTGGACCAGACAGGGAATATGAGATCGGATAGTAGATGGTTTAGGCACTGTCAAGTCTCAATAAAATGCTAAGATGAACAAGCACATGAGCTCCAATAAAATTAAGAAAGTAGTAGGGGACGAAGTGTTTGATTACAAAGGAATAAATTTCATTCTAATGGATGCAATTTGAGGTTCTTGAAGAGTGAAATGCAGAATAAGGTAATCACTTTGAGGAAAATTTACAAGTATTGTTGTGATCATTGTTTGGCTTTTGTAAAAAAATCATGCCAAGTGAATATATTTGTTTGGGGAATGATACATTTTTCTTCTTTTTATGATTTTGGTGATTGTTATGTTTCTGTCTTTTCGAGTCTGCTAAACATATTTTTATTTCTGTTACAAAAAGAAAGATGCAAAGAAGAATAGTCTATGTTTTCATTTGCTAAAGCAAATGGTAACACAGTTTTACTGATCACTCTAGATTGTGTTTCTTGATCCATGTATAGTAGATGCAATCAGTGGCGAAGCCGTTCGCAGTGGGGTCAATAAATAGAGTATTATATAATAAATAAAAATTGATAATTATAATACAAAAAACGACTCAAATATATATCCACAAAAATATAATATGTCATTGTTATAGTCATCAAACTTATCCACAAAAAATAACTAGTAGAATATAATAATTACAATTGTTCTTTGCGCCTTTTCATTCGTTGAAATCGTTGCATAATGCTTTCATTGTCAATGCAATCAAATACATCCTTCTCAATGTATGTAATCAAGCAATCATTCATCAGTTGATCTACCATAGAATTGTGCAACCTACTCTTAATATCCAATTTAATAATACTAACAAAAGGGGGAAATTACAACAAGAATAAACAAAACTTAGTTCACACCTGAAATCAATTGTGATTGAAGAAAAGAAAGGTGGTCTGTTGTGCCAATTTCATTCTGGAAAGAGATTCAAAGAAGCCCATGAGATGGAATCAATCTGCACATGTGACATATAATTAATAAAATTACAAACAAATAATTCACATGAGATAGAATCATTCTGGAAAGGTCTAATATGTTTGGTTGCAACCGAATATTCCCAAATAATTCCCAGCCACAAAGCCACTTTACCAATTTCTTCTAACAAACAATCCACTCTTCACTAAATTCACTTTTCCTATAAGTATTCACTCTTCCCCTAATAGTATTTAGGCAGTCAGCGACTAGTTAGCTGACTAGCTCAATAGGGGAAAAAATAAAACTGAGGTTGGAGAAATTAAAGAGAGCAAAATTTTTGTTACCTTCAATAAAATGGGTGCCCTTGCCAAGATCAAGAGAGTCACCAACCCGCTCGATGATAAGGCCAATGCCAGAATATTCGGTCGGGACCGGCTTGATTATGTTTACGTTAGCAGCGGGAGCGAACACAGTGCCAATAACAACGACAAAATGGTGAGTTGGTGTCGCACTCGCCAGTCGCCTCCCTTTGGCCTTTGCTCTTCTCTCTCTATTTTATGGTTTCTCTTTGAAGTGTGGCTGACTAGACGCTGGGTATGAGATTTAGGGCTGGGTGCCCTGATATTAAATTAAAAAAAAATTAGTGGGTCAAAAATTGAGTGGGGTCAATTGACCCCATAGTTTATACATAGCTTCGCCACTGGATGCAATAGACATAATTATATATTTAATTTTTATATTAAATAAAATGGAGTAGAGTGTGGTGAGTAAGGTTAATCTTTAATCTTTATATTGTTAGTGGCAAAGCCAGAAAGTTTTATTAGTGGGGTCGAAATTATTACTAAGTTATAAAAAATTTGGCGGGTGTTCGAGGGCAGCGCCCCCGAGCCAATTTTTTTTAATACTTTATACTTTCGGGTATATATATATATATATATATATATATATATATATATATATATTATACTACAATGAAAATATAATGAGTAATAATATTTGGTATATATATACACTATATTGTCTCATAATAGATTTTTTTAATGACAACTGTTCATAAGTAAGTAATTCATTATTTATTTTTAAAAATAATATAAATTAGATTATTATTTATTTTAAAATATTATAGAGAGAGATACATATATTGAAAGGATATGAGTCATATGTGTTAAAATTTGATTAACAAAGTTATAAATTTTTAATATAACTTCGTATAATAGAAAATTTATAAAATTTTAGTGGGGTCAATTCATATATAATATTTTAAAATTTACCTTACATTATAAAGTAATTTTTTTCAATAGGGTCAATTGACCCCACAAAGTTTACGTGACTTCGCCATTGTATATTGCCTTGTTCCCTTCACCTACTCCCTTCGTCCCTATTTAACTAACATTTTAGAGTTTTTATTATTTTTCTAATATATGACGTTTTAGAAAATTTAGGAGACTTAGTCATTATTTTTTCAAAACAATTGTATATCAATTTTCTAGACTCCTCCCTCCGTCTCCTTATCTGAGCTACTAATTACACTAACCCATGCATTTTAGGTTTCATTCCCTATTTTTTCTCCTTTCTCCTTTCTCTCTCTATCTCACTCTTTCATCCCTCCACCCAGAGCCGTTTTTGAGCACGGACGGGAGGGTCGACTGTCATGTGTGTGACGCCCCCAAAATAGGTATACATCGCCCATTCTGATTCGCCAAATACATGGTACAGAACTTAAATACAAACTTAAATATACAACAAGAGCTGTGAGTTTTAATACAAATATTTTCTTCTAGACAGTATTCAAACTCAAAATAAGTCCTCAATACATTTATTATCACACTATTTCACAG
Source organism: Panax japonicus (assembly GCA_020205505.1). NCBI lineage: Eukaryota > Viridiplantae > Streptophyta > Magnoliopsida > Apiales > Araliaceae > Panax > Panax japonicus. The sequence continues at coordinate 62,269,686 of CM035093.1, forward strand.
AATAGTGAGAACTACTAATGCAAACATCTGGACCGTTAATCCATTCCCCGACTAGTCCCAGCTATATTCTCATTTCCTGAAGAGAACATTGAAAGAAAGGGTGAGCTCAACTAGCCCAGTAAGAAATATTATGACTAAGATAATGCAGAATAAATTATCCTTAGCCTTTAACAGTATATCAACTGATAGAATATAATAGACAACAAGTTTTAGATCAACAACTGCAGCGGAATAGGCAATCCATTAGAAGAGTCAAGTAGAGCATAAAATCTACTATCTTCTATGATTTAAAAGATTTATCATCAATTTTATCACTGAGACTCAGCTTAATAAATAATCCACATCATCGAATCATCCCTGCACTACAGGCCAATAATATTCTTTAGTATCACGACCACAAATTATTCATGCACTACGGGCCAAAGATAATCGTGTTTTCATCAACGGTCATGATCATGCCATAAAATAATTCATCTTTGCACCCTTGGACGAAGAGAATCCATGGCCATAATCATACCAAAAAGCTGTCCATTAATGCACTACAGGCCAATGAGGACTTTTATCACATCATTTGTAACATTACGATCATGATTATACTGAATAATCCCTGGTCATAATCATACCAAGTCCATCTATGCACTATGGGCCAAAGATGACTTTCATACCAATATAAGCATGAGGATGGTGATAATGACATAATAACTTAATAAAACAAGTTCAAGGATAAATTTTAAAGATTTATAATTTAATTTATCCGGAATTCAATAACGTTCAAATTGTCAACATGATACTACTTTGTTGAGTAAAATTCAAGAATAATATTATACCAAAAATGATTTGGACCGAAAGGAAATTAATTTTTATCATGAATAGTACCCCGGGTGAATAGTACTCGAGTGAATAGTACCCCGTGAATAGTACTCCCGCATGAAAAAAGTTAAAATTTATCAAGAATGCTCAGAATAATATTTCCATGAAAAGATACTGGATGAAGCGTAAATATCAAGGATATTCTACTAATTTCATGGACTATAGAAGCCAAAACTTTAACCAAATGAGTATAGAATTCAAAATCTAAAATAAAATAATATTACTTTAACCAAATGAGTATGGAAGAAAATATTATTTCAAGCGAATATTGAACAAAAATAACATCCCTTACGAATATTAAATGAAAATAATATTCATTTCGAATATTGAATGAATATAATTTTCTTGCGAATATTGAACGAAATAAAATTTCTTATGAATATTGAACGGAAATAATATTCATACGAATACGAAAAATAATATCTCTTCAGAATGTGAAATAAATAATACCCCTTATGAGTATTGAAAGAAAATAATTCTCTTCATGAATACGAAAGAAATAATACCCTTTACGACTGTTGAACGAAAATAATATTCCTACGAATATTGAACAAAGATGATATTCCTTACAAATATTGAGCGAATATAATATTCATACGAATACAAAAAATAACATCTCTTCAGAATATGAAATAAATAATACCCCTTACCTTAAAAAGAAGAGTATTCCAACTGGTATAACGAATATATTCTTGAAGAAAACTTTCACTATTTTCTACACTCAAAGCTTTCTAAAACTCGAAAGAAATACGCTCAATATTATAGAAGAAGAATTCTCTGATTCTGGTGTGTTTTTCAATTCTAAATAATCATCCTATTTATAGGAGAATGGAAAGAATACTATTTGAAATTTCTCACGGACTGGACAGTTTTATAACTCACAGACTGAATTCATATGCCAGATTTTCAATAATATTCACTTAAACTAAATTTTATAATATATATATATATATATATATATATACAACACATACTATATTGGAAAATTCCACCACCCGTGAATCATTTTTCAAATTCCTCCCCACAAAAGTCCTCCACACGTGCCCCACCTGTACCCTCCACCCACATATCACCATCACAGGTGGATCCAATATAATATATATACAGAATAATCTTCTACCGATTATTTTGAAAAATGGGTAAATAGGGGTCCATAAAATAAGCAAAATTTACACAAATACTTCATAAAAATCCCCTCAATATTTTTAACAACATTTATCATCATTATTATAATTCTCAATATTTAACAACCAGGTCGTTCCCAGGAAAGAGGGAGCTTTCCAATAAGGATTTCTCCCTATTGGCGCGCAATTAGATGACCAAACCTCTCCTTGACAGAACTTCTAGACATCGTCAATATTGCAAATAATAATATGAATATTTTGTCATCTCAATTATTGGTTTAATAATATATAAAATATTGATAATAATTGAATCAAATAACATGAAATACTATATAGCAATTATTGTAACAATAATTGAACAAAACTGAGTGACTTCTAACGTAAGCATCAATAATCAATACCATGTGCTACTATGCAACCACGCGTATTACTGTACTTTTATCACCGGGTGATTCAATAGTTAACAGTAATTCTGTTGTGGGGTCCACCAATAATTGTGTCGTTGTACGGATATTCCCCGACACAAAGAATATTTTATAACCACTTACTTACTTTTCAAAATTTATAAATATTACACACAACTATAATATTATCTCAAATCCACACCATAATATAAAAAAATATTTCGAGAAAATTAAATCTTTATTCATAAAATTTGGGGTCTCACAATTTTCCCTCCTTATGAAATTTCGCTCTCGAAATTTACGTACGTACCTGGTTTGCCGAACAGATGAGGACACTTTGTCAGATTCTAAATCTTGAGGTATAACCTTTGAGCGTAGAATATATTCCTTCTTATCCAAGATTTTAACAAGTACCTTTTCATACGTTTAATCTTTCTCTATCTCGTTCGGTTCTAAATCAATAATGTGGTTCGGGTCGACCACATATTTACGTAACATCGATACGTGAAAAATGTTATGAATAAGCGACATACTTGGCGTTAAGGCTAGTCTATTGGCCACAGTTCCTACTCGATCAAGATTTCAAATGTGCCAATTAAATCGAGGGTTGAGATTTCCTCTCTTTATCGACTCTTGCTTCTAGAATAACGCCGTCTTAAACCTTCTGTTTCGTGTTCATCAGCTACGGGTCTGTTCCATCCCAATAACATCAAACACATACACTCATTTTCTGTCTAGATCTATTATTTGACCTTAAATCAATCATTTAAGATTTTAATAAATTGTCTAATTTCTCGGGTTGTTACATTCACCCCTCCTTATAAGAATTTCGTCCACGAAATTCACCTTACACCTTACACCGTGCACCTTACACCATTTATACTGAGCGATCACATAAGATCTTTAACTTATTTTCTCGGGTATCCATCAAAGATACTCAAACTTCTCGGGTATCTATCAAAGATACTCAAATTTCTCGGGTATCTATCAAAGATACTCAAACTTCTCGGGTATCTATCAAAGATACTCAAACTTCTCGGGTATCTATCAAAGATACTCAAAACGCACGTAAAGGTCAAATTCACACTTAGTATTCCTGTATTTACAACTCCATCACATTTTTATCATCTCTGCACCAGGTTACATGGTACATGAGTGATAATTAAAAACAAATTTTGATATTTCAAATTATTGCTTAAACATTATATCTGTTCCTATAATCCTTAATACTCCATTCACATACAACTATACCCAGTTCATAAAACCACACTTATGAGTTCATAACCTGGCCACAATTATATGAGTTTACGAACTTACCCTAGTCTGACCTTTGGCGTCCGTTCGCTGAGGGGCTCATAAACATTTCATATAACTATGAGTCAAGAATGTCACATAAGTATGAGTTCTAAGAACTCGTACTTAATCCTATATTCTCTACCTATGACCTATTTATCTGTATATAACAACTAGCGTGACACAACATTTCAATGGTTACCAATGCCACCAACTAAGTAGTTTTTACACCAAGTACAATTCCCCGCCCATACAAGAAATCATACAACTCAGTTGCCGACACGAGTCCTCATTGAAATCCCCACCTAATACTTAACCCCCTTTTTCAATACGAATTCTATTCGTATTCATAATCCATAACTCTTTCATGAGTTTTCATAGTACAATTTCATAGTACAACTGATACACAACATCTTGCTGTAAACTTTTCAATCATCAGATTGATTCTTTCTGGCTGTCATAACCTTATCAGATCACGGGGTGATCTCATCGTATATATTACGATTCAATTCTATGACTTGATCGTTTTGTTTTACGATATCCTATTCCTGCACTTTCAGTCCTTTAGACTCGATCTATTCACCATTAATGTTCAACTTTATTATCAGAGTAAGGGAACTCTGTGTCTTTACATTCGCCGAGATTCATCTTTGAATCTTACCGATATACTAACTCGATTTGAGTTAATACTTAATCCTAATCACTGCGGTTATTGATCTCAGGTATTACTTCCTAAGCTTTATAACCAACAGCTTTGATACCAACCGTGGCAGCCCCAAATCCGGGCCCCAAATCACCGCGGATCCGATATCCTATTACTATCACTATTTGCGGAAGATATAAACATAATTTGTTTATACATTAAACTTTACACACTTATCCCCAAGGTCGAGTAACCTTAACTTTTACACAATTCATAAACTATCTAAAATGCAACACATTTATCAAAATACGCTATTCCAAACTAGCCGCACTTTATATCCCAAGCTGAACTTGGCATTATCTTTTTCTTGTATCCGAACACGTTGGCCTTATCTACAATGTTTTATTATGATATAGCAAGGGTGAGCATGAAAGTTGACCAGCAAGTTTAAATATAAAAATATAACGATATATCATGATTGAAGAGTATGAATAATAAGCTGGCTATAATTCATCAATATAGTTGAGAATTATCACGAACAAACTTTTGACTGAACAAATTTTAAACATGAACAAACATTTCTGAACCAACTGGTAATGAAGGTGATCAGCCTTTCATACCTGACTTATACATGCAAGATGTACAGAGTACAATTTTCATGGCAATCAGCAATGATTAACCATAAGCTTGAATAAAATACTCTTATTAGAGTTAAGTAATTACAAACTTGCCTGAACCGTTGATTACCGCAACGCAATTTATATCGCTTTACCCTAAGACCTAATATTAGTAATATAGATCTCTAATATTAGAATAATATCATCACAATATAATACTGTTATATATATATATACAGGATAACCTAAACATATAACACATAATCTTATAAGTCTATACAGCACATAAAACTTCGTATCGGGTTAGACTATTATGTTTGAGTTGAAACCGACACAATTTTAACATTCCGACGGTCTAGTCGGAATAAATATCGAGTTTCAGTTCAATTAAACTCTGCCTAAGCACTTAAAAATTATCACAGATAATTATCTAAGCAGTCAAAATAATTTTCATAAACTCGTAATAATATTTAAATAATTATTACCATTTATCACAAATTTTCAATCATTAAAACGTATTTAAATGAATTAAATACCACATAATTCCTTAATCATTAATATTCATTTAATATAAAATATTAATGAAAATCTTAACATAATATTATAATATTTCAAAGTATTTTTAATACCTTAAAATTATTTAAATATAATTTTTAAACACTTAAATCCATTATCCGATAACTGGTATTAATATTAAAATAATAATATCTTCATGCCAAAATATCAAAAGTTACATTTTATAACTTAAAATATTTTTATAACACTTAAATCATTTTTATATGATTTTTAAAAAATTAATTCTATTTTTCCATAATTTATTTAATATATCTATTAAATAAACTAATTATCATTAATATTGATTAATTAATGAATTTCATCACAAAATATCAAAAGTCATCAAAAATAACTTAAAATATTTTCTTATACCATAATATTATTTTTCATTATTTTTCATGAATTAAAACCATTTTTAAATAATTTATTTAATATTGTAATTAAATAAATAAATACCATTTATATTCCAAAAATATTAATTATTTTCGAAATATACTTAAAATAGTTAAAAACTATTTTTTAGAATTTAAGATAATTTTTCAGAATTTATTATGTATTTTTAATAATTAAAAACCATTTTTTCTATTTATTTAATTAATTTCTGTAATTTCCGAAATTAACTGTCGCTAAAGGGCCCTATAGCGACAGAACCGTCGCTATAGGTGTTCTTGGTGTTCTTCAGACCTTCATGTCAATGGCTAAGTAGGCACGTTTGACCGATTCTAATTCAGTGTTCTTAAGGTTTTCTGGGCTAGTTTGAAGTGTGATCATGTAGTATGTATGTAACACTACAACACACAACCAACATCTTGATCATAACACAACATAACAACAATATCTAAGCTAGCCAAATGTCTGACAACGTTGTTCTTCATTTTCTGGGTTTTCCAGAAAATGAAGAACAGTCAAGGGTACTAGTTTTCGATCCTCATAACTTTTATTCTGTAATTTGTTTGAGTGAACTATTGGTTCAATACTGTAGATCACATGTCAGGGTACATTTATAAAAGCTTGAAACAGCCTAACATCAAAACAAACGAAAGATCTAAGCTGGTCAAACTGCATGCTAAAAACTGCCTTTGAAGATTTCTGGGTTACCCAGAATCTTCATCCGGCATGATGGTCAACGCCTGTTTGACCATGAATTTCTACAATTATGTTACTGATCTGGGTAAACTAAAGTCTTTAGCATGTAGTCTTCATGGCAGACTACACGATTAAACCAACAACAAACTCAAAACACTAACATACTGAAAGATCAAGGGTTTTAAAAATCTTGTCAGACAATCTGGGAAAAATCTGGATTACCTAGATTAAAATTTCGTGATCGGTCAACAAGGTTTGACCGTTCATAACATTCCATATAAACATGATATAAACCTGATTTCAGTCCCATATCCAAGTCCACATGGCACACTACAGATCTATAACATAAAACACACAAAAAACTTAACACATACGGATCTAAAGGCCCTGACATATGGCTGTCAGGCCATATTTTTCAAGTTTTTCCAGATTTGTACAAATGCTTGATTCGTGCATCTAAGTGTTATAGATCCATGATCTATCAACCCGGATCACTTATAGACACCCTATTACACATATCTAACCAATCAATTACAACATCAAACATAAAATCAAAAGATTTCCAAAATTAGGGTTCATACCATTTCTAGCTTTGATCTTTGATTTCTGATCTTTGATCTTGTTCTTGACTTGATATTAACTGATCATGGTTCATCCTTTCTCTCTATATCACTCTATATCCCGAATTTCTAGAGAGAGAAGGGTTATAAGAAAAATGAAAATATAAAGTGGCCATTCTCTCTCTCTAAATCTCTTATATTTGATTCAATGAATCCAAGTAATGTAAGATGACACTCTAGGTCAGATTGTATATTAATTTTCCAGCACATGTTCCATACCTAACATGATGAGTCATGCAATTTGTAGAAAAACTTTAAGCTTACAAGGGTTTTAGTCTTTTTGATTTATTTTTAATGGTAATTTGGACATTGTCCCAAACCCTTAGGGTTTAGGGTTTGACTAGAGTTTAGGGTTTGGAGCATTTAGGGTTTAGGTTTTAACCCTTAACTTCCAAATTAAATTTCTAAAATTTCCAATTTAGATTTTCAAAAATAGAAAAATTAATATTTCTCAATTATAATTAGGATTCTATAATTATAATTAAGTTTTCTTAATTATAAATTCAATCTTGCTAATTAGGATTAGCATTTCATAATTACAATCTCTAATTAAGGAATTAGGGTCAAAATGGTCATTAGGGTTTATAAACCACTAATTAGGGTTTCTAATAGAAAAATAAATTTTCTAATTTAGATATTAAATTTTCGTAATTAGATTAGGCTTTCTAATTACTATAACTTGAAAATTAGGATTAAGGTTTCTTAATTAACATTAAAATTATTAAATTAACACTTTCGTTTTCCCTAACTATAAAATTAGGGTTTCAAATCCCGAAATTAGGCTTTTCTAAATTTGAAATTAGGGTTTGCTAATAATTAAGCTTTTCCCTAATTAATAGTATAATTAATACCACATAAGCATTATAATTATCCTTTCTATTCCCAGATTAGGGCTTCAATTTATCAGAATCTGAAACTAGGATTTTCAGATCAAGTATTAGGGTTTTCTAATAATCAATTAGGATTTCCAACAATTCATTAGGGTTTTCCCTAATTAATTTATAATTAATGACGTTTAACCTTATACATATCATTGCATTCCCAATCTAGGATTTTTAATATCCGAATTAGGGTTTTAAATCCCCGGAACCAAAATTAGGGTTTCAGATCTGGTTTCTAGGATTTCTTATCAGCCGTTAGGGTTTTCTAACTGAACGTTGGCGTTCTTAATATACAATTAGGGTTTGACACATATATAATGAATCTGGTCAACCCTTGACCCTTAACCACATTCAGTACACATACATAACCATATTCACAGAACATAGTCACATAAATCATTAATCCTGAATAATTCACCTAAAAGCCTTCACGAAATTTTGAAATCCTCAAAATTCCATCCCAATAACATCAAACGCATACACTTATTTTCTGTCTAGATCTATTATTTGACCTTAAATCAATCATTTAAGATTTTAATAAATTGTCTAATTTCTCGGGTTGTCACATTAAGCAATTATATATATAAAAGTTGTAAATATATATATACAGACATGATCAACCACCACGAAGCAACTCCATGGGGGATCAGAAATGTAAATATATTAAAGCGGTAAATATATATATATGGACATGATCAACCACCACGAAGTAAACTCCAGGTGGGACAAAATGTAAATAAAGCTGTAAAAGCGATCAATTGCCATGAAGTAAAATCCAGGCAGGACGAAATGTAAATAAAGCTGTAAAAGGCCACGAAGTAAACTCCAGGCCTGACATAAATGTAAATATATATATATATATATATATATATATATATATATATATATATACATACAATATATATAAAAGCAGTAAACACACATGATGTGAATCCAGGTTCATCAGATATGTCCGACAATAATTATATATATATATATATAAGCAATTAAATGCACATGATATAAAATCTAGGCTCATCAGACAGAGTCTGACCACTCCAGACCGAAGTCTAGGTTCAATCGAGGCATAACTCGATAATTTTAGTCCATATATGAAATATAAACAAATATATATATATACAGACAAAAATGAAAACCACGGACCGAAGTCTGGGCAAACAGACTCACACGACTCTCAATGTGTACAACAGTGTGTGCTAATATGAGAAGAAGGCTTTATAGATTATAAGAAGGCTTACAGTGGGCTGCCAGTAGACTTCTATTACTTTAAATGGATAAACACTCAGCTCCCACCGGATAAAAGATAGCTATATATGAGCTAACTAGTGTTTAGAAGTGAGGAAACACTCAAAAGATGTATATACAGAGTAAAATGGACAGGGCTTCCTCACCTTTTTCCCTCCCTCTTCTTCTCAAATGGCTGACCCCAAGGCTTGTATATATAGACAGATGGCCGTGATGCATCTGAGGCTCGCGGGTCCCGTCCTCTCGTAGTACGTGTACTCATGCACTGTAATGTCCGCTCAAACTTGCAGAACTTAAATCCGAGCATCCGAATGAGGTATATCTGACCTTCTTCGGATCGCTTCTGTCGAGAGTTACGCAATGACATGGATTAGAGGTTGTACGAAGTCAGGAACAGGGGTCTATGCCCATGGTCTTCAAGCTTCATATTCTATCCAAAGTACTATCACACGTAATAGTCACTCGGGTTTGTCAATCCTCGGCTCTTGTGGGACATTGTTGGATGTATGTATGTATGTATGAAATGTTGAGACGACGTGCCATTGTCAAAGGAAAAAGATGGCGTTTGACTCCTCGCCAGGGTTATCGCCGATTTGAGTTGGAAGTAGACGTTGCTCAGGGTTACAGCTGAGATTGGACTACTTATTGGTATGCTGCGATATCATCTTATTGAGACAGTAAGATGACGTGTTGACTCATCACCGAGGTTATCGTCGGTTTAAGCAAAAAGCAGGCGTTGCTCTGTGTTACACCTGAGATTGGACTGCTACTTGTTTGTATGTCTCACTGTCATCTATGGATTTTCCTGTCTGCCCGTTGTTATCTCCGGGTCTGAGGTGTGTGTGCCTTGATAGGATGTCTATGGTTGAAGCTGATTGCATATGTTTGAAGCAAGCATTTCTGGGGTTATCGCCGAAACTGCAATGGCTTCTCTTGGGGCTATCACCAATGATGGGGTTGCTACATCGAGTGTTGTCTCTGGGACTGGAACTGAGCGTCGTAGTGATATTGTCGAGATAGAACTGTCCTCTTCGGTGTTGTTGCCGATCTTTTGATCTGCATATCTCGGGGTTATCTTCGAGATTGGAAATGACATTCCCGGTGTGTGTTTCGGGGTTTGAACTGATGTTCCCAGTTTGTGTTCTGGATTGGAACTGATGTCCCCAATTTGTGTTTTGGGTTGGAACTGAACTTCCGGTAGTATCCGGAATGAATGTAAGCTGTCTTTCAGGGTTATCCCCAAAAGATGAATCTACCCTCCTACAATGTTAGTAATAGGAGCGCGAAAAATTTTAAGTATCTACAGTTTTATGATGTAAACTATTGTAGTATTAAAATGATTCTGAGATATTTAGATATAAAGGTTGAAGGTTTTGGGAATGAGGATTGTTTGTAATAGAAAATTTTAATTATTCTGCAAATTTCAATGGTTGTATTATCGTTTAATGATGTAAAATTGGAGGTTGAATATATTATTAACGACCGAAGTTGAGAATTAAATTGTCTGAATTTTGGAGTCGTTACAGTTGGTATCAAATCTGTAGGTTATAAACCTTAAGTAGGAGTACCGTAGGCTATAACCTTAAAGAAGGAAGGTGAAGATAATGAAAGAATAAGCTCAAATAGAGTTTGAACAATAACAAGTAATTTAAGGAATTTATACAGAAGGGATTAAAACATGCGTGAAAGGATTCAAAGAAGAATCTCACAGAGTTATAAGGAATATGAATGTGGGGTTACCCAACTCCAATAATAAGAATGTAAGGTGATAATAAATTGACAATGTTTATAAGAAGAGAATGGATAAAAAAGTTAAGAATAAAAAAAAGTTATATTTAAGTATGGTATAATTGTAATCTTTAATGGTTGATGTATGGTATCTGGGCTAAACGATTCCTTCATAGAGAGAAGGTATATATGAACTAGCAACTCAGAACCTAGTTTATTGGTTGTTTGTGGGAAACCACTCAGCGTACCATATTGAAACTATTAGAGACTTGATGTGTACCAAGTATAGAAAGTGGATACGAATGATGAAAATGTGGAACTCGAATGAAATGTTGAGCAATGTAAATGAAGTTAGAAATTCTTAAGGGAAGAAGTGTTATATAAACAAGAAAAATCAAAGAATAATCTTGAAGAGATATAAAGATAAGAAATGGGAGTTGCTTAACTTTAATAGCCAAGGTAACGAATAGTGATGTATAGACAAAGCATGTAAGATTAAAAGAGTAAATGAAATTGTAAATGATGAAAAAGGAAAGAAAGAGGATCGTAAAACAAAACGATCACGAGTGAAGAAAAGAATTTTAAGGGAGATGATTATAGAATAAGATCACGACGTGATCTGTTTAAGTTATAAAAGAAAGATGGTCTGTAATGTTTGAATAATTACAGCTTGATGCTATGAAGATAGTGTACTATGAAATAGTACAAGATAAACTCATGAGGAGTTATAGATAATGTGATACGAGGAATTTGTATCGAGCAAAGAGCAAGTTAAGAGTAACATAGAGTTAGGTGGGATTTCAATTGAGGACTCATGTGATGACTGAGTTGTACAAATCTTTGTATGGGCGAGGGTTTTGTGCTTGCACTCAATTTATCACATTGATAATCATTGGAATGTTGGTGTCGCGCTTTCAATGTATATGTGGCGAAAAGGTGATTATTTTCCCATGTGTATATTTGATAGTTAGAAACTATTAAGATTAGTCAGATATTATTAGGATTAGGTGCGGTTCTTAAAACTAATGCATATAGTAAGTTTGTGACTCACAATAATATGGTATGTTTTGAACCCCTCAGTGAATGGACGCCTATAGTCTGACTAGGATAAGTTCTTAAACTCATATTATTGTTGCAAGTTCTTGAACTTCCAGTGTGCGGTTAGTTTGATTAACTATATTGGGTAGAAAATAGTTATAATATAGAGAGCATTGATGAAGTTAAAGATTGATAGAATGGTTAAGTAATGAAGTAATGGAGTAATGATTGAAGTTGATGGATACCTGGATATTCTAAATCTACTAGCAATGCTAGACTTTCGAAATTTATTGACTTCGTGCGGATGTTTGCACTTCTATTTTTTTGAAAAACATTGGATCAAATGATGAAACCTATGAGTTTTAAAAACAATACCGTTATTCGCATGTCTATGCTAATTTCTTTGGCTAGACAAAAATGATTTGAAATATATCAAAATGTATTTTTTTTATATCATCAATGCATCATGGAACCTGATGCAGAGATGATAAAAACGATGGAGTCATCAATGCAGTATTACTTAATGTTGGATGTGATCTAAGGATCGTCAGCCCACTATGGTATGATGTAGTATGATAAAATCACCAAATGACAGAATCCTCAAACGGACTGTAAATACAATGCGGTATCATGACATCATAAAAAGATTTTGAGATTTCTTTAAGATATGAGAATATATATATATATATATATATTTCGATTGATGTTCGAATTGTTGTAGAAGTCTATACTATTTGATTCAGCTAGACGAATATTGAAAGGTGTTCATGGAATTCAAGCGTTCTTTGTCAAACTATGCCAAACCAAATTATTTTGGTGCAGATTCAGATGTTGAAAAGTTGAGATGAACAACCCTTTATAGGGGATTACGCGGAGGCGTTTAGATGTTTGTGAACAATACATTGTATGAAGGGCTGATCACCCTAAGTACGAGGAGTCCCTATAGTCTTATGACTGTTAAAGTTTAAGTTGAAAGACTACTTATAACTATGGACATACGCATAGCGTTTAAATGTTTATGCACAATACATCATACGAAGGGCTTAACACCCTAAGTATGGGAGTCCCTATAGTCTAATAACTATTAAGGTTTAAGTTGAAAGAGTACTTATAACCGTGGACGTAGTTCAAGGTCTCATGATCCCTCGGCATGATTTGGAATCTTTTAAATTCCTGTTATTCATATCGCTTCCCAATTATTGAGCAATTGTGGAAGATGCTTGTTATTCTAAAAGGTGAATGTGGTAAGGATGATATTCCTTAGAAAGAAGTAAGTCGTAGAATGTGACACTGAATGATGAATATACTGAATAAGTAAGAAAAGAAATTTTTAAATGAGAAGAAGATGAGTTATCAAATAATAATGTAAAACTTTTAATAGAAAAGTTTAATAATTGTAGAAAGATCTTTGTGGAAAGAAGTGATTATAGAACCCAATGAATGAATAAAGTATTCACATAAAATCTATTTTTATAGATTGAATGAATGAAGATTAATAAATAAAATTTCGAGGACGAAATTCTTAGAGGAATGGGTGAATGTAATATCCCGAGTATTTATGATAACGATCATTAGAAAAGAAAATGAATGTATTAAAGAATATATAATACTCAAAATATTATTGAGTTCAAGTGAAAGTTATGAAATAAAACTTACAAGAATTTATTATGAAGAATGGTGGGAGTAGGAAATATAAAACATATATTAAGGTAATGTGTTGAAGTTATTCAACGAAGAGATTTGGTAAGAAACCTGAGGAAGGTAGGGTTTCGGTGATTCCGGGGAGGTTATAAGGTGGGAAGAATGTAACAATCCAGAATTTTATTTATAATTTTAAATAAATATTTTTAATTGATGTGTTTGTTGTTTAGTAGATATTTGTTTGATTACTTATTAGTAAGTAAATAATTCATGAGTTATAGAAATTAACTTAATTAAGATAAATGAGTGATGAACTAAATTTATGAGATAATACTCTAATTTAACTCAATAACTAAATTAGAGAGTTATTAAGGATTATATGGTTTGTTATAATGTTATTTAATTTGATTTTTATAATTAAAGTGATGTGTTAATTTATTAAATAAAATTATAATTATAATAAAAATTATAATTTTATTGTATTGGTTTATGTGGTAAATGATTTAATAAATTGTTATTAGATTTAATTTAATTTGAATATGGGAATTTATTTAAATAAAGTGTGACAATAAATATGACTTATGAAAATAGATTAAAAGAGTTTTAATTTGGTTTTACCAAACAAAGCCTTAGAGCTTTTTAAATTCTTATTTTAATCTTGTTTTGCCAAACAAGGCTTATGGAATGATTAAGTCATTATTTTAATTGGTTTTGCGAAACAGAGCCTTATGACTTTTGAATTAAAATAAATTAATGATAAAATATAATATAATAAATATTACATAATTAGTATATTTATTATTATGACTATTTTATACATTTTATGTTTATTCTTGCGTCTGTTTTATTTTACGTAAGAAGTTTTGGCTTAAGCCTGAGAGGGGAGGAAGAACACAGAAGAGAGAAATAGAGAAAGGGAAAGAATTCTCTGTAAGTTAGAGAAAGAAAGTTGGAGAATCAAGGAAGAAAAGAAGGATTAGTCAAGCCATTTTTATCCTCTATCAAGGTTAAAGAAGATTCAAAGTAAGAATCAATTCTAAAACCTCAAACCTCTATTCTTGAGTTTTCTGTAGAAGTTATTTGGTTGCATGATTTGATAAATTGTTGAATAAATATGTTTATGGGTTGGTATAACCTATTTTATAACATCTAAAAGTGGTTTTTAGGGTGATCAAGTTCATGAAAGTATGATTAAACAAGAAGAAATTGAGTTTTATAGATATATGTACATTAGGGCTTGTTTTGGAATAAAAAATTGATGACGAATTCACGATATAATTTGAAATTGATTATATATTTTGTTAGTATGATAAAAAACGAAAACAACCCAAGTTGAACGAAACAAAACGGATGTAAAACGAAATCGTAGTGAATAAATTCACTAAATATGATTAAAACATGAAAATATAGCACGAACATTGAATTGGAACCCTTAAAATGATTTATTTATATGTTTGAATTGTTATAATTATTCTCTAGATGAGTAGCTAAGAGTTTAACGAATCCAACGAATCGAAAACCAACTAATTCGGACTTAAAATGAGAAAGTTATGACCAAAAATGTGTTCTGTGAGAAGCCTTGCGCGGACGCGCTGCCCGTGCGCACGGGCGCACATCTGGGGCTGGGAAATGGCACGGGCGCGCGGTATTTGAGAGGAAAAGGGGTGCGGCCGTGCCCCATGTGTTCTGACTGTGACTGCTTTGACCTGTTTTGATAAAACGGTCATAACATTTTCATACGAACTCCGATTGAGGTGATTCAAGATGATCTGGAACGAGGACGAATAGACCTATAACTTTTATTTTTTAAGGTTTTTAATTTGAGGTCTTTAGGAATGGTCAAAATAGTCATCTTTGTGATTGTTATCCATTCGGAGGCGATTGTAGGGCGTCGATCGAGCATATACGCAAATATAGTGCTCCGAACAATGGAATATGTTATTCTAAGTGATAAAACATGAATATGCATGATAATAGACATGTCATATGGCTAAGATTACTTTAATCATAATGGGATGATTTAGCATGACTTAGTATGTGTTTTAAAAAAAAGGAAACTTGAAGATTTCAAAAACAAACCTTGACGAGCTTTAAGTCACTTGAGTTCTGACTTTGTAGTGAGCATATGATGGAGTCATGCGAGCATAAAATGTTATCTTAAGTTACCTCGTATAAGATAACTTGTATAGCTTGGATAGTATTTGTTTTAAAGAGAAATTTAAAAGTTTTAGAAACTAACTTTGATGAGCATTGTTACTTGCATTATGACCTTATAAGCAAGCATGATAGAGTTATTTATGCCTTTGAACATGAATGATATGTGAACTCAATTAGTCAAGCATGACATAAGTTATTTAAACGCGTTTTAAAAGTATCAATATGAATCCATGTGAACATTCGTATTAAAGGTTCTTAGTACCAATATAAGGTTTAAAAGCTTATAAACCTTGAACCTTCGTTAAAAGAAGTTGTTAAGCCTTGTTGATGTAAATAATTCAACATAGAACTATTCAATTCAAAACTAAATGATTTGAAAGGTGAACTTGAAGAAATATCAAAACCTACTTGATGTATGTTTATAGTATGCATTTGAATGCATAGTAGGTTAGGACTAAACTGAGCAATGAAATGTTCAAGTCTGGTTTTGGCTGGGAGTAGTGCGGCCGCGCCACTCCCAAGCTTAAATGCAGCGTTCTGCAGAGTGACCAAGAGCAGTTTGTTAACTGCATGGTCTTAAGTTATGGTTATATATTGTCTTTAAGGACTACAAGATATGAAACAAGATTGATTAGATAAATATGATAATAGAATGAACTAATCTCATGGTTATCCTAAGTTCAAGTAAAATGAAACCAAGTTAGGAAACAATATTTGTTTTTATATTAAGAGCGCATGAAATATATGACTAATGGATGTGAATCCATGATTATATAACTATGTAGGAATGCACGAAGTCCAGATAAGTGTTAAGTAGTTAAGTCGTAGTTCATAAACTACGAATCAGGCAAGTCTTTCAGTTCCTATTTGCCATGTGAACTTGATGATTAACTATTTTAAATCTTTATTGCAAAGAGCATGATGTGTTATATAAATGTTAAAGTCAATTTATGACTATGTTGATTGATTAAAGCATGCTGATTCAGTAAGGACTAAATCTTTATACCTGTTATATGAATTATAACATGTATGTTATACGTTGAGCATGTTATTATGTGTTATGTGATGCATGAAAACTTTTAGATTTTGCTGGGTTGTCGCGCTCAACCTTACAAATAACCACTTTTTCAAGTTCAAGATTCAAGGTAAAGTTATGTGTTACTTAAAAGACATGAATCAAATGTGATACTTGAAGATTTATACACTTTGGTTGTGTTATTATATTTGAACCATGTTTAAGGTTCCAAATAATTAATTAATGTCAAATTGTAATATTATTTTGTGATGTAAACTATTATAGTATTAAAATGATTATGAGATATTTAGATGTAAAGGTTAAAGGTTTTGGGAATGAGGATAGTTTTGTAATAGAAAATTTTAATTATTCCACAAATTTCAATGGTTATATTATCGTTTAATGATGTAAAATTGGAGGTTGAAAGTATTATTAACGACCGAAGTTAAGAATTAAATTGTATGAATTTTGGGGTCATTACAGGCTCACTCAATAGCCCGCTCATAGATTCTACTCTTAAAGGACTTGTACGAACTGTCCTACCTTTGAGTGCCTCAACCGGGACTCCTAACAAGGATCTAATGGCAGTTGGGGTAATATTTGTCGTACATGGCACTGGCGCCCCTCCAAACTCTATACTAGTGATAAACCACCAATCCATCGGCGTCATCATCACCTCACAGTCCAATAAGTAGAGAGACTAAGTCTGGTGAAACCAGCTCTCAGACAATGCCCTGAGGTAACCCCAGGGACAACGATGGGGATGGAAAAGAACTCCTCGATGCCCCAACCATGCACAATCTCTTGATAATCTAGATGTAGAGTTTGATATAGAGAGTGTATTCTGAACCATTTCCCTCGAGGCCGTGTAAAGTTGAGAACCTATATCACAAAGAAGATTAACATTAGAACCTTTTCTCCTCATCAATAGGAAAAGGGAAGATCAAATCCAGCTTGTACCTTATTTGCATGCAAGTAAATCTAGGGGTGTCGACTCAAATCACCAAAAAGCTATGGGATCATCACCTGAATGATTGGAAGATCACTACGGGGACACATGAGTAGCAGGAGCGGAGTCCAAAACTGGCACATCCTCCTCATCATCCTCAACATTCAGTATATCAACCCGGATAGGACGAATCACCACCTCCGCCAGACGACGAGGCTGTCTAACTGAATGGGGTCAAGGCACATCAGAAGCCCTCCTCCACACACCTGAAGTGGTCCTGTGGGAACTACTCGGCTGATCCGGATCCATATATCTGCACACAAGTCTCCAAATCACTTTAAAAGGGTGTGGTAACTTCTAACATAGAGATTTTCAAATGCATTTTTATGATTACATGCATGCATGCATTATTTTAACATATGCCTACAGTAAAGTTAAAATGCATGACTATACAATGCCTATATTTAGAAAAAGTTTGTCATGGTCTCCTTTGTAAACAGAACTATCCACGTGCATATAGGCGTGACTAGGTGGCCATTTAATAGCACACCTGCCCATTTCTGGGAAAATTGAAATCCAGGTGGTCCGGGCCATTTGTAGTTATATCTGTCACTCCACACGGAAACATTGAGGTCGAGGAACCTCAAGGCGTACATTCAAGGTCAATGGTCAACGTCTGAAACATTATTGGAGTGGACCAATCGAACGTCAAGCTACAGTCCTATACCTCTCCGAACCAGTGGACAATTGAACAACACCGAAAAGTCGGGCTGATGACTGTAAACCAAGCGCTTCTTGGGAGGCAACCCATTAAGTTCTATAATTTTTATGTTATTTGATTTTATTTTAATTTTTTCTTAGGTTTAAAATTCTCTTATTTTTTCTTTTATCTTTTAGTATTGAAGAATAAGATTTTGCTAGCATAATTCTTAAAATTTTCCATGTATGCCAGTTACACAGACAGGTGACAGCGCCCCGGCGCTAGGCAACAGAACCTGTAAACGAAGCCCAGCGCCCCGGCGCTGGCTTCCAGTTCATTTACAACGCCCCGGCGCTAGGCACCAAAAACTGCAAACAAAGCCCAGCGCCCCGGCGCTGGCTTCCAGTTCATTTCCAGCGCCTCGGCGCTAGACCATCCCAACCGTTTCTATCCTACAGCGCCCCGGCGCTCCATGCAAGGTAAAACCCAGCGCCCCGGCGCTGGGATCAGGTTACACCTTACTACTTATCAGGTCAGTTACGCGACCATCTCTCTCCCATTCTCCTATACGCCTCTCTCCCTCTCCCTATCACAAGGAATTTGAACCTTGGATAATATTTCTTCCACACATCTACCACGCGTCAATTACTTCGTTCCACATTGGTTGTCTGCTTCTTATGTGCTGAATTCTACTCCTCCAAATTCTTTAAAGGTAGCAAAGGTATGACTTGATGTGTATTTCAATTATTGCGAATCCAGATTGTCTTCCTTATTCTATTCATCTGGGAAATCGAATAGAGATCATAGATAACTCGCTCCTGTTTGACATACTCATACACACGAGGTTAGTGAATGCTACAAGCATGGCATGAATATATAGGGAATTAGTGATGGTTGTAATCAAGTTATCAGTTGCTGCCTAGGTGTTTGACAAATTTTCTAAGTCAATACTCATGTGTAGCTTAAAATACTTGCCAGTTTCATGCCTCATCCCCGCCTGTGTACTCATAATATACAGTTTCGGGGTACTGCTATGCACACATGTATCCAACCGTGAATTCTTTTTAAAGCTAAAATATGAGTATGTTTTTATTTGCAGAATTCTCTACATGGCATCCAAACGTCACCGATGCGAAGGGTCAGGGGCCACTTCGATTTCACCTCCGAAATTGTCAAACGTCACCGAGGCGAAGTTGTCAAAGAATTCTACGCCAACTTGCCCGAGCATGACCATTATGGGGTATTTGTCAGAGGTAAAACCGTGGAACTCGGCGAGGAGGATATAAATGGGTGCTATCAACTACCATTAGAGGGCCTTCATGATGAAAATGCTAGACTAGTGAGTGATGGGCCGGACTATGAAAATATTATTCGGGAGCTGTGTCAACCGGGCACTACATGGACCATGCATGAGCGTGGCAACATGACTTTCCCATTGTCTCACCTCAGTCTATATGGAAAGGCATGGTATGCCTTCATTTGCGCTAAATTGATGCCCTGCACACATGTGAGTCACGTAACCAAAGAAAGGGTTGTGCTATT
Source organism: Panax japonicus (assembly GCA_020205505.1). NCBI lineage: Eukaryota > Viridiplantae > Streptophyta > Magnoliopsida > Apiales > Araliaceae > Panax > Panax japonicus. The sequence goes on from CM035093.1 coordinate 62,289,794, forward strand.
ATACTCCATCATACAAGGCCTCAGCATTGATGTCGGCCATCTTATTCAGCAATCTATGCTCCGCGCTTCTCGCGGCGGGACCACAGGAGGGTTACCACATCCGTCACTGATCTGCGTATTATGTGCTAAGTTTGGGGTCAAATGGAAATCCGACGAGATGATTCAAACTCCTATTCATGTGTTGGACCACAACTTGATCCGTCGTTATAAAGTGTGGTCAGGGGGAGCTAATCACCCTAGGGGACTGGGTTTCATTATTCCCTAAGTTACGTCTACACAAGCCCCACCACCTCAGGCTCCACCTACTTACGGCCCATCGACAGCAGCTCATCGAGGTGTGGTCCCTGAAGCTGTCCAGCGGGAGATAGACGGCTGGTTTTACAACATTGAGTCCCAGAATGTGCGCTTATCGGAACGCCAAGATGTGATTTTCAAGTATTTAGTTGACCAATTTGCTGCACAGAATGCACTAACCGTCCAAACCCATCCGGGCGTTCCACTTAGCCATTTCCCAACGGCTCCCGTTCTGCCAGTATTTCCCCCTTCCGATCAAGAGATGAATGAGGACGATGATGCTCCACCAGAGGAATAAGCTCGTCAGGGAAGTCCTCTATTTTATTTTGCCTTATTTTTCGCATGAGGACATTGCTCTAGATTAGTTTGGGGGTAGTTAGGTTTTATTTTTAATAGTTGTAGTTTTTTATTAGTTTATGGATTGATTGAGTAAAGTTTTATTTAGGATTGCATGTTAATTCCAGTTTTTGATAGTGCGTATATCTGGGGCCAAGGATGAAAGTAGAATTGCATGAACAAGTCTAGTAAGGATTGTTGATTCAGAGATATGATTTTCATGACATGAATTGGATCTTTATCTGTTTGACATTGATATTATAGGAAGGCACTTTGAAAAAACGACCATGTTGGCTATGATAGTTTAAATGGTTAGATAATAGAGTTCTAAAGGAGGATTGCTAGTGATATGGGAGAACAATTTGAATAGCTAGAGGAGACTGAATTTATGCATAAACTCGAGTTTGGGGGAAAATATTTGGAATATATAAGCTAAAAAAAATGTTGAGTCTTGTGGTGGGTTGAGGAGAAACACTCCCCATAAGCACAAGCGTGAGACGGAGCGTAAAACGCACTCACCAACGTCTATTAAAATATATATATATATATGTAATATACAGGGTGACTAGTCTTGTTTCGGGGCCTTTGTTACTTGAGCAAGTACGCCCGAAGGGGTATCTTAAAACCTAGCGCCCTAAGGTCTTATATGGTCTGGGAGTCGTTGGTCGAAAGCTCGCTAAGGGGTAACACTGTTAGCCTAATGGGATGAGACATTGCACAGTCATTTATATATAAGCTAAAAAAAAGGGCATAAGTATTCCATTCTGACTTTTGAATTCGGGTAAGTGTTTGAGTTCAGTTGAAACAAGTATATTTGATGAGTTCTCAAGTTTACACTGTATGATGCTTACTAAGAAATTTATTATCTTTCATATTTTTGTCTTTCATGGGTTAGCATGGTTGTTGGACACACATGCACAATATCAGTAATAACAGATTTAGATCCGTTGATTGTTGGGATATTGTTGATCTCCTTTTGCATGATGAATTAGCATGTTTACGTGATTTTTCTGAGGCATATGGATATACGTGAGCTTTTGAATTGCTGGAATTAAGAACATATAAATATAAATAGTTTGCATTTGCATGATGTTTAGTTTTGTTTTGTGAACTTATGTTTTGTCGCATGAGGACACGCAACGATTTAAGTTTGGGGGTATTTGATGAATGGGTAGTATACCCATAAATTGGATATATTTGGACTTAAATTATTGCATTCTTAAGTTATTTAGTAGCATTTTTATTGTGTTTATATCTTGTTTGCAGATTTAGAAGCTGAAGGGGCAATTATGGGAAATTCAAGCATTTAATGGCAATATGGTGATTTTGGAGAAGTCCAGCGCCGGGGCGCTGGAAACTACACTATCTACAGCGCCGGGGCGCTGAGCCTTGGCTGGCATTGACTGGATTAGCGTGTTTGACTTCTGGTTGGACTTAATTTGGTCATTGGGAGCTAATGAAAAACCTAATTGGATGAGGATTGTGGAAAGATATAAAAAGAAACTAAGTGCTGAAATAAAGAGAGCAGATTTTGATTATTCTTGGGAGGATTCAACGAGTTCTTTCATTGACGGCTACACAAGATTGCTTGGAGATTAAGGATTGGCTACAGAGTTTATTCTTTTTCTCCTTATTTTCAATTTGTAATTCTTTAAGGATGATTTGTCAACAATTAATGGTTTTTATTTCCGTGATGAACTAATTCTTTAATTAAGATTTCAATTGAACCTTTTATGACTATAAATTAGTTATTTACTCATTCTAATTATTTATGTTGAAGTGAATTGTTTATCATGTTTTGACTCTATTGCTTAATTATTTGGCCAATAATTACCTTGTTACTCTAGAAGGAATTGGAAAAGGAATTCTAGGGTTAGAACTGGACATGATAACATGTGACTTGGTTATTTGCACAGTGAAGAAATTAGGATTGTGAACTGAATGGAAATATTTGTTCACCGCATGTAACATATAGGGAATTGGGATTGGAAAGAGTTTAATTCAATTATTTTGCATAGGAATATAACAAGACTAATTTGGATTAAATAGAAGTCAATTGATCACTTGGAAAAGGGCTTTTGGCATTTGAGAATTTCCGTTAACAATTCAGTAGACATGATAATTGGGATGAGTAGGTAATTGATTTATAGTTCATAATTGGGGATATTGAAGTCTTAATCTTTACCTATCGGAAGTTATCAACTTAAGTATTAGCTTAGTTATTCGCTTATTTTAGGACAATATCTTTAAGTTTTTAATTTTGTGTTACTAATTCAGGAAATCATAATTTATCATTGTTTGAATAAAATTGAATTGATATAGTATTAGTAGTTGGGATTTATTAATTAGAATTCCCTGTGGGAACGATACTCAACTTATCACTTTATTACTTGTTGACCACGTATACTTGCGTGTTGTGTGTAATTAGATTTTACTCAACAGTAATAGTTAATGGAATATATGCCTTGTGGGTAGCTTCCTCCACTCCCGTTTGCCTTTCAAGCTAGTTGAAGAATCTGTTCACAATCTGTGGGATAAGTTTGGGCTTAAGAATGTGTTTCTGCAGGACAAAGGGTTCTTTATCTTCAAATTCTCCTCTCCCGAGGATCATGATAATGTTTTAGCCCTTGGTCCTTGGTATATTTCTAATAAACTCCTGTGTCTTAAACAATGGAAGGAAGGTATGGATTTCTAATTTGAATCCTGTACTAAAGCTCCTATTTGGGTGAAGTTTCATAATATCCCCTTATCACATTTAGCTTCAACTGGCTTGAGTTACATAGCTAGTGCAGTGGGTAACCCTCTTTTTGTGGACAAAGTTACTGAAAAATTGGAGCTAATGAACTTTGCGAGGGTCTGCATTGAGATTACCCCTTCTTCTATTTTTCCTAGTAGCCTTGATGTGGTCGTTATCAAAGAGGAATCACACTCTAAAAAGCTTGTTTCGGTTAGGGTAGAATACCAAAACAGGCCTCAAATTTGCTCTCATTATAAGTCTTTTGGGCACTACCTTATTAGGTGCCCTAGTGCTAACTATAAGTGGGTTTCAAAAGCTCAAGCGGTGGTGGACCATGTGCCCCCTGACCCCGTCTCTAGGTCTGTCTCTCCTTTAGTTATTGTTCTAGAAACTTCAAATGATTGGACACTAGTTTCTAAAGGTCCTAATTAACAGCTTCTTGTGGGTCTCTCAACTCCTGTTGGTAATGCCCTTAACTCCTTCAAATCATTAGCCTCTCCCGGTGGGAGTAATGATTTTTCTGACACCGACTACACTCCTTCTCCCAACCCTCTGGTGGGTAGGCTTAAAGCTATAGATGAAAAGGCTGGTCGTGAGCTTAAATCTAAGGCCAGAAGTGGGTTGGAGGTGGGTCTTTCGTCTAAGAAGAAGAGTAAAGGAGGTGGGGGAGGGAAATCCCCAACTTAACTTTATTATTATTTAGTTATGGTTAATTTTTGCTCTATGAATATTAGAGGTGTAATTACGAAGTCCAAGCAGGATAGTGTCCTTGCTCTTTTGTGTAAACATAATATTTCTTTTGTTGGCCTAGTTAAAACTAGACTCAAACCTCCCAAAGCTAATACTATTTCTATGGCTATTCATTCTAGATGGCAATGGCAGTTTAATTATGAGTATCATGTGAATGGGAGAGTTTGGGTGGGTTGGGACCCGAATGTTAGGAATATGAATATTATCTCTAAATCTTCTCAGTATATGTATTGTGTTGTTATATCTGCTGCTCTTAACTTACATATGTTTGTTACGATTATATATGGTTTTAATACCCCTTCGGGTAGGAAACCATTATGGACGGACTTGAGATCCTTAGCCCCCTCTATTAATCTTCCTTGGTGTTTGCTAGGGGACTTCAATGAGGTCATTTCTATTACTAAAATTATTGGTGGGCATGACTCTTGGGATAGTGGGATGCAAGACTTCCTTGGCTGTACCTCAGACTTGCATCTTGCTGATCTTTGGATCTTCCCACTCCTGGTGGAATTCTAGTGATTCCAAACCTATTTTCAAAAAGTTAGACAGAGCTTTGGTGAATGATCTGTGGTTGCAGCAGTTTCCTCTCTCTTAGGCTTTCTTTACTCCTAGAGATCTCTCTGATCATTGTCTGGTTGTGGTTAAAACAGGTTCAATTCAGCCCTCTAGTCCCAAATCTTTTCAATTCTTTAACTTCATGCTGGATCTCGATAATTTCCACGAGGTGGTTCGGAATGCTTGGAATAGTCATGTTCCTGGGGATCCTTTGCAAATTTTGGCTAAGAAGCTGAAAGTTGTAAAGATGGCTCTTTGCATTCTAAAAAAAGCTAATAGAAATTTGTCTTCCCTGGTTGATAAGGCCAAAACTGCTCTGCAGGAGTCACAAGTTTTTGTTTCTCTTAATCCTGCTAATTTATCTCTTCTTCAGCGTCAAAGAATTCTCTCTAATGATTTATAGAATGCCCTGTTGATTGAAGAGAAGTTATCAAAGCAAAAATCTACAATACAATGGCTCAAATATGGGGATAAAAATACTGGCTTTTTTCATAATCAGGTAAAAAATAGATGGAATAAGAACAAAATTCTTGCTATTGAGGATGGGGATGGTGTTCTTCACTATGATCACAAGGAAATCCAAGACATTGTTGTCAATCATTTTCACTCCTTGCTAGGGTCTCCCTCACTGGATGATTGTCATGATATCCAGAATCTCTCCATTCCATTTTCCCGAACTGTTTCTTCTATGCAAGCTGCTTCTCTCGAGAGGGATATCACTGATGATCAAATTCTGTCTACTATAAAATCAATGAAGAAAAATAAGAGCCCTGGCCCTGATGGCTTCAAAGTCAATTTCTTCCTACACACCTGGGATATTGTTGGGAAGGACTTTAACCTAGCAATTCAGTCTTTTTTCAAGCAAGGTTGCTTGCTTAGAGGTTCAAACTCAACTGCCATTGCCCTAGTTCCTAAGGTTCTTTGCCCTTCTTCCATGAATGACTATAGGCCTATATCTTGTTGTAACATAACTTACAAGTGCATCTCTAAGATTATTGCTTCCAGGATCAATGTTATTCTGCCTTTGATTATCTCTCCTTACCAAGAAACTATTGTCTCGGGTAGAAGGATTGGGGATAATATCCTTCTTGCTCAATAATTGTTCAGGAATTACCATAGGCCTTATGGCCCAGCTCGTTGTGCAATGAAAATTAACCTCAGCAAAGTTTTTGACTCCGTCTCATGGGATTTCTTGTTGGCAGCCCTTAGACTTCTTAAATTTCCTCCTAAATTTGTGTTTTGGATTAAGGCTTGCATCACCTCTACTTTTTTTTCGATTAAGGTCAATGATTCCTTGTGTGGCTATTTTAAAGGGGCTAAAGGGTTAAGGCAAGGGGACCCTTTATCGCCTTACCTGTTTGTTATTGCTTTGGAGGTGTTGTCTACTATGTTATCTAAGGAATCTAGGGAGCCACTCTTTAAGCACCACTGGAAAACTAAGTTACTTTCCATTACTCATTTGTGCTTTGCGGATGATCTCATTTTTTTTTGTCATGGTGATACCCATTCGGTTCAAATTATAAAGAAGTGCCTTGACAACTTCTCTGCCTTATCGGGTCTTTATGTAAATGATTTAAAGAGCATGTGTTTTCTCTCCCAGGTTCCTAATTCTCAGGCTGCGTCCATATTGGATACTTTAGGGTTTCAATTGGGTCGATTTCCTGCTAAGTTTTTGGGGGTCCCATTGATAACCTCTAAGCTTAGTCTTGCTAATTGTTATTCTCTTATTGTAAAGATTAAAGCCAGAATTTCTTCTTGGACTAATAAGTTTCTCTCTTATACCGGGAGACTGCAATTAATCAAATCCGTAATTTTTTCTATACAATCCTATTGGTCTTCTCATTTTATTCTCCCGACTGCGGTGCTTAAAGATCTCAAATCCATTATGAGTAGGTTTTTATGGTAGGGACCATCATTGCTTAAATATGGAGCTAAAGTAGCTTGGAGTAAAATTACTTTACCATTCTCCGAAGGAGGTCTTGCTATTAAGCACCTTGAGGACTGGAATAGAGCATTGATTATAATTCACCTTTGGAGGATTGTTAACCCAAATTGATGTTCTTTGTGGGCATCCTGGGTACGTGCTAACCTTAAATCCAAACTCTTTTGGTGTATGCCTATTCCTAATGTCTGTTCTTGGATTTGGAGGAAAGTGCTTCGACTAAGACATTTAGCAGCTAAACACATCAAATTCTGTATTGGTAATGGGGAGAATACTAGCCTTTGGTTTGACCCATGGCTTGATGGTGTCTCTTTGGCCTCATCAGTCCACTCCTCTTTGATTATCAACTCCGATTTGGGGCCCAATGCCTCTGTTAGCCATAATCTGGAAATTCTTCCTGGGTCCTTCCCTCTTCCAACCATAATGATTTCATTGTGTTTAGGGATGCTTTTGATTTTAATAGGCATTGTGATTCCACTAAGCTTGATCAGGTGCTTTGGGAGGATACTATTGCCATTGAGGTTAAAGCTTCTACAGTTTGGCGCTCTATTAGGCAGGCTGGGGCTGCAGTGCCTTGGGTCAATCTGGTGTGGCATAAATTTTTGACACCAAGATTCTCGTTTAATCTCTGGTTGACTTGTCATAGGGGGTTACATACTTTGGATAGACTGTCTAGTTATGGTTTATCGGTTAACCCCTTCTGTGTGTTGTGTTCTACTGAGTTGGAAACATTCGATCACTTATTTTTTCACTGTAATTACTCTTTTCATGTTCTTCTCTATGTTCTTAGATGTTGTGGTTGGAGAGGATGTAGTAGAAGTTGGAGCTTGATAACTGATTATCTGATTCATTACTCTAATTTTCGCTTCCATCATAGCCTTATTCATCTTGGGTTTGCCGCTGTTGTCTACAGATTGTGGAACGAGTGTAATGCTAGGATTTTATTAAACAAAATTACTACTGTCTGGATCCTTGTTCAAGATATTATAAATTTGATAGTGTAGTCTTCAAACTAATCTCATATTTAAGCGGGTCAAGGATAGGTTATGTTATCGTCATTTAGTTCTATGAAATTATGAAATCTTGATGTTGTATTCTTATTTTAACTACATGTAATTGTATGGACTTGGTAATTTTTGGTTTTGCTTGGAATCTGGTTCATTATTGTTGCAGGAGTTGTTCAGTGTCTGCACTGCTATTTTGCTTTTACAACACTACTGCTGGTCTTTCACTGCTAGTGAATCTGGAGTGTCTGGTGTGTTGGGTCTGCTGGGGGAGTTTCACTAATGTTTGTTGCAGGTTTGTTGTTGCTGCTGCTATGGGTTCAAGTGCCATATTTCTGATTTGGTTCTACTTTGTGGGTTTTGGGTATGTGATATGGGTCATGGAATCGGTGGTTTCTATAAGTTTGTGCTATGGGTCATGTAGCTTCTTGCAGTTTTTGAAGGGTCTGGTATTTGCTTGGGTACAATACTTCTGTTGTTGTCCTTCAGTGCAGCTGCTTTGTGTTTAGATGTAGCTGCTAGGCTTTTGCTGCTGCGCCGGCTGGGGGACCTGCTTTTGTGCAGCTATTGTGTGGTTTTTACTGCTGTATCGGGTTTGGCATGTTGGTTATTGTGTTCTTGTACCACTACAACTAGGTCTTTTTTGGGCTGTTGGGTTATTGGGTTCCTGTGCAGGTCTGGTTTGGGCGAAGCTATTCTGTCTTTACTATTGATGGCATGTACCTGAAATTAACCTGCTGTTGTATGCTCCCTTTTAGTGGCTGGTTCTGTCGCTGGTGGGGAGGAGCTGATAGGAGTTTTTGCTGTGGATCTCTATTATTTTGGGGACTGACCTGTAGAAATTTACTGTCGGTTTAGTGCTTGTTGTAGCAGTTGCTGGTTGTGGGGGTGGTGATGGTCCTGAACTGATGTTGGAGAGGCTAGCCATGGGTCCTGATATGACTAGCGGGTGGATCCATCAGCTGGTCTGGCTGACTATTCTTATGTATGCTTCTACTTAGCTTATGGGTCAGTTTCATGTGATGATGTAGGATTGGGCTAGTGTTGGGCTCTGTTTCTGCTCTGCTATGGGGTCTATTGTTGTAGTTCCGTCCTCCGGTCTGCTGGGTTGCTTAGGTGGTTTCTTGCTGGTTTGATGCAGTTTCATTTCTGGTTTGGGTTGCTAGTTGATGCTTCTGCTGCTTCTGTGGGAGTTGGCCTACAAAGTCCTCCTTATTGTTTGATCATATTTGGCTTCTAATTGTCCTATCCTTGGACCTCCGGGTTTTGACCTTTTTTGTAAAAATGATAGTTTTCTATAATAGCTTTGTTGGGCACAGTGCCTGCTATATTCTATAGTCATAACATCATAATAGGGCATGTCCTCTGATGTCTATGCTATAGTCTGATTGGGTTACCCCATAAAGTTTGTAATCACATTTTTCTTTAATACAGTCTAAATTTAGCAAAAAAAAGAATGATATTATCGTTCACTCTGTCTGCCTTGGGCGCATAAAAATTTTCCAATGTTCGGGATGTTCATACTTAGTCAGGAATCCGAACCAAAACAATTTGATTAGATACAAAAATGTTTTATCATATTCAACGATATTTCTAAATTTGTGTCTAACTGATCAAATAGCTTAGACGACTTTTATTTACTATATACATACTAGCAATCAATAGGTATATATATATATATATATATATATATATATATATATATATATATATATATATATATATATATACACACACATGTGATTAAATACAATGATTATCCAAGTGGGGACACTTGTATAACCATAATTAGAAATTAACAAAAAGAATAAATATCTGAATAATAATATAATACCATGTTGATAATCAATGATTGGATATAATATATATTACAATAGGGTTAATTATCTGGTACAATAATAATATAATTATGAAACTTTCTTACTTCTGTCCATTGCATAAAGGAAGTGCAAAGGTAGGATACTTGTCTGGTCTGCTGCTTACAGTACGCAACTTAGTTTTTATCTTTTGTATGACAACCTATCATTAATAAGATCATTTTACTGATTAGAATAACATATCATAGCACATAGGATGGCTATTTGTAGTCAGCACATAACCTAATCACATTATCACATATATTCAACAGTCATTGAATCACAAACAAACACTAATACAGTCCAAATATATAAGACCAAATCAATTTCTAAAATATGTCGGTGTACTGACAGCTTTATCGGGTAATTATTGAGTCTAAGACTCTTATTCTAAAGTTCAATATCTGTAAGTATCAGTCATATTATTTTTAAATGACTTAGAATAATTTTTAAACATTTATTATAATTTATCATAAATTTTCAAACACCGTAATCATTATTAAATTATTTAAATATTGAATAATTCTATTATCATTAATATTTAATTAATATTAAACTATTAATGAAACCATTGTCAAAATATTAAAGTTATTTATAATAACTCAAAATATTTTTAAAGTATTAATATTTCCCTTAAATGATTTTTAAAACATTAAAAATCATTTTTAAATAATTACCATTAATATTTAAATATTAATATATCATTTATCAAAATATTAAAAGTCATTAATTATAACTTAAAATATTTTTAATTCATTTATATCCTTTTTAAATAATTTTTAAAATTAATAAAAACATTATTAAATCATTTATTTAATATAATTATTAAATAAATTTAATATCATTAATATTAAATTATTAATAAAATTATCCTTTAAATATTAAAAGTTAGATTTTATAACTTAAAATATCTTTAAACACTTTATTTTCATTTAAAATGATTTTTATAATATTAAAATCATTTTTAAACTAATTTATTTAATATAATTATTAAATAATTCTAATATCATTAATATTGAATTAATTAATGAAATTTACCTTTAAATATTGAAAGTTATATGTTATAACTTAAAGTATTTTTAAATATCTTATTATTATTTAAAATGATTTATAATATAATAAAATCATTTTATTTATTTATTTATTTAATTCATTTATTAAATAACTAAATTATCTTTAATATTAATTTATTAATGAATTTCATCACAAAATATTAAAAGTCATTAAAAATAACTTAAAATATTTTCTTATACCATAATATAATTTTAAATAATTTTTCAAGTATTAAAATAATTTTTAAATAATTTATTTAATATAATAATTAAATAAATTAAATAATATTAATATTTCAAAAATATTAATTATTTATGAAATATATTAAAAAATATTAATAACTAATTTTCAGACTTTAAAATAATTTTTAGTAATTTAATTTGTATTTTTAATAATTAAAAACTAATTTTCTATAATTATTTAATAAAAATATAATTTTTAGAAATTAAGTGTCGCTAAAGACTGCCTATAGCGACAGAACCATCGCTATAGGTGTTCTTAATGTTCCAATTAAATCTAGAACATTCATGTCAATTTTCGAGCCAGCTAGTTTGACTAAGCTTTAAACATTGATTCATTGTGTTTCTGGGCAATCTAATACTTTGATCTTGTAGTACTAGTGTAATACTATAAGACCTAACAACAAACATGAACAAAACACATAACACAAAGAGATCTGATCGCCCAAAGTGGCTGTCAGAGATGTTCTTCATTTCTGGGTTTGCCCAGAAATGAAGAATAGTTCGTCTGCCATACTTTGGGCTTCCACAACTTGAAATCTTGTTGATGTTTTAGTGATTTAATGCTTTCAGTGTGTAGCCAGCATGACAAAGAAGAGATCTAATACATTAGATCACCAAAAAAACAACAGATCAAACAAATATAAGCTGGTCAAACCATGTCAGACGACATGTTCAAGCGTTTTCTGGGTTACCCAGAAAACAACTTTCATGTTCGTCCGGCTTGGTTTGACCGTCCACTACGATCCACCCATTTAATGATTAGGAGATTTTTAAGGCATAGTCATGTAGTATAACCTACATACTACAACTTAGATACATCAACAATAACAAAAAAAACTAACAACAGAAAGATCTGGGCGTTAGAAAACGTTGTCAGACCGTTTTTGGGCAGTTTCTGGGTTACCCAGAAACGCCAAGTCATGGTCGGTCAATGGCTTTTGACCATCAATAATTTGTAATCTAGACCATATATAAGCCTGATTATTGATCCAGATCAAAGAGCAGATATCAGACTACAATATCAAACACTTAAAACATAAAAACCAAACATAGACACAGATCTACAAGGCCTGACATTTGGTTGTCAGAATATAAAGAAAAATTTTCCAGATTTTGTAAAATGCTAGATCTGAGCCTATAGATGTTATGGATCTAACATCTATCAACCTAGATCATCATTACACACGATATATAACATGTTTAACACAAAAAAACTAACATCTAACAACAGATCAAAGGTCAGATTTCTAGTTAGGGTTTATACCTCACTTTGAAAAAAAAAATTATTCTAGCTTTCTGATTTGCTAAATGTGTTAGTGGGGCTTGGTATTGTAACTGAATCTCTTAATATTTTTGGAGGTTTTAGTGAGAGAGAGGATTGGTAAAGTGTTGGAGCAAAAATGGGCCAAGTAAAGAAATCTCTCTCACACAATTTATATATAACACTTAGATGCATTGTATGTTGCTAAGATCTGATGATATATATTGATTTGCTGGAGTTTTTAAGTCAAAGGCTAGTCTTTAGTTGGTCACCCACTCCATATTTTATCAAGATTTTCAAGCAACATATAAAAAATATACATAAGGGCATTTTGGTCAATAATCTTACAATTTTAATGGCAATCTTGTAATCTTGACAAACCCTTAGGGTTTGACCCTTAGGGTTTAACCCGAAGGTTTAACATATAGAATTCGTAAGATTTAGTAATTAGGGTTAAAAAAATGTAAAATTTTAGTTTCTAAAATTTGTAATTAGGGTTTCTTTAATTAGATTAGATTTCTAATTACATTATACAGGAACATTAGGGTTTAATTATTTACTAACTATAGTTGACCTTGCTAATTTAGCAATTAGGGTTTACAATTTTATAAATAGGGTTACCTAATCATAATTAGGGTTTCTAATTACTAAATTAGGGTTCAAGACATTAGGGTTTTAAATTACTAATTAGGTTTTCCCTAATTAGCAATAAAATCTACCAGGCATAATATTAATCACATTAACATAATTTCTGACTGATCGTAAACTCTAATTTAAGTTTTACATTAGGGTTTCAAATTTCAAAATCTAGGGTTTTAATTTACAATTAGGGTCTACTATAATTAGGGTTTCCTAATTAGCATCAAATCTTTATAATACATATTATACACCACATAACACAACGTCTTAACAGATTTTTAAAGTCTCATTTGACTTCGAAATTAGGGTTTAACAGTAATACTATGGTTTACAAAAATATTGTTAGGGTCTACCTAATTGATCATACAATTATATAACGCACAACATAAATCATATAATACAGTTATTTAACAGTTTTGAACTCATAATTGGGTTTCAAATTAAGGTTTAACCAAGTAATGCTAAAGTTTTGACATTATACCCATAATTGACCAACCATTATCAATACGTACATACAGTACATATTTATAGCACTGAAATCAAAATATAAATAATAGTATATTATTATTCTCATGCCTTGACCAAAATCAAAAATTAGAGTTTTGATTTCATATCTGACTTATGTTACATAAATAACATTATTAATTAAGTTAAAAAAATAATTAACTTAACTAATCTGAAATATTTCTATATAATAAGATAAAATAATTATGTTATTTAAATAATATATAATTATATTTTTATGTAAAATATTTAATAAAAACATTTCTACTTTAAAATTAATTATTATAAGAATATAATTTATAATAATCAATAATTCTAAAATAAAATTATTTGCAATAATTATTGTAATAAATAAATTTTTATTTATCACATACATATATATACACATTACCTAGCACATACTTCCACCTTTATAAATAAAACAAATAATTTATACGCAAAATTTTTGATTTATTTATATAGAAAATATCAGGTTGTTACATTCACCCTTCCTTATAAAGATTCCGTCCCCGGGATCACCGTTTTAAAACCTATACATATAAGGGTACATAGCATACACAATCATTGTAAGTAGATCTCGACCAACTTTAATTGAACAGATCTTTAACTATTCACATAAAGCTTATCTATCTGATTAAACAGAAATTTGATTTCTAAAAGAACTCAAATTCCTCATTCAAAATTTCTTTGTAAAATAATTTACTATATATAGGAAAATCATATATAAGAAAATAAAAGTTATACGAATAGTACCTGGAGTTCCATCGTCAGTTGCCACCGTATCCTGGACCGTCATGTTGAAGACCCTTGTTGTTGATTTTGTTGGCTTACTCGATGACGTTGGTCCTGTGATTGCTAAAGTCTCGCTACCCTTGCCAGTAGTTACACTTCCTGCCTCCATCCTTCTTTTCGGATAATCCTTCACCTTATGCTCAGTCGACCCGCATAGAAAACATCCACTGTTCATTCTTGGATTGGGGCAGTTGGGAGAGATATGGCCCTCCTGTTTGCACTTGTAGCATACAAACTTTCCCCTCAAGCATTCCCCAGAGTGGTTCTTTCCACAAGTCTTACACTGTACCGCTGGCTTCTTAACACCTTCCTGCTTCACCTGGACATTTCCAAAATTGTTCCCCTTCCTCTTGCTACTACCACTTCTGCTTCCACTATTAATTTCTACCTTCCCAGTTCCTTCGACCTTGCCCTTGTTGCTTTTCTCTTTGTTGTAGAGGCTCATGACCTCACTCCTCTCCTCGGCTATGATTGCTTTTTCCATGAGTGTTGCAAATGTAGGGATCTGCAACACTGCCACCTTGTTATAGAGCCAGGGTTTTAATCCCAGCTCAAACCTTCTCGCTTTCCTAGCCTCCGTATCAACTTGATGCGGAGCGAACCTAACCAACTCATTAAATTTTGCGACATACTCCGCACCAGTCATATTCTCCTGCTTCAATTCAAAAAATTTTACCTCCATCCTAGCCTGCATACTAGATGAAAAATAGTTTTCAGAAAATAGTGTCTTAAACCTATCCCATGTAACTACACCTTCTCCTTCCCTCGCCTAATTCGCTTCCCACCAAAAGTTCTCCTCCCCTTTTATCATGTAGGTGGCAAAAGCGGTCTTTTACCCCTCAGCTACCCTAGCTATCACAAACGCCTTTTCAATTTCTTTAACCCAAGTTTGGGCTTCAACAGGGTCAGTTGTACCTCTAAATTCTGGCGGTCTTATAGCCTTAAAGTCTTTGAAGTTCGTCAGGCGATTATCTGATTGGTTCTCTGCGGCTGGCATTCCTTGTTGCATAACTTGTGCTACCATGTTTGCAAAGTGTTGCATCGGGTCTACTTGTTGTTGTCCCTCAGCGTTGTTGACAAATTCTTTTGCCATTTGATTTCGAGTTTGTCGTCTTGGCGTCATTATCTAATTAAATAAAACATAATTTATTCTTTATTAACTTACATTCTAAACCTTATCATATAAGTTTAATATATTAAACTTCTCTCAAACATAGATTCATATTCATTTAGCGAATATTTTACATAGCATAACACATACTGCTTTAAACATCAACTATGCCTTTGTGACTACAAAAGTCGGGATTTACAACCTTGATTAATACAAAAGTTGGGAACATTACATACATACTTATCATATATATTACATTAAACAGACCTACAGAACAGAACCTATACTACCTATTTACTACGCCTTTTTCTTGGACAACCTTTTGCCTGATGACCTTTTATCCCACAGATAAAACATGCACCTGGTTTATAGTCGGGACAATAAAGAGTGGTATGTCCCTCATAGCCGCAAAGGTAACATATCTTTTTCCATTTCGTCTTGTCAGGTTTTCCTAAGTCACGGTCTTCTATCTTTCTTTTCCCTTTCTTTCTCGGAGCTGCACACGATATGTTGCTTGTGGCTCCCATTTGATCAATTTGGATTTTAAGTTTATCTTGTTCATCCATTGTTTCTAGTAAGGCTTTTCGTAACTGACTATTTAATAGCTTTTCTATTTCCGATAACTTTTCCAGAGAAAAAACCTTGTTCCTCAAATCCTGCACCTCCGTTGATGCTTGTTCAGATTCAACTTTACTGTCCGAATCACTATTTATCAGTTCCACCATTTCCGGAGCTGGTACCACATTTTCTAAAATAACCACCTCATCAGAGTTGCTTTCATCATGAGCCTCTATTTCAGCTATTAGCTTCGATATTAGCTCGGATGTATGGATTTGATCATTCTTCATGCTATAAGCATATAAAAAGCCTTTTCCATCAAACATCTACACACATAAATTATCCTGATTAGTATATAGTATATACACACAGCAAATAATAGCTTTATATAAGTTATCTTTTATTTTGTTTAACGATGAATTTATCCAATTCATCTCCTTTTAAACTCTATATGAGTTATTTATATTTTCAACATTTTCCTCTGTTCTAAGGTTATAGCCTAAGGTCAATTCCACCTAAGGTTTCTAATCTTAAAGCTCGGATACCAACTTGTAACTTTCATGGTGCTTCCAACCATAGCACCTTACAAGGGTACCTATCAGCTTACCACCAACTGAATCGGCGTCCCCTACGGAGAGTCTGGCTTCGGTACATTCCACACAAGGAAGTCACCAGCGAAAGGCTCGAGGCTCTTCGCAAATTCATGCTTATAGCTCTGATTCCAACTTGTAAAGCCCCCAAATTTAGTTACTTGAAACCCGAACTTGGTGATTCATGATACCATTTCTATGAGCGGAATAATACTAATAATAATAATAATAATATAATTATTAAACTTAATTTACATATCAGAGTCTATTCCCAAGTACGCAACCTTTAAACATTCATTACAATATATGATAGATAATATATATCATTCTCATCTTAATAAAACCAAATTATTACATAATATATAGCATAACTCTCATTCAGCAACTTTCCCTTTTCCTTTGTTCTTGGCAGAGCCTTCTGGTAGTTCACACTTAGTTGAAAACATTAAAATTAAGCAAGGATGAGCATTTGAGTGCCCAGCAAGTAATAACAATTATAAATATTAGCTGAAAGGAATAAATATTTTCTTTGTACTACCCTTCTACAACAAACCAATAGTTGTGAAGTAATCTGAACTGATAATAATAACATAACAACTCTATATCAAATTTTTGAAACTACGTACTGACTATAAATAGGGTTAAAGTGACATACTATGAACATTATTTTCAATTTTCAAATAGGTTTAGCAGAACTTCATCGCAAACTGTCATAACTTACGGGCACGGTGGGTGATCAGCCCGTTATGCCCTGTATTGATCAATACTACATGTAAGAACGATATTATCGTTCACTCTGTCCGCCTTGGGTGCATAAAATTTTTCCTATGTTCAGGATGTTCATACTTAGTCGGGAATCCGAACCAAAACAATTTGATTGGATACAAAAAGGTTTTATCATATTCAACGATATTTCTAAATCTGTGTCTAGTTGATCAAATAGCTTAGACAATTTTTATTTACTGTATACATACTGGCAATCAATAGGTGTATATATATATATATATATATATATATATATATATATATATATATAATTGTGAATAAATACAATGATTATCCAAGTGGGGACACTTGTATAACCATAATTAGAAATTAACGAACATAATAAATATCTGAATAATAATATAATACCATGTTGATAATCAATGATCGGATATAATATATATTACAATAGGGTTAATAATCTGGTACAATAATAATATAATTATGAAACTTTCTTACTTTTGTCCATTGCATAAAGGAAATGCAAAGGTAGGATACTTGTCTGGTCTGCTGCTTACAGTACGCAACTTAATTAGTTTTTATCTTTTGTATAACAACCTATCAGTAACAGTATGCAACTTAGTTTTTATCTTTTGTATAACAACCTATCAGTAATAAGATCATTTTACTGATTAGAATAACATATCGTAGCACATAGCACTGCTATTTGCAGTCAGAATGTAACCTAATTACATTGTCACATATATTCAACAGTCATTGAAACACAAACAAACACTAATATAATCAAAATATCTAAGTCCAAATTAATTTCTGAAACTTGTCGGTGTACCGACAGCTTTATCGGGTAATTATTATGTCTAAGACTCTTATTCTAAAGTTCAATATCTGTAAGTATCAGTCATATTATTTTTAAATAACTTATAATAATTTTTAAGCATTTATTATAATTTATCATGAATTTTCAAACAACGAAATCATTATTAAATGATTTAAATATTGAATAATTCTATTATCATTAATATTTAATTAATATTAAACTATTTATTAAACCAATGCCAAAATATTAAAGTTATTTATAATAACTCAAAATATTTTTAAAGTATTAATATTTCACTTAAATGATTTTAAAAACATTAAAAATCATTTTTAAATAATTACAATTAATATTTAAATATTAATGTATCATTTATCAAAATATAAAAAGTCATTACTTATAACTTAAAATATTTTTAATTAATTTATAACTTTTTTAAATAATTTTTTACATTAATAAAAACATTTTTTAATTATTTATTTAATATAATTATTAAATAAATTTAATATCATTAATTTTTAAATTATTAATGAAATTATCCTTTAAATATTAAAATTTATATTTTATAGCTAAAAATATCTTTAAACACTTTATTTTCATATAAAATGATTTTTATAATATTAAAATCATTTTTAAACTAATTTATTTAATATAATTATTAAATAATTCTAATATCATTAATATTGAATTAATTAATGAAATTTACCTTTAAATATTGAAAATTATATTTTATAACTTAAAATATATTTAAATACCTTATTATTATTTAAAATGATTTTTAATATTATAAAATCATTTATTTATTTAATTCATTTATTAAATAACTAAATTATCATCAATATTAATTTATTAATGAATTTCATCACAAAATATTAAAAGTCATTAAAAATAACTTACAATATTTTCTTATACCATAATATAATTTTAAATGATTTTTCAAGTATTAAAATCATTTTTAAATAATTTATTTAATATAATAATTAAATAAATTAAATACCTTTAATATTTAAAAAAAAATTATTTATGAAATATATTAAAAATTATTAAAAACTAATTTTCAGACTTTAAAATAATTTTTAATAATTTAATTTGTATTTTTAATAATTAAAAACTAATTTTCTATAATTATTTAATAAAAATATAATTTTTAAAAATTAAGTGTCGCTAAAGACTGCCTATAGCGACAAAACCGTCGCTATAGGTTTTCTTGATGTTCTTGGCTAAACCCAGAACATTCATGTCAGTTTTCGAGCTAACTAGTTTGGCCAAGCTTTAAACATTGATTCATTGTGTTTCTGGGAAAGCTAATACCTTGATCTTGTAATACTAGTGTAATACTACAAGATCTAACAACAAACATGAAGAAAACACATAAACAAAAGAGATCTGATCGCCCAAAGTGGCTGTCAGAGCTGTTCTTCATTTCTGGGTTTGCCCAGAAATGAAGAACAGTTCGTCTGCCCTACTTTGGGCTTCCACAACTTGAAATCTTGTTGATGTTTTAGTGATTTAATGCTTTCAGTGTGTAGCCAGCATGACAAGGAAGAGATCTAATACATTAGATCACCAAAACAACAACAGATCAAACAAATATAAGCTGGTCAGACGACATGTTCAAGCGTTTTCTGGGTTACCCAGAAAACAGCTTTCATGTTCGTCCGGCTTGGTTTGACCGTCCACTACGATCCACCCATTTAATGATTGGGAGATTTTAAGGCATAATCATGTAGTATAACCTACATACTACAACTTAGATACATCAAAAATAACAAAACAACTAACAACGGAAAGATCTGGGCGTTAGAAAACGTTGTCAGACCGTTTTTGGGCAGTTTCTGGGTTACCCAGAAACGCCCAGTCATGGTCGATCAATGGCTTTTGACCATCAATAATTTGTAATCTAGACCATATATAAGCCTGATTATTGATCCAGATCAAAGAGCATATATCAGACTACAATATCAAACACTTAAACTATAAAAACCAAACACAGACAGAGATCTACAAGGCCTGACATTTGGTTGTCAGAACATAAAGCAAAATTTTCCAGATTTTGTAAAATGCTAGATCTGAGCCTATAGATGTTATGGATTTATCAACCTAGATCATCATTACACACTATATATAACATGTTTAACACAAAAAAACTAACATCTAACAACAGATCAAAGGTCAGATTTCTAGTAAGGGTTTATACCTCACTTTGAAAAAAAAAATTGATTCTAGCTTTCTGATTTGCTAAATGTGTTAGTGGGGCTTGGTTTTGTAATTGAATCTCTTAATATTTTCGGAGGTTTTAGTGAGAGAGAGGATTGGTAGAGTGTTGGAGCAAAAATGGGCCAAGTAAAGAAATCTCTCTCTCTCACAATCTATATATAACACTTAGATGCATTGTATGTTGCTAAGATCTGATGATATATATTGATTTGCTGGAGTTTTTATGTCAATGGCTAGTGTGACGTTCTCAAAATAGGTATATATCACCCATCTTGAGTCTATAACTACATGGTACAAAATACAAATAAAAACTTAATTATATAACTATCGTGTAAAATACGACAAAACATATGCTATGAGTTTTAATACAAATATTATCATCTATACAATATCAACACTCAATGGAGTCCCCATTACATTTATTATCACACTATTTAACAGAATAGTGAGGACTACTAATGCTATCATCTGGACCGTCACTCCGTTCCCCGACTCATACCAGATATATTCTCATTTCCTGAAGAGAACAATGAAAGAAAGGGTGAGTTCAACTAGCCCAGTAAGAAATATTATGACTACGATAATGAAGAATAAATTATCATTAGTCTTCAAGTTTAACTGCAGCCGATTAAGCAATCCATTAGAAGAGTCAAGTAGAGCATGATATCTAGTATCTTCTATGATTTAAAATGTTTTCATCAATTTTTTTATCGATGAGACTCAGCTTAATAAATAAACCACATCATCGAATCATCCCTATACTCTGACCGACCAATTAAATATCAAATAAACTTAGGTAGGTCATACTAACGAAGGAATTCCCCGTCTCTCCCCTCCTAGTTCTTGTCTCACATCTCAGCCAAAGATCATATCCCTAAGCTTTGATACCAACTGTGACGCCCCCAAAACAGGTATACATCACCCATCTTGAGTCGTCAGATACATGGTACATAAATTTAAATACAACTTAATTATACAACATTCGTGAAAAATACGATAAAACATAGCTGAGAGTTTAAACAAGAATATTGCCTTTTAGACAATATCCACACTCAATGGATTCCTCATTACAATTATTATCAAATTATTCCATAGAATAGTGAGGACTACTAAAGCCATTTATCTTGGACCATCACTACATTCCCCGACTCGTCCCAACTATATTCTCATTTCCTGAAGAGAACAATGAAAGAAAAGGTGAGCTCAACTAGCCCAGTAAGAAATATTATGACTACGATAATGCAGAATAAATTATCCTTTGCCTTCAACAGTATAACAAATGATAGAATACAATAGACAATAAGTTTTAGATCAACAACTGCAGCAGAATAAGCAATTCATTAGAAGAGTCAAGTAGAGCATAAAATGTACTATCTTCTATGATTAAAAAAAGTTTTTCATCAACTTTATCATTGAGACTCAGCTTAATAAATAAAATCGAATCATCTCTGCACCACGACCAAGGATATTCATGTAATCATCAATGGTCATGATTATACCGAATAATCCCTGATCATAATCATATCAACAACTGTCCATCAATGAACTACAGGCCAATGAGGACTTTTACCACATCATTCGTTTCATTACGGTCATGATTATACCAAATAATCCCTGGTCATAAGCATACCAATTCCATCTATGCACGTAAGCCAAATATGACTTTCATTTCAATATAAGCATGAAGATGATGACAATGACATAATAATTCAATAAAACAAGTTCAAGGATAAATTTTAAAGATTTATAATTTAATTTATCCAGAAATCAATAACGTCCAAATTGTCAACATGATACTGCTTTGTGGAATAGAATTCAAGTATAATATTCATGTACCAAAAATAATTTGGACAGAAAAGAAATATATTTTTTGGGTAAATAGTATCCCATGAATAATACCCCGTTAATAGTACATCGTGAATAGTATCCCAGAATAAAAAGTACCCCAAATACCCGAGTGAATAATATTCGGGTGAATAGTAATTTGGGTGAATAGTAACCCATGAATAGTAACTCATGAATAGTATTCCGGCATGAAAAGTGCCCCGAATACCCGAGTGAATAATACTAGAGTGAATAGTAACCGGGTGAATAATAACCTGTGAATAGTAACTCGTAACAGAAAAATACCAAATAAAATGATATTTCATGTCAAGTACAAAAGAAATGATATTTCATACGAGTATAATAGAATATACGAAACTGCAAATGGATTTTCATCCTCCATGCGGTAATCCACGTAGACAAATCATTTCCACAATTTAATAAAGAATGAATATTAAAGATCATTCACCATGCATGTTGTAATCCACATAGACAGGTTATTCCAACAGAATAATAAAGAATGGAATAACATAAGAATTCACCATGCATGCGATAGACCGCAACGACAGATTATTCTAACAGAATAATAAAGAATGGAACCAGGTCATGCGTAATCCGCACAGACAGGATATTCCAACAGAATAATAAAGAACGGAACCAGGTCATACGTAATACACATAGACAGGTTATTCCAACAGAATAATAAAGAATGGAATAACAGATGAATTCACCATGCATACGATAGATCGCACAGACAAGTTATTCCAACAGAATAATAAATAATGGAACCAGGTCATGCGTAATCCGCACAAACAAGATATTCCAACAGAATAATAAAGAACAAAACCAGGTCATGCGTAATCTGCACAGACAGGATATTCCAACAGAATAATAAAGAATGGAATAACAGAAGAATTTCACCATGTATGCGGTACTTTGCATAGACAGGTTATTCCAACAGAATAATAAAGAATGGAATAACAGAAGAATTTCACCATGTATGCGGTACATCGCATAGACAGGTTATTCCAACATAATAATAAAAAATGGAATAACAGAAGCTCTCTTCATGAATACGAAAGAAATAATACCCCTTACCTTTGAAAAAACCTGGATACTGGAGTAGAGAGGTAGCAGATCTGTCCGGATTATCGCATAGCGGGCGAAAATCAATTTGCAGTTTCATATATTCTATTATACTCAATTGGTTAAAGTTTTGGCTTTTACACTCCATGAAATTAGTAGAATATCCTGGATATTTGCGCTTCATCAAGTATCTTTTTATGGAAATATTCTTTCGAGCATTCTTGAATTTTACTCAACAAAGCAGTATCCTGTTGACAATTTGGACGTAATTGATTTCAGGATAAATTAACTTATAAATCTTTAAAATATATTCTTGAACTTGTTTTATTGAATTATTATGTCATTGTCATCATCCTCATGTTTATATTATGTTGAAAGTCATATGTGGCCTGTAATGCATAGATGGACTTGGTATGATTATGACCAGGGATTATTCGGTATAGTCATGACCGTAATGTTACAAATGATGTGGTAAAAGTCCTCATTGGCCCGTAGTGCATTGATGGACAGTTTTTGGCATGATCATGACCATTGATGAAAACACGAATATCCTTGGCCCGTAGTGCATGGATAATTTGTTGTCATGATACTAATGAATATCATTGGTCGTAGTGTAAGGATGACGTGGTTTATTTAATAAGCTGAGTCTCAGCGATAAAAGTGATGAACATTACAACAAAAAGTCTTATCAGCGACCACTTATCAGCGACCTCATATGGTCACAGATGACTATCAGCAACCGATTACGGTCGCTGATAGTAGTCGCATCTAATCTAGTCGCTGGATGGACATCAGCGACCAACAATAGCGACCGATCTCTCAGCGACCGCAGGCAACGACCGAATCCATCGTTATTCTGACTCATGCTTAGTCATTTGTCACCTGTGACATGGCACACGTGTCCGCGACATGTAATAGCGACCGAATCAGTTGCTAGTTTTAAAGTAGTTATCAGCGACCGCATTTCAGTATTATTGATTTCCTAATCTGGATGTTTTTTTTAAAATATTTTTTTTGTTTTTTTGATTTCCCAAAAATAACCTGCTTTTTATCCCAACACACAACAGTATATATAAGCATCCATCCATGCTAACTACTATATGATAAACATTCATACATGATAACTACTATATGATAAACATCCATCGTAAACCAACACAACACAATACAATACAATCATAAACATCCATATAACAGAATCGTAAACCAACACAACACAATACAATACAATCATAAACATCCATATAACAGAATCGTAAACCAATACAATTGTCCAAAGAATGAATCAAAAAGAGTACAAGGCTTTAAAAATCTAAAAAACAAGTCTAGCAATGCTTTAAAAATCTAACATGTATGACTGGTCTAGCTCTTCTTGGATCATCCAAATTAGTACCCTGCAATTAACAAAAGAATAAAACATATATGTTACATGTGTTGATACTACTATGACTTAGGAAAGCTAAACAATAGACAATGTAGTGAAATATATAAGTAAGACAGTGATAATAACAATATCGATATAAATACCTGGTCGCCACCCTGATGCTGTGATGCTGCTGCTGCCGCCACTGCCTCTGCCAACTCATCAGGACTAAGAGAATGCAAATGCCCGCCCAGTATACGAAGAAGATTACAATTCTGACAAATCGCACTCACACAGTCAGCAGGAGTATGATAGGTTGGATGACCTGATGACTGTGTAGACTGGGTAGCAGAGCTTCCTGTGCCACTGATGGTCGGACGTCATTTTTGTCCTTGGCCTTTAACATAGTTTTTCTTCACGACGGACGCCCTCTCCCACAATTCTTGATCAATCGATGGACGCGGGGCGCCTTCAGGATAGCACTCATTTATTAAGCCCTTATAAGTGTCCTGTCAGAATGTTAAGAATTAAATAATTAAAAATAAATAAAAAAATGATAAAAAAAGGTCGTCACAATTTATAAACAACATATTAGTATAAGGTTAACTTATTACCGCTATATGAACGGCATCAGGCAGACCATCACGGGTGGCCACATACACATCCAACCAATTGATAGGTTAACCTTGAGACTGAGACTCCTACAGTTCATGTTCTCATATTAATATATAAACATATGATATTTTAGCTACATAACATGACTGTAAACATAAAAACAAATAACTAAGCCAATAAGCATGTTATACATACGTACCCTAGCAGCAATATGTTGCAGCTGTGATATACTGCCGCCCTTGTACGTGCCTTTTCCCTTTTCATCTTTAGATACACCTGAGGATCTGTTCGAGGTGGCAGTCTTGCGTCTCTTGTCCCATCTCTCAGCTCTATACTGGTCACACATCTGCACCCATATGGGCTATGCGCACCACCAGGGGCTATGCTCATGCATATACTGCTCACCCTGTCCTGGATGGTCAATCTCAGCATTTTACAGGGCTTTCTGTCGTTCCTTGTTCAGATTATCTTTAGTTCAGATGGCGCATTTCTTCTAGAACAGTGTCTGAATAACTGATGCCTGTGCGTCGTCCCATCTATACTGCTTCTACAAATAAAACAATAATAATAATATTAAAACTGTTATATTACCATAATCCAACATTACTAAACAATATTATTTGATTAACTATTTATTATCTATCAGAGTGATAAAAAAATATACCTGAAATTCAGCCCAAACTGCATCCTTATGGGCAAGAGGTGTGCTCGCCCATGTAATCACTGGCGTAGGCCAGTTCTGTAAGTATAATTGTGAAATGCACTTCACAATTTTACTATCTTGAAAATCACTACAATATACAATAATTTACTATCATATATATTTATAACAATGGAAATATTAAACCCTTATATATATACACGATGTTTAACTTACGCGCTTTCTGGAGGAGGACGGATCTGTATAAGAATGCGATCATCCGGATTAGCCAGGGCCTTCGGCACATGATTAGGGCCCCGACCCAACTCGCACTTTCGTGCTGTAGGTTCAGAAGACATCTATAAATAAAAAAATTTGGATGTTAGTATGAGTTATAAATGAAAGGTACATAAACATGTCAAGGATATAGAGAAAATGTACATATGTAATTGTATGTAATACAATTAAAACTAAACATACATTTTATAGAAAAGGATATAAAGAACATTCAAAAAGGCATGGTATATTTTTGTCATCTTACATATTTTAATTGACACCAACCAAGGAAGTATCCATATTTACTTCATTATAGTTTAAGGAATTTGGTGAAGATGATTGTACACTTTAAGCATGTGTATTTTAGTTTCCTATGGTTACTTTTATCATCATCTCACTTTACTTAGTCATCTAGCCAATTTTAACCTATTAAAGCTCACTTTAGGCTCGATAATAGATCCTAACTTGATTTTCTTACTAGCTTTGGTTATTGCAACGATTAGTAATCATCACAAGCATGAGTTAGCATTTTTATATGAGTTCATTATAGTATTATAAGATCAGGCATTAAAGGTCACCCAAAATAGTCCATTTTTGGGCTTAAAATATGATTTTTCACAAGTTTAATGCTCAAAACAGTTTAGGCTTGGTTTCTTTAGCTTGTGTAGCTTACGTATATCATATTATGACTATTGAAACTTTCCCACATGGTCCAGGTATGGGAATTCCATACTTAGGTCTTAGTTGCCACTTAAAACTTACTTTTCATGGCTTTTAAACACGAAATTTGGTCAATACACAATATAGACCACAACTAAGTTAAGGAACACCTTTTAAATGATATGTGTAGACAATATAGGGACTCCATACTATCTCAAAACTTAAGTTGCAAAAATTTACTATAAATGTAAGCCTTTTGAGAAAACTAAGTAGACACGATTTAAACATCAACATCCTCAATACTTATCAAATATATTATTTCAAGAATAGTAACCGAACAAATCACAGTCAAGAGACGAAAAACAATTGTAAAATTCAATAACTTAATGCAGATCTCCAACACATTTTAAGACCCTTCACTCTAATTCCCTCTATTTCCCACTTTACAATACATACATAAATTCCCTCTCTTTCCCACTTTATCCAATTCTTCCCAATCTCCAATGAGTTTCACTACCACAAAACAACGGGACAACGCAACCATATATCTGTATATGCATTTGAGGGTTCTGTGATAGAATTGTTATTACGAACTACATATTAATGTTACCATATACAAACTCCAATTTCACCTAATCTAACGGGATGTAGAATAATTACAAAGCCTTTAAAAAAGTGTTGAGATAGAAATTTAACAAATTGCAAAGAGTAAAATAGGCAATTAGAATAGAAATTCATAAAACCTATAGCTAGACAACTCTAAACACTACCAATACTGCACCATATAACAATCATAAACAATGCGTGGTAGGAATATGGACATAAACTCAAATAGTAACTCACGACTTTCATAGTGACGAAATGATAACTATATGGACATAAAACGGAGAAAAGAAAGACTGCAATTGTAGAAGATCAGGTTAATTGCAGCAAGAATTTAGAAAATCTAGAATATTTTTTGTCCTATCAAATTCTTCAACAATCAAAAATATCAAGTGATTATGGAAAGTAATACTATAAGTAAGGTCAAGAGAATAAACATAAGTCATACATTTGGAACATTTCACCAACTACTAGAACAAGAAAGTTGCATTAGATTGGATAATTGTGTACCAATCAGTTGCAAGCAATCCATTTTGCATCATTCATCCAACTATTTCAATGCTTCTTTAGGTAAATAACTACATTATCCAATAGCATCATTTTTGTTTATATCAATATATGACTGTCCAGGACCTACATTCAAAGAGCCCCGAACAGCAGGGCATAATCTCCCAAGTTCTAGAACTAACAGAAATATAAAAGACATCAGTTCCCTCATATGTCTCGAACTTCTCCTGGTAACTCAAATCTTTGTGGAGTTAAACTTCAAAACATACAATTACTTTTCATCCTATAGCTGCCCAAATGACAGAACTAATTATTCCTTTAAAAACCTTTTAAATCATAGAATATTAGTCAACCACTTTTTATAAACAATCTTTCAAGAATAAAATCTATAGTACAACTGCGCATATTAGTCAACCACTTTTTATAAACAATCTTTCAAGAATTCGGTAACTGAAACACCAACATTCTTTCAAGGCTTGATTATTAAAAATGTAAGCTCAAAAAAAGGCTTCATTGCTCATAGTACATAAAATTATCATGGTGCTGTTATTTATGTATTATTTTAGGAATAGACATGTTTGATACCTGCGGGGGCGGCGATGGCAGTGGATAGTAGCGGCGAGCGGTGGCGATCAATTTCTCCCTCCCTTTTCTCTTATCCCCTTTCTCCCTCTTCTCCCTATTATGTTCCCCCTCGTTGTTTTTTTCTTTCGTCTGCTAAATGAATGAATGCTTGAGTCTGATTTAATTTTAGAAGATCAGCGACCGCCATCAGCGACCGCATGCGGTCGCTGATTTTTAATGACGTGGACGATTCAGCGACCGCTGTGCGACCGCTGATATATATTGGTCGCAAAAAATAAGCGCGCCAACTTTTCGTACCAATTTTTGGGAGGGAAATTCAAGTCAGCAATCGATCAGTGACCGCATGCAGTCGTTGATATTAAATAGTGACTAGATTAAACTACGGTCTCAAATGTCGGTCGCTATTAGTATTATCAATGACCGGACATGCGGTCGCTGATATTATTGGTAACTGTTAGGCCTTTTTCTTGTAGTGGAAAAACCTTTTAAATCATAGAATATAGTAGATTTTATTCTCTACCTGACTCTTCTAATGGATTGCTTGTTCCACTGCAGTTAAACTTGATGTCTATTATATTTTATCAGTTTAACATTGTTGAAGGCTAATGATAATTTATTCTGAATTATCTTAGTCATAATATTTTTTACTGGGCTAGTTGAGCTCACCCTTTCTTCACTGTTCTCATCAGGAAATGAGAACGTAGCTGGGACTAGTCGGGGAATGGAGTGACGGTCCAGATGATAGCATTAGTAGTCCTCACTATTCTGTTAAATAGTGCGACAATAAATGTAATGAGGACTCTATTGAGTGTGGATATTGTCTAGATGACAATATTCTTATTAAAACTCTTAGATTATGTTTTGTCGTATTTTGCACGACTGTTGTATTATTAAGATGTATTTGAATTTTGTACCATGTATTTTCTGGCGACCCAAGATGGCTGATGCATACCTATTTTGTGGGCATCAGAATAGGACCCCCTACCGGGGTGGGCATGTCCACTGTTAACATCATCCCCCCCCCCCGTCGGGGCGGGCCTCATAGACAGCATGACCCCCACCAGGGTGGGCATGGCTGCTGCCTTATGATCACAGACATCCCCTGCTTCAAGCTTTCAAGAAATTGTTAACCCAACAACCATCCAAAGGACAATGCAATGATGTATAATTGATATAAACTTTCTACGAAACATCCCTAGCATGCTTCTAACACTTCCAAACATACAAACAATTAAATTCAAGGATCAATTCAAGATTTTTGCTATTTTTCCAAAGTTAAAAACATTTAGCGATTCTCTTTACTACGGATTCGTTATTTGACCAATTTACTTCATTTAACTTTCGTTGATTTCGTATTTAACCATATTAACAATGTCTAGCGTCAATTTACACATTCTAGCATGCTTTAACCATAACTTTTTAACTCAAAACAAGTATTATTGTACTTTTCTAAGAACTTTGTAGAAACTTAAATGTAAAAACATATAGAAGAATATTGCCTTCTCTGAAGTTGAATTGCTACTCTAGCTTCAATTTACAGATTGTATAAGCTCAACAACACTCTCACTCCAATTAGAAATTCTCAGAGAAATCAACAATTCACACTTGAGAGGGGTACTTCTATTTATAGAGGGATTATTGTCCATTTGGAGATTTTGCCATAAGGATTATTTCCATGGAAGATTGAAGGAACCATTGTGCAACAAAAGGTTGGTGGAGAGCTTCACGAACTCCATCTTCTCCCCCTCCCATAGTCTTCACTTCCGTCTTGTTTTCAACAAATATAGAGCCATAGGCTTTTTGTAAAACAAGGCTGAACTTTTTGGAATGGGACCATGATTTTGGGATATTTTAATACTCAGCATTTTAATGCACACTTAGGATTATTTTGCACTTTGTTCACAAATGAGCATACATATACCCCCCCCCCACTCATACATTACACATAAAATCATATAATCCATGTATATTGATTTATTTCAAATAATATTTACCCTAGACTAGGATATAATTTAATTGGATACCGATATTACTTATTATTAATTATTTATTTAATCAAAGTTACTTTCTCTCATAGGTTTAAAATACCCATTTAATTACTCCGACACACATCTTGATGTCACATAAGGCTTTTTCACACAACTTAATAAATTTCATAAGTTAAGCTTACTTTTATCATATAGTTTTATATATTAAGTGTTTACATTCCAATTGTCACACCTCAGTTTATATTGAATGAAAAACCATATTATATATGATTTCTCCTTACATGCTATTGTCCATGATATTAGGAATTAGTCAATCACATTATGTAATTATTTGTTTATTACTAGTACTACTTAATTTAATCCATTTCATCATTAATTAAATTAGTACTTCCTCATTTCACCACTTTGCCACACTAAGCATAATTCCACAAGCTTAAATTAAGCTTCTCATCACTTTTGCTACATTTCTTAATTATCACATACTTAGTCAATTAAATTAATTACCACAACTCATGCCAATACTATATATATTTATATTCAAATAAATATGCAAACAATCTTTATTCTCAATATTATAATTTATTAAAATTCGCGGGTATTACAATATATATATTTACCGTTTTTATATATTTACATTTCCAGTCCCCCATGAAGTTCGCTTCGTGGTGGTTGACCGTCTGTATATATATATTTACAGTTTTTATATATATAACTGTTTATAGCTTTCATACAAACTTCTACATCATGTGAGCCTAGGAATCATGCGATCACATATTTAGTCTCCTGAATCTAGATTCGATTCCCACGATGGACATTTTTTTGCTGTAATCAGCTTGTAAATTATTTACGGTGTTCGAATTTC
Source organism: Panax japonicus (assembly GCA_020205505.1). NCBI lineage: Eukaryota > Viridiplantae > Streptophyta > Magnoliopsida > Apiales > Araliaceae > Panax > Panax japonicus. Next base: position 62,320,784 of record CM035093.1, read on the forward strand.
TTTAGATTGGCTTTTATGCCCACAAGGAGTTCAGCATTGCTATTTATATTATTTTCTCAAAGATGCCTCGTATGTCGAAAATAAAAGTAATCAAGCCGAATATTTAATAAAATGGAAGTATCAAAGGCCTCAATTACTATTGAGCATAAGGGTTTGAAAAACCTCTTTTACAAAACATCACTGCTATATCTTGTTAAAACTGAATTTTTATACAAATTTAAACCCTTTGTATATAGGTTCGAACGAGGCATAACACTACTTCCAAATAATTGTACATTAACCCACACACACACACATTCATATAACAGTTTAATTGAAAAGTGGAGGTCACCGTGGTAACACAGATGTCAGGGGGTGCCTAACACCTTCCCTCCGCATAAACAAGCCCTCGGACCCTAATGAATCTCGATTTCACAGACCAGTTTAACAGTGTCACGTCACTTGGTCAATGTGCAAACCATTTCTCTGTTGAGCTGGTGAAACCATTTAAAAATACCAACTGGCGACTCTTACAGTCCAATCGTCGACATATACATGTCGGACCTTTTCATAACTTATTTTTTCAAACAAATCTCACCTAACAAGAGAACACCAAAAGACAAGAACAGAAAAGGGACAGTAAAAATCCCAACGTCGACACCTCCAACATTCCAACCTGAAGCTTATGCAGCATCGAAAGCTAAGATATTGCAGCACCAAAAACTACTCCATTATAACCCACTTTCTAGCATATTCCCAAAACTTTAGTGGAGCTAGGATTGATTAATGGTAACTCTAAAAGCAATAGAATGGTGGAACTAACAAACAATTTTATTAAAGGGAGAAATTTCCAACAAGTATGTAAATTACAAATAACTAAGGGCTAACAAATAATACATAGAGCAGAACCATTTTACACATTACAAATTGCTAACACATAATTTCTACACTAGTGTAAGCTAACATATAATAGAGATGGATAAGGCTCAAAAAAGGGTAGAATATTTACTACTTAGCAGCAAAGACAATAGAAGCCTGATAGCATAAATAAATTGAAGACCCAAATTAAACCCTAACATAAATAAATTAGAACTTACAAATTAAAGCCTAAGAATAAAAAAAATTAACTTACTAATTGATCTCTGAGAAATGGAGAACCAGTAGAACCAAGAAGGAACGAAAAAGGTGGAGGCAGGTCGCTTGTAACAAAATAGGCCAAGGAAAGGGAAGCAAGAAAGGGGAACGCCAGTCGGTGGGATAGAAAGCAAGATGGAGAGGAGGACGACAACACTATTGGAGATGGCGATGGCGAGGATGAGGTGCAGAGGTGACGGAGAGGACGAGGTGCTGTGGGAAAGAATAGATCAAGCGGGAGGAAGAGAATAGAAAGAAGAAAAAGAAAACAAAATTTTAGGGATTAAATAGAACCTCATTCTCGATGGCACAACCGTCGATATTAACCCCATCGATAGTGACTCAATAGCGACGGCAAGGCGATCGCTTATACTTTTCCCACGCCCTCAAAAAAATTCCCACCAAATTTAGGCCCGGGAAGGGTCATTCTCGACGGGACACATTGACGACAGCTAGGTCGTCGATAATGATGTTATTCTTGACAGGAATACTGCCATCGCTAATGAGGTTATTGCCAATGACCTATTTTTTTGTAGTGTCATACGGTACTGTTCATACAGTACTATTCATGAGTACTATTCACAGCAAAATTGAATTTCCTTTTCTTTGTCTAAGTTATCTTTTATAAATCTTATTCTTGAATTTGAATCCATGTTATGATCTTCATGTTAACAATTTGGACATTCTTGAATTTTGATTAAATTGAATTAGAAATTTCTAATATTTATCTTTGATCTCACTTGATTCATTCTTTATGTCATTGTCATATTTCTCATACTTAAATTATGTTGAAAGTTATCTTTAGCCCGTAGTGCAAAGATGAATTGTTGATTGATAAATATCTTTGGCCCGTAATGTAAAGATGAACTATTGATTGATATCTTTGGCCTGTAGTGCAAAGATGGATAGGTGTTTGGAATGATTATGACCACTGATGATACAAATGAATATCTTTGGCCTATAGTGCGAAGATAGATTATTGTTTGGCATGATCATTGGTTTTATAGTTAAATGTATTTGGCCATAGTGCACTGACAGAAAATTGATTTGCATGATCATGACCATTGGTTTTATAGTTGAATATCTTTGGCCCGTAGTGCAAAGATAGACAATTGATCGGTATGATCATTGTTATTACATTTGAATGTCTTTAGCCTTTGGGGCAAAGATATTGAGTGAAAGTTCTTTTAAGCCTTTGTAACAAGGAGAAACTCTTGATTATATGATAATAAACATGAATTATGAATTTAACTATAATCTTTGGTAGTTCAGGTAAAGACAGATGATTAAAGTTCTCTTTATTTTGGGTTGAACGAAGAACTATTGATGGGTACACCAGTACAAAGTACCTAATAGACAACGCTTAATAGACAACGTTTTTTATAAAAACGTTGTGGTTTTTTTTTACAATGTTTTTAGAAAAAACGTTGTAGATATATATGCAAAAACGTTATCTATTTAGAAGCACATTATTTTTATTTTAATTAGATAACGTTTTTTTAAAAAAACGTTATCTATTAAGAAAAACACGGAGCAAATTAAAACACGAAAATGAAACACGGAGCTAAAAAAAGCCGCGGAAATGAAACACGGAGCAAAACAAAAAGACACGGAGAAACCTCTCTGAAGACTGAAGCCCTAACTCTCTCTTATTCTCTCCCGATTAACTTTATCTGAAGCCCTAACCTTAGAAATTTCCCTAATTCATCTCTCACTTCTCTAAGCCAATCAAGACGACGATCATGAAGATGAAGAAGACGAGTGGAGTTCCTGAAACTCGCTATCTGCCCTAACTTTTGATGGTGCTATTGGTTTAAAATTTCCTGAAAAATTGAGGCGGTTGGGTGCAGATTATGCATAGGCGGGCTATTAGAAGGATTTTAGGACACTGGAATATTCTGCAGTCCAACTCATATGATGGTCTTACCTGGTTTCTACTTTTATAGGTTTCGAAGCTTTATGAAGTGGTGCCTCCTATTCTTACAGAACTTGGCAAGGTAAGTTAATTATTTACATACAATCATTGAAAGGAAATAGTACTTTAAGTTCTTGTATGGTAAGAATACAATGATAATTTTGAATAAAACTTGGGAAATATTTTATCAGAAGTGACGATGGAATATGGTTCTGAATTAAATGGCCAACGGTTGGTCCCAATTAGGCAATTATTGTCATCACATTTTCCATCTTAACTGCAATATGTTTATAGTGGTTTAGATTTTCAAGTAGCAAGCCATCAAATATGTTATTAATGTGTTCTTCAAATTGATGTTCTAGACTCATTTTCAATGGCGAAGAGCAAGCATAATTTTAATTTGGGTTTCTGATGCTTAAAGGTGAAGAACCCCTGGCCCAATGTTGATGCACACAGTGGGGTATTGCTGAATCATTATTGTTTGACTGAAGCAAGGTAGGAATACTCTACTGGAAACAGTCGATTTTAACTTTTATTTATTTATTTTTTACTAATTCCTTCCTATATTATGAAAAAACCTATGATATTAAAATTTTGGTCAGATATTTTACGGTTCTCTTTGGAGTGTCAAGAGCCATGGGTATTTGCTCTCAGGTACATTATGATATCTCATATTAGTGAAGTCAATTGATTTTGTATATGTTTACTTGTCCTTATTCTGATCATATTTTTTATGTTCAGCTCATATGGGACAGAGCACTTGGGTTGCCACTTGAAAGACCAAAGAGTGTTACAATGGAGTGGCTTGAGAATTACTGCGAGAAATCGGCTTAAGATTGTGACCATGATAGGTTCTACTGTAACATTTTTCTCAATAATAATTGCTTAAGTAGCAATAATTTTGTCGGAGTAAGTATGACAAAAATGTCAAAGAATTGGAACCTCCACTGTTCTGTTCAACCTGCAACTGATTTTTCTTTATAAAGTTGCCAATCTTTTTCCAGGTACAAGTGGATTTGACGCAGAGATCAGCGATCGACTTACTAGCTTTTCAAACTCTTCCGTCGAGTGTTTTCATCAGATTTCAGTATAGGGTTTATTTTTTTCCTCACTCTGTTTTATTTAAGCTCTGTCAAATCTTGGAGTGAAGAATTCTTAAACTCTCTGCTTGAATCTTCAAGTCCTCAGTTTTCATTGTACTACTTAATCACATACCCAAAAAGTCACAAGACAAACATACACTCGCAAAAACAAAGTCAGTGTGAGAATTTGAGATCTGGACACAAGAAAGAGACATCTCAAACAAGGTTTATTGGAAAGTAGAGTAATGGGTTGTTTTCTTTTCTTTATTTTATTTTTGTTTTGTTTTATTTGTTTAGATCTGGGGACTGAGAAGACTCATTGGCTTTTGTTTTATGGGGAAAGGGATTGTTTGGGGGATTGATGTACTACTCTACTTGCTTTTATCTCGTTGAGTGTCTTTTTTGTGTTTTAGATCTGTATCAGTATTTAGACAAATGATGGTAATCCTAACTTGGCATGTCAAATGTTTGACAACAATTGGCTCTCCTATTTGAGTTTGTGAACACCTTTTGTTTGTAAGAATGGTAAATCTTGGCCACTGAATCTGTGTTAAAATTATCAAAATTCATTTTCCAATATAATCTGATGAGTAATATTTACTTGTGAGTTGTTAATTATGCTGGTACATATGCTAGAAACTACATGGTGAAGGCATTATGGTTAACTCTTTGTTTGTCTTTACATTTGCAGTATGGTTGCGCTCTGTTGCTATTGTTTGTTAGAAGAATGCTTTTAAACTGCTGTGGAAGGTGCAATACATTTGGGGTACTGTAATTTCTTCCAAGTGTTGTGGATAATAGCTATGGTCTTCATACCTGCATATCTTTGTGTGTGCCAGTATGTGTGGTGGGATCTTACACTGATGTCATACTTCATACATGGAAGCATGTATACTACCTTGGTTTTCAACATGCAATTTAGCTGTTATTTCATTATTTATTTCTTGTTATTCTTTCCTTAAGCTCATATTCAGTAGTTTCTGTTCATAGATTGCGTGCATCTGTAATTATCGCCACATATGGAAACATCAAATGCTACTCAAATGCTACTCATATACGAAGCTTATATGAATAACTTGAAAGAATTTTAGGCACATTCATGGTATTATGGTGTTAAGAGGATTGAGTGGTTTCGATTTTTTATTATTGTCATCATAACCTGCAAGTGAACCAAGGTGTAGAGACTTGGGAGATTTTAAACTCTATAGTTTCTTTCTTTTTTTTTGATTGCTAAATTAGTTGTTTAAGATACGGAAATCGGAAACTCTGTATTTTGAATGGTTGATACATTTTGGCTATATATCATGACATTAGCATATTGCAGGTGCATTGGTAATATAGGTGAACCACATCTTTTTTTTTTCTTTTTTCTTTTTTATCCACAACATTTAAAAAACGTTGTCTGATATACTAAACAACAACATTTTTTTATTCTGCAACATTTAAAAAAAGCTTGTCTTATATACTAAACAACAACATTTTTAAACCAAAAAACGTTGTGGAATCACACTTCTACAACGTTTTTAAGCATCTGCTAATTTTTTGAAAACAAATCTACAACGTTTTTTCCTAAAAAAACGTTGTGTATTGTGCTTAACTACAACGTTTTAAAAACGTTGTGTAAGGGTGTCCAAATAACAACACCCTAACCACTACGTTTTTCTAACAGAAACTACAACGTTTTTTTTCCGCGTTGTCTATTTACTGTTTTGTAGTAGTGGTATTAAAGGAATTTAATATTAATGATGGACTTTTAATTTAAAGGAGATAGTTAAACATTATGTTCTACTTGACTCTTTTAATAGATTGTTGATTCCGCTGTAATTATGGTTGAAAAACTTTAATCATCTACCATATTTTCTAAATATTTGTTTTATTACTGATAAAGATTATTGATCATTTAATTATCTTTAATCATAATATTCTTTACTGGGCTATTTGTGCTCACTCCTTTTACTTCAGAGTTCTTTTTAGTTAGTAAGAGTGTAGCTGGGTCGAGCGAGGATAATAGGGGAATGGTGTGATAGTGGGTGTGACAGTATGACAATATATTATTATATTGAGAAACTTTAAAATATGTGTGTCGTATTTTATACGTCATTTAATATTTAATTTTGGGTGAACAACAATAGGGTGATGAGAACCCGACTTTGAAAGCGTCAAAAATGCACCACACTAGATTGAGGAGGGACAAAATCGTACTGAGAGCTTAACGAGTGTGTTGCCACTATCATACACGATGTCTAACCACATACAAATACGTATTATCATAATATATGGTTTGTGCACATCCACTTGCTGATTATATCTATGAGCACTACTTATATAATCTTGGAGTATGGTTGGAATATAATCATCAGTTTGAGATAATGGAGATAATTATATGGAAAGAAGATACACACCATTAGAATGAACATGATAGTAATCTTCTCATTCTTCTTGGGGTCTATTTGGTCAACCAAGGTTAATTCTCAAGCCCTATGATTCAATTATAACTTAGATGCATTGGCTCCCATGTATGAAGGCTTCCTTGAGCGTTTTTTAAAAAAATTTAATCCCTAAAATAGTTATCGACTGTACCTTATGTAAAGTATCATTGGTTTGGATTATGAGTATTGTTATTTGTATTGAAACTCATAGCTTATGTGTTGTCATATTTTGCATGACAGTTGTATTAATAAAATTATATTGTTTTCTGTACCCATGTATTTGGCGACTCAAATGGGTTTGTGTGGACCTATTTTGGGGGCGTCACAATTGGTATCAGAGCTTAGGGATATGTCTCTAGCGGAGATCTAAGACTAGAACTAGGAGGGGAGAGACGAGTAATATCATGCGCTGGTGTGTATCCTACCTAGGCTGAATTTTCTTACTTAATAAGTTAGCAATTTGCGATATGTCAATGAAACCTTTGTTTGAGGCTGTATCCTGGAATTATATTTGTAATCTAAGAGTAGGCATGGAGAAATCATGATACAGAGAAAAATGACCGGGAAGATAGAATCTGAATTGAGTGCAAGGTATTCTCACATCTTCGAACTACCATGTACGTAAATTTCGGGGATAAAATTTCATAAAGAGGGGAGATTGTAGGACCCAGAATTTTATGAAATAAAAGTATTCAATTTTTTCTTATAATTATTATTCTATCCAGTAAATGGTTAAATTGATAAAAGGTTAAAGTTAAGGGTGATATGTGAAAATTTTACAAAGTAAGCAAGTTGTCATAAATATTCGTTGTGTCGAGGAATATTTGTTTTGTCAGGAAATATTCGTACGAAGGCACAGTCATTGGTGACCATATAATGGAATAACCGTCTGTAGGGTTTCGGCACAGAAACGCACAGCAGAATATAAAAATTTATAAAGCAATTTCTGAAACCCAACACAGGATCCATGCGAAATAAATTTAATTCAGTGGTTTTAGAATTTATATAACGATAATAGAAAAATCTGAACCGCTTCGAATCTCCAACGCAATCCGAAAGAACACTATCCTCTAACGGTATCCACACCGAACGCCCGCGAATCGTCGCACGATTCTGTAATAAAGGGAGCAGCGGTACTAGCCACCAAAGGAATGGATTTTTTTGTTTTCTCTCTAGTCTCTCTCTAGAGAGCGGCTAGGGTTTTCTTAGGTTTCGATTAACTTCCCTAAAACAGTGATATATCATTATATATATAGCAGTAAATCTGAATTATCAAAACCCTAATCTTAATTATAATAAAATCCAAATTATATTATATATATTATATCTTAATTAAGTTTTGCTTTATATATATATATATATATATATATATCTAATATATATAATATATATATATATATATATATATACAATCATCCTTTTAAATAAATTCATGATTTAATACTATCAATCATATAATATATTAAATCCTTACAATTTAAATTAATTCTCTTTTAATAACGTTCTATGTGTGTGACCCTATAGGTTATTATTGTGTTGGCAATAATTTTAAAATCATATTACAAAATTATAAACAGTGATCGGCATCTAGTAATGCATCACTACTACCCAAGTAATAATAAGATCGATGATTCGATTGTAACCTTTTCGTGACCAATGTTTCAATGTAATTTAATCCTTTTAACCTTAATATCCTAGTTTAAACTCGAGTCATGGAATGTGTCATACTCTTCATAATTTAATCTGGTTTTTCTTGATCAATGAGCAGACTATATGAAACAAATCACTATTTGGTATGGTCATACTTTCATAGTCCTACTCAATCAAGAGGCCTATGGATATCACCCCTAATATATAGGAGGGTTAAATTTCATCTAGATCACTCATATTCCTCACACGATTCATGATGTACCCGATAATCATCTTTATATTCCACCCTATTAAAGGTGACATTGATGATATCAAAGTACATAAATTCCAGTATAGTAATATAGTGATTTCAGGTCGAAGGACCATTACATCATTGTCACTATGAGAATCGCTAATGACACTTTGCATACTGTTCCACATAGAATTCTCATGGTGGGTCTGTCTAGTACATCGTTCTCTAACATGTACCTATGCATTGACTTAATATCTCATATATTTATGACCAATGAGATTTGGTCATCAGTCAATCCACATACTAGTCTCAATGCATCATTGTTGTCCCATCAGCAATAATACTCGACTAGGGACATTTAAGAACAATGATACTAATTGTAATTATATAATCTCTCATGTTCAAGTCACATACTTGAAACTATATAATTTGTATCACTATTCTAAGCAATTTTATTATGTTAACATTTATATAACGCAGTAAATAAAACCATAATAAAATCATTCATTATTCAATCAAATATAATATCAAAATGTTAAGCAATTATATCAAATAATTGGCCTCTAGGGCATAAACTCTAACACCTTCGGATATAGAAAGCAACAGAAATAACCTTTTTATAAAAATAATGGCAAAACTTTTACCGCTAAACTATTAAAA